>CM076578.1:63047326-63122856 GCA_034641835.2 Pinus albicaulis | reverse complement strand
TTCTTTTTGTTAAGTGTGTGGTTACTGTCATTTGAGACTTCATAATAGATCACAATTTAATAAAATTTGTTAAAATTAAACCGGTCATCGTGGCGTCCCCTGACCCACGCCGTCTGTCTCGACGACAGCAAGGTCTACCTCCTCTCAACCTTGAGGAAGAACTGAACCTTGGTGAACCTGGGCCTTCTACGGAAGAGCAGTCTCCTCTGACTAATCTTGATTATCACATAGACCCTTATCAGCCGGAACTCCCGGAGGACCCTTTCACTGAAGGCGTTGTACCTAATTACAATCCTCCGCTCACTGATCCGTTAGGACCTGTGATAATCCAAATTACATCATGCCGAGATATGTTTGCGGCAACACCAACATCTATTTCTCCACCGGCATCCACAGGGTCGATGCCAATGGCAACCATTCCTGGTTCGCCACCATCCTCCCCGCCGGTGGTCAGTTCTATGCTATTACTGGGTAACCCCAGTAGTCAACATACACCTACCCATCCTGGGTGTGCAATGCTCGGTGGTTTGAACCTTGACATATCTCACATAACGTTGAGTTGGGCAACTCTCCCCAGACATGACTGCTTGGTCCCCTTAACAAACCCTTTCGGTTTTAGGGCCCTGTTGAGTTTTAAACCCCACAGCACCTCTAATAAAGGCAGTGTATACGATGCGGGGCAGCGGGGGAACATTTCTTTCTTTCTTACAATGTGGGACCATGGATGACCATTGCAAAATACTACATGGTGGATTTCCAACATGGATGTGGACCTGTCATTGTATGCGAAGAGCAAGTACTAGTGGCATAAAACTCACTGCATCCATTTGGACTGTTCCTTAACCTCCGTAGGTGGGAAGCATATACGCGGAGGGGCAACCATTTTCCTCAGTATATGCCCTATGAACAGCAACCGTATGTTCCTGTACTCACATATGTGGGGTTTTATGCGGTTGTTTAACCTTGACGTATTTAAAATGAATTAAGGAAGACCCTATGGTCTAAGTGGTCAGCCCATACTACCTTGGTTAGATTCGGGGGCAAATCCACAATTGCCATTCTTGGCAACTTTGGACATACCCAATATCCATAAACTGACGAACGACCCCATCAACCATAACCCTCTTTGGCCTCCAGTTCCGCATAAGATTCCTTCGGACATTCCGAAGTTTGATGGGAAACATGGGGACGACCCAGCCGCACACATCACTACCTTTCATTTATGGTCCATATCCAATTCCATGGTAGATGATAGTGTCCGGCTTTGACTGTTTCCTCGCACCCTTACAGGCAATGCCGCCAAGTGGTACATTGAATTGCCACGCACCGCCATCAATACGTTTGAGCGCTGGCAAGCAGGTTGTAAATAACTTCACTTCATGGTGGGTGAGCAGGCAGAATTACCCAACATCGCTGGGCAGAACACGCCACCATCTCTGGCCATGTTCTTGAATGAAACGTACGGGCTAAATCAGCCGCCAATGCTGGACCATCTAAATAGCCAATTAATTTACAATCTCTTGTCTCTGAACGATAGCGCACCCTGGTGCGGTGACGGAAGATCAATGTGGTAAGTGCCTGACCACCAGATTTAATATATTCACAATCTGGCACGCTTTACGATCTGCTCCCCCATGCCCCTGGTAACCCAAACCCTCCGTCTACTCAGAAAACCAGAGCTCATGTCGATGGTCTCGTTGGCGCGATCTCCGGTGTAGCCACCAATGGGGTCTTGAAACAAACCCCGGTAATCCTCGGGGCACCCTCCATCAAACGACTTCTCTTCCTCCCGCGGATAAATTAGGGTGCAAATCTCCCAAAAACCTAAAAAGCGGGAAAAATAAGAATTCTGCTAAAAGCCCGTCTTCTTCCGATGCAAGCCGTTCGGATCATCGAACAACACAATGGGAAAAATGCTACCAATAATGACAGGAGAAAGAATCGACCGCAGAAATTTCCTTGCAAAATCTGTGCGGAGGACCACTTGACATACAAATGTCCTCGGCTGCAGGAATGCACCGATTTTATTGCTAACTAGGATTCTGGGCGAACACCTGCCATTCTTCACAATCCTTTCCCCAATCAACTGCAACAACATCAACACATGGTTGAAAATCCGCCACAACCCCATCAATGGGGCAACGGTGGTTCGTATCCTTCCGGTGAAGGACCATCTGCCATTTATGGCATCTAGAGTGTTGACCTTCAAACTCGCGCCAAGCTTTATGGAAATCCTACCATAGATGCTCAGGAACCTGGAACTAGTTCCAATTCACCGCCGCCCAGCGATTTACATATCGAAAGGCCTACTGTTGAACCTGTAATTCGTCCCCCCAAAGGGACACTTCGACGCACGACTCATAATACCTCTGCACATGCAGCCCAAAACTACAACATTGTAGAAGATTTGGCGCAGGCACCGTCAGCTATGTCTACTCTTGAAGTATTACAAACCTGTCCAACGCAAAGGAAAGCCTTGCTTTCGGCCATCGGTGGAATAGATCCCCAAGATTCCATGCTAGCAATCTTTGATATGGAAAATTCTAAACCTCGCCTCTCACATCAACTCGCATTCCAGGTGCAGGTTGTGTCGAAAGGGAGACCAATCCATCGTACTGTCATAGACGAAGGTGCTTCGACCTACGTTATGTCACAAGCTTGTTGGCTCCATTTAGGTTCTCCTACTCTAACCCCGCCATCGAATTCCCTCAAAGCTTTCGATGGCCACACTTTCCTACGAAAAGGATACCTTGCTAGCTTTCCCATCACTCTGAGTGGGAAAACGGTAAACGTGGACGTTGAAGTCGTAGAGCATTGTCTCAAATATAATCTATTGCTCGGTCGCAGTTGGTCTTATGCTATGACCGCCATCGTGTCTTCGGTCTTCTGACTCATCCTGTAAAATTTGGATGGGAAGGAAAATAATCTTGGGTCAATCAGCTGTCATCGCACCCCCAGTTGTATACTTTGCAAGTAGCTCCTATACCCCACTAATAGAGTGTCACACGGCTCTTCGTCGATGCTCGGTACGGTCTTCAAGAAAGGCATCTTCCCTACGGGTTGTTTTTCCTCTCATACTTACGGATCCCAAACACGGTTGCCAATGATCGTCACCTTGCCCAGATGGCTCTGTCAATGAGTGGATCATCCAAGCCCTTCAAATATTGATTCTTGAGAGATGGAATCACTTTCACCGATTCAGATTTAGCTTGTCAAGCCATCCAAGCACATTTGAACCCTCCACTGCTATGGTTTCGACCACGGTACAAACCTCCCTCTCCCATAACATTCTCTCTAAGGATCTCCTCTGGTAAGTACGGCCTATGAGCGAGGGCTATTCGAGAGATCATGTCATTAGAAGAACGACCTTGGGGAGAGTTTCACCATCGCACTTCGACGATTGATTCGGAGGCGATAAAAACTGAAATCCCGTATTTTGACCAACCTGAGATAGTTCCCTCCTCTTATACGACTGTTCACACTATCGATTCAGAAGGGAACATGGGTAATCTTTCGAAGACACTACTCATTAATATCTCGGTCAAAACGGGTATCGTGGAAAATATTCAGATTGGAGCCAACTGCAATCCTGAGGAAATTTCATCCTTCACATCTCTTTTTAAAGAATTCCGCGATGTCTTTGCTTGGTCTTATGACGAAATGCCTGGCATAGATCCTTCTATTGTCGAACACGAAATCAAGACTTATGACAATGTTAAACCAATCCGACAACGACTCAGACCTGTCCACCCGCGCAAAGCAGACGCCATCAAGGTAGAAGTAGAAAAACTTTTAAACACTGGCTTCATCTACCCTGTTCCCTTAACTGAATGGGTTTCCAATCCAGTTCCCGTTGATAAAAAACAAGGCACTATTCGAGTTTGTGTCGATTATCGCGATCTAAACACCGCTTGTCCAAAAGACAATTACCCTACACCGTTCATTGATCAAATTCTCGACGATTGTGCTGGATGTGAATCTTTTTCCTTCATGGATGGATTCTCGGGATACAACCAGATTGCCATAAAAAAAGACGACCAGCGTAAAAGTGCTTTCATCTGTCCTTGGGGAATTTTTGCGTATAAAAAACTTCCATTCGGCCTGAAGAATGCTGGAGAAACTTTTCAGCGGGCTATGGACTATGCTTTTCATGACATTCGACATATTGTACAGGCTTACTTGGATGACCTTCCGGCTCATTCCAAGAAGCGACAGAACCACCTCACTCATTTAAGAGAAATTTTTGCTAGGTGCAGGTTCTACAATATACGCTTGAATCCTCATAAATGCGTATTCATGGTCGAGTCTGGACGATTGTTAGGTTTCATTGTTTCCAAGCACAGGATTAGGGTTGATCCCGATAAGGTCAAAGCAATTCTTGAATTGCCGGCACCACAATCCATCCTTCAACTCCAAAGCTTGCAAGGGAAGGCAAACTTTTTGTGTCGTTTCATCATTAACTATGCTGAGATGACGAAAGGATTCATGCGATTATTGAAGAAAGGAACACTATACTTGTGGGATGACCAAGCTCAACGGTCATTTGATGCTTTGAAACATGCACTTGTTTCAGCCCCACTCCTTAGTGCCCCCGATTACTCATGCGACTTTCTCCTCTATCTGGCAGCATCACCATCCTCACTTGGAATGGTTTTAGTTCAAGTACATGATGACGACAGCGAACATGTGATTTACTATTTATCAAAAGGTCTAATCGGACCTGAATTACGTTATTCACATGTGGAAAAACTATCTCTGGCAGTAGTTTTTGCTGTCACCCGACTCCGACATTATATATTGCTGCGACAGACTACGGTGATTGCTTTGGAGAATCCCATGCGACATATCTTGTCTAGACAAATTATTGGCGAGAAATATTCCAAACGGATCGTCATCCTCCAATAATTTGATTTGGTTTTCACGGTTTCCAAAGCAAAGAAATCCCTCGTCTTCGCCGAATTATTATCGGACCTTCCCAGAATCGACCCGCCAGAAGTAGCTCATGATCCATTCCCTGATGAATCTGTCTACTTGGTCGATTCTTCGGACCCATGGTATGGAGACATCTTAGTCTACTTACAAACTCAATGCTTCCACCCAGCTCTCACTTCTGACGACCATCGTCGTATCCGCCACCAAGCAAAGCACTACCTCGTGCTAAACGATACACTATATCGTCATGGTGTTGATACTATTCTCCGACGTTGTCTCATTATCGATGAAGCAGAATGCGTTTTGAATGACTGCCACGCGGGGGCATGTGGTGGCCATCTTTCGGGCATAGCTACTGCCCAAAAAATCGTGCGCGCCGGTTACTGGTGGCCCACTCTATTTAAAGACTGCATTGCAGCAGTCCATAAGTGCCATCCATGTCAAATTTTCACAAAGAAAATGCGCGCACATCCTACCCCCGTTCACCCGGTTATCTCCGTCGGTCCTTTCGCTAAATGGGGAATTGACTTCGTCACTTGCAATCCTGCTTCGGAAAATAGACACAACTACATAGTGGTTGCTGTCGATTATTTTACGAAATGGGCGGAAGCTCTTCCCACTTTTAAGGCAGATGGCGAAACCGCTGCTCTCTTCCTGTTTAATCACGTAATCTGTCGGTTCGGCGTACCCCTATCGATTGTCACCGATCATGGATCTCATTTTCAGAATCATATGATGACCGAATTAACATCCATGCTAGGTTTCCGACAAGATCAATCTTCGTCTTATTATCCTCAAGCTAATGGTCAAGTAGAAGCCGTAAATGGCGTCCTCAAAACCATGATTCGTCGATTGGTCGGAAACCATAAAACCACATGGCATCGGAAGTTGTATTCCACGTTATGGGCATACCAAACGTCAGTTAAAACTGCCACAGGCTTCACACCTTTCCAACTTGCTTTCGGCCTGGAGGCAGTACTTCCGATCGAGTGCGAAATCCCATCACTCAAACTTGCCATTGAACTCCTGCCTCGCACCACCGCCACAGAAGAGCACTTGCTCTCGCTCGATAATTTGGACGAAACTCGTCAAGATGCTACACTAGCACTCGAAGCTCACCAGCGTCGAGTTAAAGCTCAATACGACAAATCTGTCAAGCCTCGTTCTTTCCAAGAGGGCAATCTCATTCTACTATATGATCAAAAGCACGACCTCTTGGGGGCAGGAACACTCCAACCATTGTGGCTCGGTCCTTACATCGTTACTAAAGCCCTCTCAAAAGGAGCTTACGAATTACAGGACTGTAATGGAATTCCACTCGAGGAGCCCCGCAACGGGCTCTATCTGAAGAAGTATTTTGCCTAGTTTTGCACTAGGCATATGCTTTGTAATTTTATGTGTATAAGTTTTGCCTATTTTATTTTGATGTCTGGATTTTTGTTTTTTGGTTTAAGGTGTTTTTCTCATGTAATATTTTTCTTTCGCACAGATGTCATCGCATTCGTTATCATACGTCGGATATGCGGACGGTGCTAGTCGTCACACTAGACACATTGCTTCAGCTGCTTGGGTTCTCTATACTCCTGAGTCAGACCTTCTTGGTTCCGAGGGAATTTTCCTGGGTAACACCACCAATAATGTTGCAGAGTACATGTCAGTGATCCAACTCCTCACAGAAGCGGCATCTTGTGACATCTCCGATTTAGTGGTCAGGTTAGATTCCCAACTCATCATTATGCAGTTAAACAATTATTACCGTGTCTGCCACCCTGTATTGCTACGTTATTTTTTACGAGTGCAAATTTTAGAACGTCAATTTCAAACAATCACATTTGAACACGTTCCTAGAGAATTTAATGCATTAGCCGATTCTTTGGCAAATTATGTGTTAGATTGGCATTTATCGCATTTATTGTAAAAGATTTACTCATGAGTACATATATTTTTATCACATCAAAAATACATAAAAATTTAAAAACACAAATCACCAAAAAATATATATATATATATATATATATATATATGTCATGTCCAGTACATAGTAAACATCGAAAAGAAAAATCTCCCAAAACTTGGGGTGTTTTACAAAATTTGGCTACACTAAGCCATGCTCTGACACTAATACATCTACTCCACCAGCTAGGCCTGATGCTCATGATAGCATACAACTGCTCTAGCTATCATCCTAAGAGGGACTAAGTATCTCTCCGGCACACCCACAGTATGCCGCTGCAGACGAACTGGAACCTCCCGCATAGGAAGCGGTGGTATACCCATACTCAGACCCTCCAGGTTCCTGGAGAGTTCATGTAAAATTTGGGTATCATCATCGTCGCCGGCTTCCGCATCCTCTACAGGTGCGCCAGCCCCGGGTAGCTGCAATCCTCGCCGCGCATAGCGAGGGGCCCCAACTGGGCAGACAGGTGCCAAATCTCTGTCAAGCAAGCAAAAGCTTCATGTCAAAACTAAATTTTCACCCCTTTCTAAACAAAAATTTTTACATAAACATTCAAAAGCTAAAAACACAAAAAAAAAAACTTCTTTGAAAAAACACTGATCATTTTTTCTTACCATCGGGCCCCCACTGGGTGCCAGGGGGCAGGACTAACTCGGGATCGCCTGTGAAGTTTATCCCTGCATAGGGATAATCCTCAATCATGATGATCTGAGAGTCCAGCCAATCAAAAAACCCCTCATCAAAATAGTGACGGACAGGACCCTCTCCAGTCCGTGGAAGCAAAGTGGCCCACCGAGCCTGCCTCGGCTTGCGTGGATCCAGTGGCGCTGTAGGGATCCTGGGCCTCATCAGTGGTATCCACTCCAGTATGAAAGAAACAATCAGCGTACCGTACCCAAACTCCCATTGAGTACGGGTATTGCATGCAGTAAGCTCTGCTCGGACCCGACGGACCACACCGTCACACCAGTCGAAAACCTGAGGCTGCATACAATCCAAGGCTAGGAGCATCTGAGCCTTGGTCGCCACATGCTGACTCTTGGCACCTGCCAAGCGAACAATCATCCATAATATAGCCTACAGGGGTCTCAGAGTCACCTGTGCAATAGGTATCCGGTTACTCACAGCCTGGGTGCCACGTATGCAGTGCGCATGGATCAAATCAGTAGTGGAACGAGGGTCAGCTCTGGACCCCGTCAAATTGGGCCTCGCCCCACGACATGACAAGCCGGTCAAAAAGTAAACATCATCTTTTTCGATGGCGAGCTCATTGCCACCAATCCGAAAGACATGATGCCGTTCATCCCACTGCTGGATCAGCCACCTCAGGAGGTCCTCTTGACCCCTCATCAGTTCTAAACGGGCATACTTGAGCAATCCGCACCTCCAGAGAGCCATTAAGCTCACTGCATCCGTCACCATCTCTCGTTATTCCCGCTCATGCTCTCTCTCTCGCCAGATACTCATGATTAACAGCTGAACACCTGCAAATGCAACATTTTCAACCGATTAAAACTTTCCTGGACCACTTCAAAAATGGAAAAATTGAGTTGTTAGAAAGCACGGTGCACCTAACGAGGGCACTAGTACAAAACAGAGCATTCTAACGTGCAAGCCCCTCACGGGTTATGCGTTTAACGCGGCTGTCATACTCCTGACCCGCGTTAGGCGCAAATATTTTCTAGGGCCTCAAAATTTCCTAAATTTGAACCAGCAAAAACTAACAAATCAACAATTAAATGATAACAGGAGGTTCTAGCTCTTACCTGGATCTCGTGGAATAGAAAACTGTTGCCCGGATTGACCGAAATCGTCAGCTGAAATTTTCACCCCTTTTCCACTCCAGAGCTTCTTCACAGCACTCAAAACAGTGAAAATGAAAGTCTTCTGACCTTCTTATAGCAAATTCTGGGGCATGAATCTCTTAAGTCAGTCGACAAAGTCATGATTTCTTGCTGTACACATGTTGCAACTCTCGAGATTTGGTATTGATGTTCTAATTAGGGATCAAGATTTATGAGCAGACATACTCATGTTTTATCGAGCATTATTTTTATGGTATTTTTCTTGCTCGTTAATCTGAAAAACCTTGAGTTCTCTTCTTCGGACTCGTTAAACTTATACGAAGATGGCATCGAGCGTTCTTTTCTTTGGTCTTTTCTTGCTCATTAATCCGAAAAACCTAGAGTTTTCTTCTTCAGACTCATTAAAACTATGGAGAAGTATTGAGCATTCTTTTTAGGAATCTTTTTCTCGCTCATAAAACTGAAAAAATCCCGAGTCGCCTTTGTCAGGATCGTTAAACTATCACGACAAAGAACAAGGAGCCATTCTTTTCCTCTTTTTTCAAAGCTCTTTAAACTGAAAAAACAATCGAGTTTTCTCCGCGTGACTCGTTAAAATTTCACGGAGGTATCGAGTTTTCTCCACATGACTCGTTAAAATTTCACGGAGGTACCGAGTTTTTCTTTGTTGGACTCGTTAAAATTTCACAAAGAATATTGAGTTTACTTCGTCTCGTCGTACTCATAACAAAATGAGGTAGACGTCCATTGAACATAGATTTCTCACTTTTCCGGATTCGATGGACTAACTTACGGAAAATGAACTGTTTCGGGCTTACTATTATCCCTTTTCCGTGCCCAGTTATCAAGACATGACAAAGGTACCCCAATGGAGTCGTCTTTTACGACATTTTTCAGACTCTCTAAACATGAAAAATTCACCGATTTTACTCGTCTGGACTCGTTAAACCTAATCAGAGAGGACATGGAGTTGTCTTTTATGACATTTTTCAGACTCTCTAAACATGAAAAATTCACTGAGTTTGCTCATCTGGACTCGTTAAATCTATTCAGATGGGGCACAGAGTTGTCTTTCCTGACATTTTTCAGACTCTTTAAAACATGAAAAATTCACCGAGTTTACTTGTCTGGACTCGTTAAACTTAATCAGATGGGGAAAAATTTGGACAAAATGGATACTATCTCTGTTACATTTCCAAAAAAGGTCGATTTGGCAGCAAAATTCTTGAACATGGCACTTCCCAGAAAACTCTTTCGCAGTTAGCCGAACCCTACCATCTATGAGTATTAGCCTTCAAATCCCAGTGTCTCTGCACCGGTAAAATCCTAACACACTCTTTGGTGTTAAAACACGCTTCAGCTGCCTAGTACCCTGCTAGAGTTCCTTCTATTTTTCAAGTAGATCTCGCTATCTACTGCTCCTGTTATCAACCAAACCGTTCATTATGCCAGAAATTATTTGTCGTCTAACGTTCCCATTTACTCTTCCTTATCTCAAATCATAAACAAAATCAGTTGGTTTCCGTTTCGTGTTGACTGATGTAGGACGCCTCAGTGCCTACCTTTCGACAGATCACTTCCTATCGACTTCAACATCTTATCTAGGAAGTTGATCCAGAAACCCATCAGTACCCAGATACTTGCAGACATCAGTGGCAGGTGGTCTTGTGTTTGATCAAGGGTCTTCATCATTGGCTCTTGGTCAAATGATTCTACGAGTGTTCGACTTCAACTCCTTTTATTCACACTCGCTAGATTGTACTGGGCATCTTAGGGACCATCATCATTATCGGTGGCCACCTTCGCGTCTGTTAATAGTTTTCATTATCGACTGGTAATCAGATGATTTCTCACATGTTCAACGAAAACTCCTTCATTCACATGTTGAGAAATATGCAGTTTAAGTGAATCAGCGGTCAAGACCTTGGGGCAAAAGGCTACACCATTAAAGTTGTGTTCCCTTCCCCAAGCTGTGATATTGTTTATGGAGACATCTTCTTTAGCCTGATTTTGTTATGACAGGCACTTCCACATTGTGCCTATTGGTGGACAGATTCTTCATATCTCTATTCTAGAGAAATCATGTTGTTTAAGCTACTGAGCATGGGATATGCCCGACTCTAGGCAAATACTATATTTTCTGACATATGTTGTTGTTTCAGGTTTTCCTCAGTCTTTCAATCTCTCTATCTCTACAAATTATAAAGTGTTTCGGCCATCGTCTTCGTCTCTGACCTCACACTTTAGGGGGCATCTGTTATAGGTCAAAATACCTCCTCATCAGCTCAGAGGGGAAGACAAATATGGAAGAAGTACAAAGACCTAAATTAAACCTATTTCTGCCAGGGTAACGCATATATAGAACAGAACAAGAGCATTATAACGCATGCAAGCAATACATTGGCCACGTTAGTGGCTAGCGCAACGCTCTGTTTACACTGGAGAGACGCGTTACCCGTGTTTTAAGTTTGAATTGGGAAAAGAGCGCGGAGAAAGATTTGAATCTCCAACTTTCCCTCACAAAGGAGTCAGTGCACAAAGGAAACTGCAGAAGCACCAGTTCATTATTGGTCATTGCCATAGAAGACTGAACTCCAAGAGAGGCAAAAGCATGGAGATCAAGGAAACATCTAAACCTTTTCCATTCCAAACTAGTGGAAAGAGAAGGGCAACAATGGCCTTCTCCCTCTCCTATAAGAAGGAGCTGAAGGCTCTTAATTGAAGGTCGAAGGATTGCTCAAGGTTCTTGGATACTTGTGGAATAGAGAATAGTGTGACATTGTGAAGGCCAAGAGTCAAAGAGGCTCCTAGAGAGTTTGTTGACTTGGACTTCTTCACTTGAAAGAGAAGAGAGATTGGGAGACTGAGGAGGGCTTGGTACAACCGATGGTTGTAATCCTCCTTCTTTCAAAATCAATAGAAGTATGTTCGTTTTGTACATTCAATGCTTAACATGGTCATTATTGTTTGAACATTTACTTAGTATGATATGAATGGCTCAGATGTGTATAATCTAGATGTTTATTGTATATTGCATCCCTTCTTATGTAATTCAACTTGCTGGCAGATGCGAAAAGGGGGTCTACTGCAATTGGTCGCAATACCTCGTTGATGAATTTCTAGATAATGTGCATGAGGCGTAGGAGAAAAAAAATGCATTCTGCTACTCATGGATGATGATGTTATTGCCTTGGTTGCATGGGAGGCACCTGATGAGGTAGTGATCCTTGAACTCGAGCTGGATATGTGTGAGGGTGCGTGGTATGAAAAACTCTGGGACTCAAAGGATCCAATGTGCATCGAGGAGAACAAGGTATTATGGACCTTGTTTGATAGTTCTCTAGCGGTAGAGATTCACTCTCGATCATGCTTGTTGCCCGCGGTCTAGGACAAATACAAGGATATTGCGGCATTTTAGGTTACTATGCACAATGTACAGATTCGGGCTCGCAGAGATCTAGACTAGTATAATCTCACTTATATGGCCACACAAGCAGAGATTGACCAATTGGTTGCAACTTGACCACTGGCATGGAAGCTTGGCTTCAAGTCATCCGCCCCAATTACAACAAGCACATCTGGAAAAGACATAAAACCAAAGGGTACTATCCCACCGAAAAAAATGAAGGACTCCAAGGTATGTGATACAAAGAAAAGTACGACCCAAGAAACCCCTAAGGATGCTAGCATGGGGGCAGAGTAGGAGTCACAGCAGGATCAAGGACTCGAAGGGCTTGGTGGTGAAGGTGCGGCATCCTCGCATAGTACCAAATGCACTGATGAGCCTCCCAAAGGGCCAAGGAAGAAGCACAAGGATATTAAGCCTGGCATAGAAATGGAGGTCACGTTGACAGAAGATGACTTAGAAAATATTGCGGATGTTGTCACTACTATATCAGAAGTCCATTGGGCTGCTTTGGGAGAGCAACAGAAGGCCACGATTGAAGCCTTCCAGGCCAAACTACAGGCCTTTTAGCTAAAAATAGACACACTTTTGGTGAGTGTGGATCAGGCAAGGAAGAATCAAGGAAGCCATCCAGCTATAATTACAACCTTGGCCACCGTGACGGAAAGTCAGATCTACCCCCTCTCTGGCACAACGTTTTCTATAGTACCCTCTGTCTTATGTGAGAAAGTCCATGCATGCCCTTTGGTCGAACTCGATGTTACATGACTGACTGGTGTGCAACTACATGACCTTTTTATCTCCATCTCTAGTGAACTTCAATATAGAGAACTACGTGCGCAACAGTAACTCAGTGAGGCTGAGAAAACTATTGTGACCAAAGCTGCTGAAACCACCCAAGCCCAGGCATCACACGTCGTCGCCATCGCGTAGCAGGCTAAAATATAGTAGTTGATAGACTTCCTCTATGAGGATATGCTAGAAGAAATTCCTGCCTCCGCTACACCGCAGGCCAAGGTAGAAGGCTTGGTCGATGCTTTGAAGGCATCACGAATCGAAGTGCAGGTTGTTAAGGTTGATTTAGATCTACAGATAGCATCACTGCAGGCCAAGCTATAGCCTGAGACCCCTCTAGAGGTGCATGCCCAACGAGCCGCGCTCATCACGGAAGCTACAAACAGTATTACTGCACAGATCACAAAGGGCACTGAATTTTTTGAGACTGCTATGGTGTTATGGTCCCAAGTGTAGCGTGATCCTCTCCTTCGCCAAATCAATCAGGAGCTACACCAAAAGGAGTAATGTTTTGAGCAAATGGAAGCCACTATTCCCACCCTTTTCCAAACCCAATTACTAGCATGCCTTCGGACCAGCCATGTGCTTAGAAATGAAATTGAGTGGCTCTGGCACAAGAAGCAGGTACTAGTGACCACCTGTCGCCATGGGCTGACGAAGATCTCAAGCTCTTGTAGGAATTAGATGAGGCCATGAAGCTATTGAATCAGACCTTGGAGAGTGTAGCTGCAGTTACTAAAGGCCCAACTTCACACAAGTTGGTTGATATTGAGTAGAATGCATCCATGTAGAGCATACGAGTCCTGCCCCCTTTGGCTGTCGCTATCGAACAACTCCAGGAGACAATGAAGACCCCATCGACGCTGTGACTCGGGATGAGTCACAAGATTTTGTTGGGGGCCTATTGGAGAGGGCTCCCCTAACCACATTTTTGGTCCAATTTTTGTAGTATTTTGTAATACTTGATCTAGCATAGGGGCTTTTGGGCGGGTCAAAGCCCCCAATGAATTATAATGGGTGAAGGGGTAGACCAATAGACCGCAAACCATGATTTGTGGATTGGAGAGTAGCGCAAGCTAATATGTTATAAATATATGGATAAATCAAGTCTAGAGGTAGGCTAAGTTTGGGATTAAGCTTGGATACGAACTAGTGATATTTTGTGTCAATTTTCTGGGTAAGGGCTCCTGCTGGCTATGTGCGCGAAGACCCTAAGTCCTATTGTGTGCAGACCTTGCTGGTTGTGTGCATGAGCTAGTAGATAGAGTCTATAAGCTGGATCTGGATATTAATGAATGGGAAGACTGTTTGGGATATCTGAGTATTTTATGTTATGATTATTGGTTGCAATTTGTGTTATTCTTAAAGTTATAATGGTTTTTTGAATGTGGATGATTATTGATGCTCATGTGGATGTGATAGTGTAAAAGGGAATGAATGCATAGATTTGGTTAGACTTAATTGCTTTACTATGTTAGCGTGCTATCTATTGATCTATAATATTTGATATATTGTTGAAGGATTCTATGTTAGGTCTTCGCCAACGGAGGCCTGTCAGACCTGGATGGACCCACTTCAATTAACTTTCTCTATCTCTCAGAGTGCAGAAACCTGGTTCCAGCACCCTCCCATACTACTTTGGGTGATACCTTGACCTATGCAAGTAGGCCATTTCTAAAAGGGACAATAGCATAGGGGTTTTTTGGAAAACCTTAAAACCGAACCTGGTTTAAGACCCCTCAAGCCAACAACTAGAAACAACCTCCTTTCCTTCACTAGGTTTTTTATTCTACTTGCAATGGGATATACCTTCCTTATATGATTTTCTCACACTTATTTTCTTCACTTGATTGCATATCAAAACTCTTGAATTCTTCCTTTATTACAACTGCAATAACCCTTGAAAATTATCACATGTGTGAGAGAGATGGATACAAACTTCAGATTTTAGATTTTCCTTTTTGTCTCCTTATTTTCTCTAGATTTTCATTCTCGTTTCTTTCTATCTTACTTCATATTGAATATTCTTGATATGGATACCAAAATAGGTCGAATATGTTTCCTATATATAATCTTCAGGGATGGTCAAATCCCTCCAATCACATCAACTTGGTGGATGATGCATAAATGACTATTTTACATGAAAATAATTTTCCTTTCTTAACATTATAAACCCAATAAGGGTCTAGAAATTAATTACAAGGACAATGATTCATGACACAACCCCTAGAAGCACACAATGGGTTATTGGACCTTGAAATATAATAAATTTAGCATGAAAACCATACTTATGAAATAATAATTTTCTTTTCTTTCACAATAGTTTTTATTTTTCTTTCTTTTTAAAAATACATAATAATTAAATCATGTCATGAGCTATAGAAAAATTATGAAAATTGATACTAGTTACATTTTCAACATGAAAAACACCTAGTGAACTGGAGTCAAAGATTTAACAGACCGAAGATTGCGTGGAGCAGGTGAAGCCACCAAGTGTTCTAGAGTCCTGCAGAGCTTTACAAGTGGAAACTATATATGATTTGGATTTCTATGGTGTTTATCAGGTGGAAGCATGATTTGTTCCAGAGTTCTCTAGGGTTTTTTAGGTGGAACATTGCATACTTTGGATTCTTGTATCATACTACAAGGTCAAGAAAGAAAAGAGAAACCGAAGATAATCATTAATTTTGGTTTGAAGAAATTTTTTTTTTGTGATTTTAAATCAACTTAAAAAATTTATGGTTAAATTCATAAGTAAATATAATGATTAAGACATATTTTAGTTGAATTAAAATTCTCATGGTGGGAATCATAAGACTCATGTTCTTATGATGTAGAAGAACTATTGAATTTTTTAGCACAAATACATGAGATTGAGTGTAAGGAAACAAGCGTCAAGGTAATAATATCAGAGTCCACATCAACATGATGGAGTTGAATACTTAAAGAACAAGGCCATTTTGGTGACATTAGAACCATATTATGTGTGTTGATTTCCATGACACATGTGTTGTGTTATTGAAGCAAGGCAGGAGTGTGATCTAGTTAAAAAATTTCTCCCTGTGTGAGGGATCCTTTCCAAGGAATGAATTGAAGGTTTTAACCCTATACAGATAATACATGAAAAAAAATTCTTAAAAAAATAGAAAATATATACAATGGAAAGAACAAAAAATATACACGGATACTTTTCTCTTGGAACCCAAAACCGAGAAAAAAATATTGATTTTTCATTATAGTCCTTTTAATATTACAATATATTATATACATGCCAAACCATTCATAAACCCCTAGTCCATTAACCTTGTATTAGGGAATAATTATAGTTCCTTTGACCATATATACAAAACCATGGGAAAAACCACCATGTGTAAAACCATGCAAAAAACTATGGATGGGTCTTCCCAAAAAAATAATAGGCACTTCCCCAAACCCCATGTGTAACGACCAATCTAGGATGCTAGATTAGACTCATTTAATGTCGACCAGGGTCAGTAATCTTAGAGGCACATCTAATGTTTTTAGACCTAAAAGGTTCTGTTTTATATGTCTAAATAAATGTCTAACTGTGACAGGCTACAGTACTCCTTTACAAGAGATTAAAATATGTTTCCTTTTCACAATTTAAACACTTATATTATCAAATTTAATCTACTGATCTTAAAAAAAACAGAGTGTTATACTAATCTGAGCTTTTCAATCCTCTTACGAAGATATGTTTCACAAAAAATCCTTTAAGATAACACACTGATCATTCTAGAAATCAAATTCATAAAAACAAACAGAGTTCACAGAGATACTTTGAAATCCAATGCTCGATTACACCTTTTACAAGGACTGTTTCAATAATTCTGCAATCGAATTTTCAACTTATTGCTATGAACCATAAATTAACAATAAATTTCAAGAACTTTTGATTAAATAAATGAACTCTCAAGCAATGAATGAACTCACAAACAATAAAATGAAATACGCTGTTCAGATCTGAAAAATTAAACTATATAAAACATAAAACGTAAAAGAAAGTGTACCAATCTTTACGTAGGGCCCTTCCACGCACTGATGGCAAACTTAAATGAACTTCAAATGATAAAACCCTTAACTCATAAACACTGTGATTGATAAAATCTGCCTTCCATTAAATTCTGGAAAATGTATTACATTCAAAACAGAGTGCTGGAATACACTTTTCAGTCTTAAGTCTGATTTCTTCAACGTTCTTACTAGCTAACATTTCTAATCAAAATATTTCTATTTATTAAAAATTTACAACTAGAAGGCTATATTCGTTCCTTCTTCATCCTAACTGATTCAAACATAGTTCAAATCAGTTTTAGAAATCCTAACTTTAAGCAAAAGATCATGTACATCATTATAGCTTTCTGATATTTCTGCTGAAGAGGCTGAGTTTGACCGCCTTTGACCATAAATCCAGGAATTCCCAATTCGATGCTTAATAGATTTTCGACCATATTTGTACACCTTAGATCACGTCCATGCCTTTTATTTTGATTTACCTGCCATGCCACATGTCATAACATAAACTGATTATAGGATGTAGTGACTTCCTGTAATTTTGTTGAAAAATTCCAAATTTTAACATAAAAACTCATAAATTAATTTTAATGCAAAATAACAACTATAATGCTTTACTTAATCAATTTCAATGGACTTGTCGGAAGTTTATGGAGAAAATGATAGATAAATGGTGAATTTTAATAGAAAAGGGTATCAATAAAATAGTACCAACACCATGCACAGGGGTTATCCACCCCTTGTGATTACCCAACCACACTTGTCACAAAGTATTGTGATAGGGCCTAGTAATGAAAATAATATAACACATACTCAACATGGATCACTTGAGCAACTGAGGAAACAAAAAGGAGACGTCAGAACTTGGAAGGTAAATTGATTTTGAAGAACCGTGAGCCTATATATATGGATGATAGATGTAGTGAGTGTGTCCAAGGAAGAAATGAGTTGATTTGTTCCCTGAAGCAACACTAATCCTAGTGGACGACATGTCTAGACATTGGAGATAGGTAGCACTCTAGAAATCAAGTAATCAATCAGGATGAGGTGCATTGAAGGAACTGTGAACAAAATGAAGCCACTTGAGAAAATGGCCAATTGAATGAGGTTATCATACCCATTTTTGTTTGTTGATTAATAAACTATAACTGTAAATGTAAATGTAAAAGATTCAGGGATATAAATTTCTTGTAAATTGTGTGTTCAAGTATAAAACATCGATGACGACGTTCCTCTAAGGGGGTGGGATTTCTGACAACCCATTTTTCTAATTTCTCTTGTACATATTTCTTTGAATCATACTTCATGTAATTAATGTGGAAATGTAACACATTGACTAGTTGAGGGAATTGGAAACAGATTCAAAGGACTAAGGAGGAGGATTTTCTTATAAACCAAGCCACTATATTTATTTCACCACCTATCTCCATGATGGATTTATGTCATTGATGGTGTAACATTTAATTGAGGCGATGAGCTTCCTTAGTGAAGGACGAGCATGTAGTCTCAATTATTATAGTTATGTTGGTGTGGTCAACATGCATGACATACAAGAGGAGAATATCAATGGGAGACAATGTATGAGAAAGGAGAAAAACATTTGCTGCTTTTGTTCAGAGGAGATATATTTGGGAGGAGATGAGAAAGAGTGAGCTCGTTGGGGAAAAGTGCAGAGGGTGAATTGATAGTGGATGTGAATCTGCCATGAAGATAACTTGTGAAAGTATGTGTTCTTCTTTGGAGATGGAATTCCCCATGTTTTTTTAGACTTGTGAGTGTTCCTATGAATTGATTATCCAAAGAGAGATTTTAGTGGAGTTGTGATACTCAGGTGATAGTCGAGTTTGATAATCCATTGATCACTTTCTTAGTGAGTTGATAAAAAATTGAGTAGTGGCTAGAATTGCGGCTGAGAAACCATTGGGATACTAGTTAGGTTTGATAAACTAATTGAAATTTTAATATACCTGGGAATTAGTTGAAATGTATGATAAACCCCCAAGTGGCTTTCTTGGGAGTTGATAAAACACTTAGTTACTTGCTCAGTAAGCCGATAAATATCCTGGAAGTGGACTCTTTACTCCTCCATTACTAATATATTTAATAAACCTCCCTTATACATATGTATTACTTATCCTAGAATTGAGATGAAACTCATTGAACCTTGGATGAACCCTAGTGATTAATTACCTGCTAAATAGAGAGTAATTTTGGTGTTACAACAAGGGGTTCTTAATAAATCCCTTGATAAATGGAATCTATTTCTTACCATCAGTTGACTAGTCAATACTAAAAGAAATTTTTATAAATTACCTCAGACTCTGAATCCATCTCAGGGGTGGTCAATTTAAAGAAATATTGTAGTGTAGATGGCCTATGTTATGGTGAAGAGTTGAATTACCTCCCTTACTTCCCATTCATCAAGTTTAACATATAAATGTATATACTTATACTCATGTTGCTTTATCAATGTTGAATTTTATTGTTGTAGGTTATAAAAATGAATGTAATTTCATTTCTTATGGAGGAATGATGTTATTATTGGTTTTTTGTGATGAATTACATGCATGATTTGTTTCATGGTTTGGAAGGGATTTCAAATCCCCTGTGACTAATAAACTAATCCTGAATGCATGTTCATTACCTAGTATGTATGGTTAAATTGTTGGGTTTAGTTGACTATCACTTTGTGTGACCTCTATTATTGATATGCGTGAGAAATATGGATATTTTTTATGTATATACTATTGAAATTATCTAAATGATACTGTGCATGGTGTGAAAAATCAATAGATCTGATAGATTTTTTTCAAGACCCATTCTAGGGTTGTTATGGTGCACCTCTGGATCTTCTTGGTGGTTCATTCCATCTTCTATGGTAAATGTATGTATCGAGGGATGAGAATGTCCCTCTATGGGATAGGAAAGGTTTAACGATAGTTGATTGTAAAATAATTGTTCCAAGGGAAATGAATATATCCTCAGAAGACAAAGGAGGCTTGAACATTGTTGAAAGACATTCACATGTCCCGAGGAACGAATATTTTCCTTTGATTGACAAAAAACTTGTTGTATTCACAAGAATGTGAATTGATTGGAGGCATTGATTTAATGAGAGCACAAATAAAAAAGGTTCATGTCATTTTACAAACATGATCATGTCACTAAGTGAATTCAGGAAGAAGTGGCCATGGTCAATGGAGGGCATGGGAGAGGAAATTTTCCATCACCTACCGCCGTGACCTTTTTTGTACCATAGAGGAAATACGAGGGTTCACCGCTCTTTTGAGTGCAGTGAACTGTTGATAGAGGCTGGGACCAAATTTTATCTCAATAATTTAACAAGAAAGTGTTGCTTTGCATGGGGTTTGATACTGAGTGGGACTCATATTTTAGGTTAAGGTGGCAAAGGCCACATGGGGCACTGACGATGTATACCTATAACATGGAAATAATTTCCAACATGGCACACGGTTAACATGACACATGGTTGGTAGTCATGGTCCCTTTGGATTTTCAAATGTCCAGTTTTTGGACAATAAGTGGCACCACTAGAGGACGCCATTTGGCATGATGATGTCACCCTGACATTAGAATGATGTCATTGGGACATTGCATACTACGGTGATGTGGCATTAAATGACATGTAATGATGGTTTGTGGTGACACCTAGCATTGGGTGCTACATGGTGCTAATGAAGTAGCACATATGGTTGGGAGCCACATCACCATGGAGCTTGGGACTGTAGAGGTATTTGGTGGTGTGTTTCTACTATGGGGTGCATAGTAGACAAAAACCATGGGGCGACAATTGTCACCATAATTTAACATGAAATTATGTGGCATGCCATAGAATATGGAATGGGTTTTGTTTTTAAGAATTGGTGTGGAATGCAATGGCACTAAGGATTTGTGATGTGGCAGGTGCCACAATGGAATTCATATGAGGTAGAATTTCCATGTGGAAAATCCTATTGATGTGGTAGGATTTTTGGGCCTAATATTGTAATGT
Source organism: Pinus albicaulis (assembly GCA_034641835.2). Taxonomy (NCBI): domain Eukaryota; kingdom Viridiplantae; phylum Streptophyta; class Pinopsida; order Pinales; family Pinaceae; genus Pinus; species Pinus albicaulis. Next base: position 63,101,914 of record CM076578.1, on the reverse strand, counting down.
TCCTTTTTCAGAAACATTGTCAAATGACAAGGAAAATCTATTCCAGAGATAGACTGCAGGGGCATTTACTGGATTTGTCACCTTTTAACAAAGGATGAGCTCTAGAGGCTACCTGGCCCACTAGCACACTCTGTCTATAGAATGATTGTCAAAGGACAATATCCCCAAAGAGGGAGATACAACAAGATTGGGAAATCCCAACATTGCTGCTACAGGAATAACAAATACATCTAATGGAAATAGCAGTGAATCACATACACATGAAATGTCGGAGAATAAAATGGCCATCATATATTATGACATAGCAGCAATAAGAATACAAATCTTGAGGAAGAATGATCACTCAAGCAAGGTCTAGAAGCCCCAATAAACCCGTACATGTAAACATGAAATATATAGTTGCATGAACACAGCCCTAGGCCATGACTGCGCAGTTACATAAGAGAATGTTGTATAAATAATATAAATAAAATTATATTACAAAGGTAGGCTCAAATAATAAGGGGGAGCATGATCTCAACCCATGAAAACACAATATATCAATCCTCTAAAAAGATTGGTTGAAATCTATACAAAAATGGCATTTTGCAGAAATGCTAGAGTAGCTAGGTAGCAACTACTCGAAAAATGGAAATACATGGAAAAGGCTGAAATGGCTGCAAAAAATGTAGAATCCTCCTCCAATAGAAATCTGAAGTGAAAGGCTGATCCTTTAACCCAAGACTTCTCCTCCAAATGGATGTCAATCCTTCACAGCAAATAATCACCCATGAGAACGCTGTCTAAGAGAGGGACTGCGATGCCTCTAATGTAAAGTGGTTTGAATGATTCCAAATATGGTGGGATATGCTCAATAACAACCATTTCAGATCTCCCAATGAATATAAATTCTGTCCACTGAAAAACAAGCTCCGGATGGTGTGTGGAAACCTCCCCAGCAACACCCAGCAACACTGCACAATCTCTGCTGCAGAAGCTACGCTGATGTAGATTACTGAAGCTATGGCTTGAATGCCTAAATATGGGGAATTGAGTGCAATCATTCATGAGCTATGCAAGAAGGAGAGGAATTCCTAAACAAGACTCCCTCGTGCCCGAAGGCACTTCAACCTTGCTGAACAGTAAGAGGCAGCAACAAGTCTTCAAGACTCAAATGTAAAATTATCAAAGATAATCTCAATGGATGTCTTTCTCCTCTTTTAAACAATGAGCCTTCCCTCCATGGGCCCTACTTCGAATTATGGTTTCCTCCATCTAGAATCTTCCCTCGTACATTGTCCCACATAGTGCTTTCCAGCTTATGCCAATGCAGTTTGACTTGGTCAACCTTGGCCAAGCATGTATGCAAAAACCTCATTTCACACATGGAGGTGTGAAATCCAGCTCCAATATGATCCTCTTTCATGCTTAGAGGATTTTTATTCTCTAATTAAGAAAACAATGGGTCCCCTACCCATTTTATTCATCTCCTATCAAAATTTAATGTTCCTTAAAAATTTGGAACATTACAGTCCTCCCCTCTCAAAATATTGCTTGCCCTCAAGCAATTGCAAGGATGAACTGAGTTTATTTATGCCCTTCCTCCTGTAGCATCCTTATGTGATTATATCCTTAAGGAAAAAGGGTTCCATATTAGCAATCAAATCTCTAAATTGTCCCTCCAACAAATGCAATCTAGCCTTGGGGTGAACATTGCCAAATAGCTATCATGTAGAAACAATATCCATGAAGGAAATAAGAGTTTTCCAAGGGCATCCTTGAGGAATGAGGTCTGATCTATAATGGTATTTATCATCCCCATATGATTCTCCCATCCTCAAGCCACCAATCATGAAAAATAAGCTGCCTCCTAATAAGGCAACTCATGGAAAATCACCCTCCACCTTGAGCTCCAAAAATGAAGGTGGGCTGAAATATGATCAATGAAAGCACTATAACTTTCCCCATGTTGTCCTCTTCTCCACTTGTGATAAGTGTGGAGTGTATGCTGATCTTGGGCTGCAAATAAATTGCCCTCAAATGGAAAAATGAAGAGTAATTCCCCAAGAATCTCCCCTCCATCAATGATAATCCAGCTGGCCCAAGACATGTCATCTATGATGAATAGGAAAAAATCACCATAGGATGCCCCCATGACATGTTTTTTATAGGTTATACAATGTGAAGCAATTTAAAAACAATTTCTCATAGGGTTACCACGCAATCTCACCCATTGTAGTTGCAGAAAATAGCATGGCAAGTACTGTACAAAAATATCACCTCTACTACTGAGCAGTAAATAGATGAGTGACCCAGCAATAAAAAATAAAATACATGCCCAAATATAAGAAATGGATGGATTTCATCATCATACTCATGGCCCTCTTCAAGAGAAAGAAAATAGATGGCTATGGTGGCCATGTCTCCTCTCATGTTCCCATTAGAACATGCAATGCAATAAATATGGGAGTCTTTCCTCATCAAGGACACATTTATCCCATGTGTCTCTCTTCTGATCATGTCCTCCATTAAGATAACATAAATATCAGCCAAGGAGACCATAATCAGCAATAAAATGAAGCAAGTAATAAAGGTTTCATGGTGCGCAAAATTGTACCAACAGTCTCCCAAATATTCACAGTGCAGTTTCCCAAACTGCTGCTTTAAGAAATGATATGGCAAGTTGTTTTCAGCTCATGACTAATAATGTATGTTCTTACATCTGATAATTCATGGTGAGTGGCTGAATATGAATGCTGAACATACATGGAAGGTAACACTTTCCCAAGGGCATATAAAATATGGCTGTCTCCACCACATAGTTTGGCCCAATTTTTCTCATGGAGCAACATGAAAAATCTACCCGTTTGAAAAACTCTGCACTCAATCATAATGATAAGAGTATGTAAATCAGAAAAGGTACACACAAGAATCTTACCATATGCTAGTAGTGAGATGATATATGGATCTATGCATGTGATCCTCCTCCCAAATGACAGCGCTGTGAGCTCATGCAAAAAGGCTCTTGTCCATGCCAATCTTTGTTCCTTGACATGCTCCTTGTCAAGAGCACTTCTGGTGAAGCTGCTGCAAATATGAAGCTTCTCCCAAGATGGAAATGCCTCCAAATCAATCCCAGATAAGGAGTGATCCCTTTTCACTATGACAGTACCCTCCTCTACTCCTGCAACACCATCAATCATATGAGAGCAAATCTGCTTGTGCTCTCTCCCATCAATCCCAAGAAACTCAAGTGCTTGATGCCTCCTCATGTTCACATCATGTGACTCATGTGATGAAGGTATCATGACTAATATATATATGTCATATCAGCAATATTTATCCCTTCTCCTTTCTTCACAATGATGTAAACATCCTGCCATCTCTTCTCCATCATTTTGGTACTCCTCCCATGACGGCTACCATCCTCCCAAACCAATTCTTGCTCCTTGCATTTCATGAAAGTTTGAAATGCAGCTTCTTGGATACCTCTTAGGAAATGCCTCTCTCCCATGACTATTTTGGATATATGAGGATCCAAATTTTATGGAGGTGATTTCTCCTCTCTACCCATGTTCAATAGCGCTGTTGATTCCTCCAATGACGTAGCAGTTATCTCCTCCTCCGATTCACAAATTGTTTCATGATTCTCCATGGAGGTGTCATGGTTTACTTCATCCTCCAAAAGTTTACACTCCCACCTTGAAGGCTGAATGAAAATAATCAAATATGTATGAGGATGAGGGTTCTTCTCCTCCTTGAAACCTTATAAAATGCAGTTCAAACATGAGGCCCTAAAGTGGCCATGTGATTCGATCATGGGATCTTCTCATATGAAATTCCACCATCCTTAAGATTATTTGCTGAAATAGAAAGTGGAACTTTACTCATACCTTGGTGGATCTTGGGACCTTATTGTGTGGCTGAAATGGATTTTCCTCCAATGTCTTCTTCATCCATAGATGTTTAAGTCTTCTCCTTCAAAGCTGTAGTAGCGTTGGTGGAATTCTCCTCCCATGGTGGAATGGCTTTCTCTTCCTTTGTCCTCCCTCCATCAAAGGTTTGGATCAACCCTTGAGAAAAGTCTCCAAAATAACTCACCCTTGAATGGACCAAGTGTTTGAACCACCAAATAGAGGTTTGATCCTCCATGTGCAGCGTTGCCATCTCCACTGCTTCTTTCTCTGCCACTGGATACAACAATAAAAATGCCTCGAGATTCTTCTCCCAAGCTCTAACTGAAGTAACCCCATCAAATATAGACAATAGAAGCCTATTTCCTCTAATTTCTTATTTTCCATAGGGCCTTCTCTCCTTCGTCTTCTGAATAGACTGTGAGAACATTTTATATCTCCTGAATGTTGCAGAATGGGGTTTATAGTCACCCAGGTGCTTGCTTAAGATTTGTAAATCCAAGCATCTGCCATGCTGGTCTTCAAGAGAATAGGAAGTGCATGGACCTTCCTCTTCTCCCCTTTTCTTCTCCTCCTCCTCAGGGAGGCTCTTATTTATTCCAAAATTATATGAGGTTGGAATCATCTTCTTGATCATTCTCCTCTGAAATTGAACTCACAGGTTGTGCCAGTTCGATGCTCTGATATCACTATAATGTTCCTTTTTCAGAAACATTGTCAAATGAAAAGGAAAATATCTTCCAGAGATATAGTGTAGGGGAATTTACTAGATTTATCACCTTTGAACAAAGGATGATCTCCAGAGGCTACCTGACCCACTAGCAGACTCTGTCTATAGAATGATTTTCAAAGGACAATATCCCCAAAGAGGGAGATACAACAAGATTGGGAAATCCCAACATTACTGCTACAACAATAACAAATACATCTAATGGAAATAGCAGTGAATCACGTACACATGAAATGTTGGAGAATACAATGGCCATCATATATTACAACATAGTAGCAATAAGAATACAAATCTTGAGGAAGAATGATCACTCAAGCAAGGTCTAGAAGCCCCAAGAAACCTGTACATGTAAACATGAAATACATAGCTGCATAAACAAAGCCCTATGCCATGACTGCACAGTTACATGAGAGACTGCTGCATAAATAATAGAAAAACTATGATATGACAAAGGTAGGCTCAAATAAGAATGGGGAGCATGATCTCAACCCTTGAAAATACAATATATCAATCCTCTAAAAGGATTGGCTGAAATCTATACAAAAATGGAATTTTACAGAAAGTCGGAGTAGCTGGGTAGCAGCTGCTCGAGAACTGGAAATACATGGAGAAGGATGAAATGGCTACAAAAAATGTAGAATCCTCCTCCAATAGAGATCTAAAGTGAAAGGATGATCCTTTCACCCAAGACTTCTCCTCCAAATGGATGTCAATCCCTCACAGCAAATAATCACCCATAAGAACACTATCTAAGAGAGGGACTGCGTTGACTCTGATGGAAAGTGGTTGGCATGATGCCAAATATGGTGGGATATGCTCAAGAACCACCATTTCTGATCTCCCAATGAATATAAATTCTCTCCACTGCAAAACAAGCTCTAGATGGTGTGTGGAAACCTCCCCGGCAACACCCAGCAACACTGCACAATCTCTGCTACATAAACTGTGATGATGTAGATGAATGAAGCTATGGCTTGAATGCTTGAATATTGGGAATGGAGTGCAATATTTAATGAGCTACTCAAGAAGGAGAGGAATTTCTAAACAGGACTCCCTCGTGCCCGAAGGCACTACAGCCGTGCTGAATAGCAAGAGGCAGCAACAAGTCTTCAAGACTCAAATGTAAAATTATCAAAGATAATCTCAATGGATGCCTTTCTCCTCTTTTAAACAATGAGCCTTCCCTCCATGGGCCCTACTTCGAATTAGGGTTTCCTCCATCTAGAATCTTCCCTCCTACGTTGTCCCACATAGTGCTTTCCAACTTATGCCAATGCAGTTTGACTTGGTCAACCTTGGCCAAGCATGTATGAAAAAACCTCCTTTCACACATGGAGGTATGAAATCCAGCTCCAATATGATCCTCTTTCATACTTAGAGGATTTTTTTCTCTAATTAAGAAAATAATGGGTCCCCTACCCATTTTATTCATCTCCTATCAAAATTTAATGTTCCATAAAAATTTGGAACATTACAAATATTCAAATGGGAATAACTTTCAATCCATAGGTCATATTGAGAGAATAAATATATCGTTAGAAATCTCTTGATGAGATCAATGCGATGGTGTTATCCAATTTGATTTTCACATGCTTTGGGTGAGAAGAAATTTTGTAATCCCATCTTCATGATGATATCATGAGGGTCTAGATAATTGAAAGTAGCACCTCCCACTAGACTTAAGAAGTCTAAGGGGGTGGGGGGGATCATTACAACTCCCATATTTAGATTCATTATTTATTTTTTCTTTGGATGATATAAAAATATACAATTCTACTCGGGAGGAGCACATCTCACATTTGATGTAGGTGATAAAGACATTGAAAAAACACTAGCTACTAAAAAATCTCAAGAAATGTGAGGTTGCATAGTAATATTTGGTATAGGGTATTTTATTGGTGGATGAGAGATGAAGATAGATCCTACAAATATGGAGGCAATCATGAAGTGGCTATCTCCTACCAATGTTTTAGAGGTCAGGAGCCTTGTTGGAGTATCCTAGTACCTTAGGAAATTAATAACCTCATTTTTAGTAGTAGTAGCAACACTCCATGCCATAAAAATGATTGGAAAGAGTTTCTAGTGGGGAAAGAGTCAACAAAATGGATTTTATGAGTAAAATAAAAAATATAATATAGCATTGTTTCTTGCATTACCGAACTTGCAACATCCCTTCAAAGAAGATAAAAATGTAAGTGGGTATGCTATGGGAGAATTATTGATGGAGAGAGGAAGACATGTACACTGCCATTCAAAATTATTTCATGGGATAGTTCTTAACTACCGTACCTAGGATATTAATCTCTATTCCTTGGTACACGTTGTCTAGAAGTGGAAACTCTATATGAGCGAGAAGGAGATAGTCATACACACATATCACTACCCACTCTATTACCTACAATCATAGAGTAAATTACAATAGAGTAGGAATTACAAGTGGATGGGGTTTTTACAACAATTTCATTTAGTGATTAGGTACAAGAAATACAACATAAACAAGTTTGGTGACATGATTTCAAGGAGACCCACATCAAATATCACAACTTTGGGAACTCTAAGACACATGGTGTTAGCCCCCTAATTTGTTCTCTTTTTACTACTTTTCCCTTCCTAAATCATAACCATTTACCCCTGTTTCACCTCCTTTATGCACCCTCATCCTGCACCAGTCCAAGCATGGTGACATATTTTGCACAAACCTTTATTCTTCATATTTTACTTCGATTTAGCATTTATTTAATATTTATTATATGATTTCTTACTTTTAAATTATCCTTTGTAACTTATCGATATCTCCAATGTTGTTTGGTGGTTAGAATGCTTAGCATGATTGTTGATCCTAGTGTAGGATCAGATCCTGTACCGTGACCAGCACAACAGATATTCATGGTGGATCCAACCCTCTCGATCACTACCTTGACTCAAGTAGTTTTCGCCACGATAGCACGTAATCTGAAGGTAGCCAAATATTAGATCCGTGAAGTGTGGAAGCTAAAGGCCAGTTTTGCAAAACTATTTTATTTTGAACACCGAAGAATCTAAATTTTTCATTTTGTTATAAAGCAGTTGAACGATTTGTTTCGACCTTTATCCAGCAGATATTTATAATGTAATCTGTAAATAAGACTTGGTAGCCAAAGTTTTAGGAGAAAAGAGAAGAATAGAGAGGCGATAACAAGTTATTTTGTTATCACCCAAATCTAGGCTGAACATGTATTCACGCATGTATTTTCTTCAATGATCTAATAAAAAGGAATTTTGCCTCGCCTTCATGAATCATATTTATGGTTTGGTTGATTAATTAAATTAAGTGCTGAGTAGCTTTTTTGCTTAAGAGGGAAACACGTTGGTTGGCTAGGGCCTAGCCAACCCAACACATTTTCTCCATCCTTTTCTTTCTATAATTCATGTTTTATTGTCAAAGTGTGATTTAGCTTTTAGTGCATAAATTCCTGTCTCTATGAAATGGATCCGTTGCGTGGAGCAAATAGAATTTATTTTCCTGTAATTTATTTTCTTGCAAGTTATTTTCCTGCAATTTAATTTCCTGTGCTAATTTTGGATTAGCTTTCTCCGCTTGGTCCAAGTAGGAGAAATCATCCTACACCAGTGCACGTTGGTGTGAAATTTCTTTTCTGCAATTTTCGTTGATTGGCTTTTCCACCTGGTCCAAGCAGGAAACATACACCTGCACCAACGCACATTGGTGTGTTACAGCAAGTCTTTATTTACTTTCTGCAACTTTATTTCATTGAATGGTTATGACAGGATAGATGTTTATGTTTCTTTATTTCTGCACCTTATTAAATTTAGAAACATTTACCTTTCATATATGCAATCTGGTTTTACAGCAAAGTAGCACTTGTAACAATTAAACAATCATTTCAAGAATCAAAAGCTAAGTGTAGGAAGCTCCGATTTGGTGCAAGAACTAGTTTCTTGTCATAGGATCTGAGTGATCTAAACCTTGAATAGTTTTATCCCTTGCATGAAGTAGAAAAACCTTCAGTAAAGACACAATTTATACCTTCTACATAAAACTTTGATCCTGCACTAGTGCAGGACAGATTAATGCAAGAAGGAAATATCTAAGGAAGCAGATTTAAGGGCCCTTCTAACGAGACTGCTAAAATGCCTCTGCTGAAGAGAAACACACTCTTAATAGTTAAGCATAATCAGCTAGATTAATTTCCTTTTTATCTTTGATCTCCTTTTCACAAATGCATTCTTTCTTGTTTCAGTCTTAGATTATTTTGATGACTCAAGTTATCTTTTTCTCCCCTTAATTTAATTCTGCAATATTTCCTTCAAATAAAGTAGGGATTTATATTAGAGAGATTCATACCATCTATAACATTTCCTGTGCTTCGTATCTAAGTTTACGAATCCCCCGAGATGACAATTAAGTGTTGAGGAGTTTGCTTAAGTGTAATTCCTGCACCCAAAATTTTGGCGTCGTTGTTGGGGAGGTGATTTGATTTGGTAAGAATATTTTGATTAAACAATAGAGGTAATTTTTCCCCTTATTTCTGTAGCATTGTTTGGAAAATTTTTTGAAGGAATTTTACTGGTGTTAATTGATTTATGACAGCATTTTTTAGTAGTTATATGTTATTTTTCTTTTATTTTTTTTCTTTTTTGGAATGAATGCCTATAAAAGGTAAGGGTTCGAAGCCCACTAAGGGAAAAAAGAATTTTTCTGGTATTGGGTCTCCTTCTGCAAGCAGGAATCCCAATCCAATTCAAACCCATCATGCAAGAACAATCCACCTGGATTCTGGTAATAACATATCATGTGTGGATAAGCCTGTGGAGAGTAGTACAAGTAAGAAGGGAACAATGGTGGACCAAGAAGATCATTTGGAAGGGACTGGTGATAACTAGGTACGTGAAGGACAATCCAATTTTGTGTTTCCAATTGTGGATCCTGATACTGTATCACAGATGAAGAATATTCCACCATCGGCTCTCCCTCATTTCCATGGTAAAGTTCATGAATATCTCGACTCTTTTCTATTTGAGTTTGATATTCTGTGTAGAAGTTATGATTATGCAACTAAGGCTCAGAAGTTAAGTTTATTTCATGTTACCCTCAAGGACTCAGCTCTTCACTGGTTTATGGGGTTAGGAGGGAACACAATAACTTCTTGGGATCAGATGAAGAGAGTATTTTTGTCTAAATATCAAGAATATTTCAAAACTTGGGACATGCAGGATGAATTTTTTACAATCATACAAGATGATGATGAAATGCTTGAAGATTATTTGCAAATATTTCTGTATATTTTACAAAGGTAAAAACTTAAGCTTGATCTCAACACTATTAGAACCTTGTTCTTAAGAGGACTTACTAATAATGCTAGAAAAAATTTGAATCTATTAGGACAAGGTGATATTTCTCAGCAAAATTTTGATCAAATTTGTGAATTATGCCAAAAATTTTCAAGAAATCAATATAGATCTGGTAGAGGAACTCAAAACAGAAATAGAAAAACTAAATCTACTGATGCTATGATTATTGGACTAGAAAATAAAATCGAAAACATGAAAATTGATATAATGAACATTGTTACCAAAGAATTAGACTGCTTAAAATTTCATTAGAAACTCATGAAGGAACAAGAGTCATTATGTATTTTCTATCCTAAATGTAGAGAGAAGCATCCCCCTAAATAGTGTCCTCTTAATTTGAAAGAAACTAATAAGTGTGCTATTTGTGCAGAAGACCATATCTGAGAAAAACACCCCTCTATACTAGGACTTAACGCTTTATTTACAGGGGGACAGCCTGATGCTGAATACTTGAATGCTATGGGAGCAAGAAGGAATTGGCCTCAGGTAGGTACAGGTATGGCTCCTGAATTTCCTCCACACTAGTTTGGCTAGAATTTGCATGCATATTCTTATCCTAACTCTCATTAGCAGTGGCAGTATGGGAATCAATATCAGCATGGGAAACCTTCTCAACCATGGCAACAAGGTTGGAAAGGGCCAACTCATTTTCCATATCCCTACCAGCCACCTATGAAATCATACCCATCCACACATGCACCTTATTCATGCCTCAACTTCCGAGTCAATCCACTCCACCATTGCCTTTACCTCCACCCTTTCAACCTCCTCAATTTCCTACTCAACCTATGCCCAATCCTAATAATAATAAAGTAGTGAAAATGATCCATATAACAAACCCAACTTTACCATTCAAATACCAGTCTATTCCAATTGGGGTTCATGATATTCAATTAAGATTGGGAAGGACTGTAACATCAGAAAATCAAAAGCAACCTATGGTGATTTTTGAAGAGAAAGGAGAAGAGGAAACTCTTAACCATTCTCTGAAAGTTGTCACTAAGTAGCCCTTACCCTCTGAATCCTTTCCATCCTCTTCCAACCAGATTCCCTTCTTAGAGAGGCTAGTAATGGAAAGGAGTGAGCCTATTTCTGAGACTAGTTTGGCATCTGAGCTTCGGAATATTTTCATTAAGATACCTTTGCTTCAAGCCATCAAAGATATCCCCATTTGTACCAAGATTATTAAGGAACTCTGTCTCAAGAAACCTGGGAGGAAGAGATTGGAACCCCGAACCATTCAATTTTTTGGTAGGGCAGCAGGGCTGATGACGAGATGTGTGTCTATGGAAAAATATACTCATCCCGGAAATCCTGTTGTCACAGTTCAGATTGGTAATGTCCTTCTCTCTAATTTTCTTATAGACCTGGGGGCAGCCATTAATGTCATGAATAAGCAAACCATGGATCAAATTTGGTTATCTCATCTTCACCCTACTCCCACTGTGCTTGAATTAGCAAATAAATCTAAAAATAAGCCAGAAGGAGTATGGGACGATGTGATCATCTCATTAGTTTCCTGGGAATATCATGATGATTTCATTGTGCTTGAATCAAAGAACTCAGTAGGAGGACATCCCTTGATATTATTTCTAACATGGCTTGCTACGGCTGATGCATATATTAGATGTCGTTCCGGTGATATGTATATCTCACATGGAAATTCTAGGAATAAAGTTACCTTATACCCCCCTGCCAGATCCATTCAGGACCTTCAAGATACCTTATGGTTGGACCAAAGCAGTGATGAGGAGACTCAGTCTATTTCCCTTATTCATAATTATACTGGGTCTTCACAAGAAGATGAGATTCAAGATTTCATGAATAATCTAGACATTATGCCTAATTATGAGCCTTTGAGCCAAATTTTCAGCCTAGATTTTCAAGAAAATCATGATTCTCATTCTTTTGTGCCACTGCATTTGACCACTCCCTTAAGTACTCCTGAGCTTGATACCACTCTTTTTGAGATTATCCCTGGTAAATCCTTGTATATTATTTTAGATTTGGACTCATCTCAGCAAGAGCAGCTTGTGAATTTGTTGCAAAACCATCTTAGTGCCTTTTCTTGGGGTTACGAAGATATGAAGGGTATCCCTCCTGAAACTTGTACACATCACATCTATATTCAAGAAGGAACCCAACTTGTTTGACAACCTCAAAGGTGAATTAATCCATCTTTAAGAGACATTGTGAAAGAAGAAGTATAGAAACTCTTAGATGCTGGTTTTATTTATCCTATCTCCGACAGTTAATGGGCCTCTCCATTAGTACTAGTTACTAAGAAAGATGGAAGATGGTGTATTTGTATTGATTATCGAGAATTGAATAAATCCACTCTTAAAGATTACTTCCCTCTCCCTTTCATTGATCAGGTGCTTTATACCCTTGCATGGAAGAAATATTTCTCCTTTTTGGATGGCTTCAGTGGTTATAGCCAGATACATGTCCATGGGGGGCATTTTCTTACAAAGTGCTTCCCTTTGGTTTATGTAATGCCCCGGATACCTTTCAAAGGGCAGTCTTGGCTATATTTGCTAATCTAGAATTTGTAGAAATTTATATGGATGACTTTTCTGTGTTTAGTGATTATTTTCAGGAAGCTCTTAAAAATTTGGAGAAAGTAATTATTCGTTGTCAGGAAGCCCATCTCTCTTTGAGTGATAAGAAATGTAGATTAATGTGAAAAGCGGGAGTGGTGCTTGGCCATTTGATTTCTGACAAAGGTATCCAGGTGATTTGAAAATGCAACTTCTTAGATCTGTTCCAGATATTAACTATAGGGGCATTTAATGGATATGTCACCTTTGATAAAAGGATGAGATCTAGAGGCTACCTGGCCCTTTACAGACTCTGTCTTTAGACTTGTAGAAGTTAACACTCAATGATTTGAAAAATAAAACTACTTGTATTTTTTGTTCAAGGTATTCATTTCCATAAAAGTACATGGGCAAAGTGTTTAGATAGTCTTGCAAGTGAAACAAAGTGTTTTTGGTAAATTTCTGAGTCTTCTGTGTGAAGGAGTGTTATTTATTTTTACCGTTTAACATATTAAATCTGAAAAAAACAACAAGATAAATTCACATAATATAACACAACAGTTGATGAGGCAGTTCACCCCTCCTAGGATACATCTGTCGGGTCCAAGGCCCCCAAATGGGCATGTCCTTGCTCTTATTATATGCTAAAATTGGTTATACAGTGATAAGAAAGCCTAAACATGAAAAATAAGCCGTGGAAATGAGTTCAGAACACAGAAAGTAGTAAATATTGGCTTTTGTTTCACCTTCAATGGTTAACCATAGCCTAATACATCTCAACTCTCCCTAGGCCCTGATGGTTCTCCAAGCTTCTCTGTTAAAAAATTACCTAAAGATGAGCTCTGTTGACTCTGCAGCCTACACCATTAGCTCTGGAATGCTCAAAAATACCCAGAAAAAAAAAAAAAAAAATCGCTCCAAAAGGTTCTCCCTAGAGAAATTTATGACCAAAAGAATATTTTTCCTAATCTACCCTAAACAAGCTCCACCAAATGTGAAGAAATTGCAGTTAGCTCCACCAAACTGGAAATCCTGCCAAAACTAGGGATCCGCTCCAAATTTGGTGCACGGTTAATGTGGCATTAAATGTTTTATGGGTGACTGGTCACATAGACCGCCACCCTGGATGCCGGTGGAACCATTGGCTAATGGTTATGAAACCGTGTCATAAATATTAATCGTAAGTACTGCCTTAACATCTAACTGCAACTCTGCATAACTGTAACCACAAATAAATGCTAACCGCCAGAGCTTGGCTCTTGGTTCCAGGACTATGGTTCTGTGTAGAGGAGACTGGCCCCTTTTTGGCCCCAACAGAATATACAACAAACTTTAAATACAACCTTACACCAAGTAGTATAAGAACTACCATGCAGGCAGACTGGTCGGGCTTGTGGGCTGGCGACCGCCTGACTCGTGGTCGAATCCTACCAGCTACATATAAATTTTGCCAACAAAATTTTTTTTAGTCTTAGGGCTATGTGGCAGCCTCCAGGAAGGCCACGTGGTGCCCATTGGTTGGTCTTCACTGTATATGGTCAACCACATATGCAATCCGAGTGTGCCACTTGTCGATCCATGATTGGATGATGAAGGAGTATTCCATGGAATATTCTGTGGAATATTCTCGAAATATTATGTGGAATATTCTCTTTTTTTTTTTAATTTTTTTTATTCAAGGTCAATTCAAGTCAAACTGGACTTTTACATGAAATTGTGAATTTTCATACTTGAATAACTTTCACATACAGTGTCGGATTTGAGTTTCATTCACGGCTATAGGATCGTTTCGATAAGGCATTTCCTGTCGTTCTGGTTTCAACCAATTCTAAGAAAATGAAATTTTGAGCATTTTTTCCAAGTAGGACATGATCACTTGATCACACCTCCCCATTGGGAAGCTTTTGCGACCCAAAAGCCTTCAATTACCTGTTAAGAAGATGAGGGTACATGTCCCTCACCTTTTCCACCTCAATCCACTTTTCCTTACTCGGTTTGCTACCTTTAAGACCAACCTGAACATAATCAACATTTCCCCTCCTTGAAGTGCATGTCATTTTGTCAATTCATCCAAAAATTATGTTGAGAAATCCTCTATGGATGGTAGTTTAATGTCACTTTCAATATCAACAATTAAACGAGGTTCATACAAACGTAAATTTTCCACATTCACAACGGAATACATTTTCATTTATAAAGGAAAATCTAATTGAAAAGCGTTATTTCCAACTTTCTTAAGGATATTGAATGGACCATAATGAATAGGCTTCAGCTTTTTACCTTATCCTTGCATTCTTTCCTTACTAATATGCAACCATAACTCATCCCTTTCTTGAAACTTATGATCAATTCTGTGCTTATCATGCCTCTCCTTGTACTTGCCTTGACTTTTTTCAAGCTTTTATTGAACTTGTTGATGTATGAGCTGAATTCTATTTATGAACATGAGAGCTTTGTCAATTTCACTTGACCATCAATGGCCAAATCCTTCTCAAGAATAAAATCTAAAGGTGACTAAGGAAAATACCCAAAACAAGCTTCAAAAGGTGAAGTATTTGTAGAAGAGTGCTTGGCCCAGTTGTAAGCATGTTGAATGTGATGCAAATGCTCATCCCAAAGCTTGGGATGCTTACTGTAATAACCTCTCAAAAGATGTACAATGGTTTTTTTCATTACATCTGTTTGACCATCAGTTTGTGGATGGAAAGCAGTACTCTTCTTCAACTTGGTGTCCATCATCCTCCATAGATTGGACCAAAAATTCCCAACAAATCTGGAATCCCTGTCATTAACAATAGAAGTAGGCAAGCCATAATGAACCCATACATTTTGGAAATATGAATCAGTAGTTTTTTTACCAGTTATAGATTTCTTACATGGCATAAGAATACACATCTTGCTGAAATGATCAACTACTACATAAATATAATCATGCTGCTTTCTAGATAATGGTAGCCCTCCAACAAAATCCATAGAAACACTTTCCCATGGTCTAGAAGGTACCGAAAATGGCGTATATAATCCAAGATTGATATTGCTAGGCTTACTTGTATCACATAATGAACAACCTCTAATGAAACGTGAAACACTATCTACCATGTGAGGCCAATAACAATACCTCTGTAAATGTGCCACTGTTTTTCTTACCCCGAAATGTCCAACGATGAGAGAGGAATGAGCCTCTCTCATCATGCTTAATCTCTCCCCCAGTGGTATACATAACTTTCCCAAATGAAACAAAAAATTATTATGCAAATGATAATCATTCTCCTCAACATGATTCCCTTCACTCAAGTTAGCATACACATCCTTAAAATCAACATCTGATGCATATTGTTCTATGTAGCTCTCATGCACAATAGAATAATTCTTAAGCAAAGTACTAGCACTAATAATAGGCCTTGAAAGAATATAAGAAACCTTGTTGTAAATACCTTTCTTGTACCTTATTAACAAGTGAAATTGTTGTAGGAAGCCCATCCATCTGAAATTTCATCACTGCTGCAATTTACTTTGCAATTGCAAGTATTGTAAAGGTTGTTGGTTGGTATGAACAATTGTTTCTTTGCCCATCATAGTGTTTCCATTTTTTGACACTTTTTACCAACGCATACAACTCTTTATCATATGTAGGATAACTCACAACAACACCATTAAATGTCTTAGAATGAAATTCAACAGGCTTACCATGCTGTAAGAGAACTGCACCCATGGTGTAATTGCTTGCATCTGTCTAAATCTTGAATGGTTGTCTCAAGTCTAGTAATGCAAGAACTGGAGCTGAACATATCTTCTCCTTCAAAGACTCAAAAGCTTTTTTTTCTTGCCTCCCCATTGGAAAGCATGGTTCACACTAGTCACTGCATGCATAGGAGCTACTATGGTAGAGAAGTTATAAATAAGCTTCCTCCAATACTGATCTGCACCCAAAAAACTTCTTACCTCTGTAATGGATTTAGGAGTAGGCCAATTCAAAATGGCTTCTACTTTGGAAGGATCAATTCTCAAATCGCTTCCTCCTATTATGTGTCCCAAATGAACCAAAGAAGTATTTCCAAATTCACACTTTGACATTTTAATAAATAATTGATTTTTCTTCAAAACATCAAGTACTTTCTTAACATGCATAACCTGTTATTCTCTAGTCTTGCTTAAAATTAAGATGTTATCTAAGTAGACAGTAATGAAATCATCAATAAAAGGACTTAAGACATCATCCATTACCTGCATGAAAGTTGCAGGAGCATTGCGTATACCAAATGGCATAACAAGCCACTCAAAGAGTCCTCGTTTGGTTTTAAATGTTGTCTTCCAAATGTCACTTTTTGCAATTCTAACTTGATGTTAGCCACTATGTAAGTCCAAATTAGTGAAATATTTAGCATCTTTCAGCTGATCCAACAAATCATCTATCCTTGGAAGTGGGTAATGATTCTTTATCGTTATTTTGTTCAATGCCCTGAATTCCACACACATGCTCCAAGTTCCATCTTTCTTTGGAATCAACACTATCAGTGACCCACATGGTGAAGTTATTGGTCTTATGAATCATTTTTCCAAAAAGTCTTTAATTTGACTCTTGATTTCAGCATTCTCCATGATAGACAAGCAGTACATGCCAATATTAGGAAGAGGACAATCTTGATGTAAATGGATTTCATGTTGAATCTCCCTTTTAGGAGGTAAACTTGTCAGTTCCTGAAACATCTCATGCTATGCATCAACTACATCATATAAATCTGACTTAATCTTGGAATCACAATTTTCAAATGACTCGTGATTCATATCAGCCTTTGTATTGATCATAAGAAGTACAAAACTCTTGCTAGAATTGACTAGCCTTTTTACCTGTCCCACATTTACCATCGCTATATTTGTCTTCTTGCGATGTGCTCTGACAATGAAATCCTTGCCATATTTAAAGAGATGATATTTGTTTTCATGGTGATGGAAGATCTCTTTCCTATCAAATAAGTAAGGACTTCCCAAAACAATTCCTGATATATCAAGCAGCACCACATCAAGTTCAACTGTGTCAATAAAGTGTGCAGTTATGGCGAATCACAATATGCACTTTCTTGAGACTTGTAAGTTTGCATCCTTGCATATCCACCCAAGTGGATAAGGCTTTGGATGTGGAATGGTCTCAGTTTTAGCTATTTTACCAAGTCTTCTGATATGACATTTACTTGTGACCCACTGTCAAACAGTGTGTTGATTTTAGTATGTTTTGTGACTACCCTCACATGGAACAATTCAATTCCTTCTTCCTCACTAGGAGCTTGTACATGACAGTTTGAAGTACTAGTGCTTGCTTTAGTTTTTGTTTCCTTTCCCTTCATACTTTTCAAACCCATGGCTTCAATTTTGGTTTCATCCCCTGAATCATCACCTAAATCTTCAGGTGTAGTTGTAGTAGCTGTAGTTTTCTTCTTTCCCTTGTTTTTGCGAAACTGGATTCTTTTTTCAGGATGTAATTTCCAACAGTTTTTCTCTGCATGGCCCTCTCTTGAAAAATGTTTACAAAAGACCTTTTCAACATCTTGTTTGATATATGAATTCTTTTTACCTTTTCCCTTAAAGGTTTTATCTTTTTTCTTTCCTTTGAAAGGCTTGTTTCTACCCTCATCAAAAGTGTTTTTCCCTCTAGCCTCTAAATGCGTACCTTATACACAAACTTCATCTAGACTAAGAGGATTAAACATAAGGATAGTGTGTTTAAGGTAACCATGCAAACCACCTATATACTTCAGTAAAGTATCTCGACTTTATAAGTCTACCCCTAATAAGAGTGCTCTTCTCCTAAATTCCTGGCTATAGTCTTGCACATTCTGTCCCTTAAGTTGTCTAAAGTTTTGCCAGTTCATTATAGCCTTTTGAAGATGAGTAAGAGGATAAAATTGATTCTTGATTGCAGTAATAAATTCAATCCATGATAGTGTAATATTACCATGATTCTTTATTTCCTCCTTGGTCTTGGCTTCCCACCATACCAAAGCTGCTCCACCCATCCTTAGCGAGGCTAGTTGTATTTTAGTGTCATCATCATGCAGATTTTGAATCCTTAAATAGAATTCCAATTGTCTAATCCAATTATATAATTTCTCTGCATTAACTTCACCATTAAACATTGGAAAATCAAATTTGACATCAAGCTTTAGAAAAGGATTTTTACCAGTGGTTTTCGACTGATGTGACTGATTTATCGAAGTCGAAGAAGATGATGACGAGGAAGAGGATGATGATGGAGATGGTGGATCACCATTTCCTCCATTCCCTTTCTTTGAGTGACCATTACCCTTCTTTCCTCCTGAGGAATCCTCTCCTTTTTGGGTTTTAGACCCTTCTCCAACAATCCTATCATTTCTTTCTTGATAGAGGATCCTTACAATTTCAGTCATATCTAAGAAAACTTTCCGAAATACTCTTTCTTCTTCCTTTGGATCCATCTCTTCAGAAGTTTCACCTTCTCTTGAAGACATGCTTGTAGCTACTTCTAGGGCTCTTGGAGGTGGTTCTCTAACCCTTGTTGGTTGTGGATTAGTTTGTGCACTAACCAAGTTTCCTTCACCTCTCTTTAGTTTTAACCTAGTCAGCATCAAAATTTGCAAACAAATGACTTAATATTTGCACAAAATAAATGCAGAGTAAAAAATCTAGCTCAAAACCATATGATATGATACCAACTGATCTGAAAATGCAACTTCTTAGATCTGTTCTAGAGATTAACTGTAGGGGAATTTACTGGATATGTCACCTTTGATAAAAGGATGAGATATAGAGGCTACCTGGCCCTTTACAGACTCTGTATTTGGACTTGTAGAAGTTAACACTCAATGATCTGAAAATGAAACTACTTGTATTTGTTGTTCAAGGTATTCATTTCCGTAAAATTTCATGTGCAAAATGTTTAGATAGTCTTGCAAGTGAAACAAAGTGTTTTTGGTAAATTTCTAAGTCTTATGTGAAGTAGTGTTATTTCTTTTTAATGTTTAACATATTAAATATGAAAAAAACAGCAAGATAAAATCACATAATATAACACAACAGCTGATGAGGCAGTTCACCCCTCCTGGGCTACATCTGTCGAGTCCAAGCCCCCCAAATGGGCATGTCCTTGCTCTTATTAGATGCTAAAATTGGTTATACAATGATAAGAAAGCCTAAACAGGAAAAATAAGCTGTGGAAATGAGTTCATAACACACAAAACAACAAATATTGGCTTTTGTTTCACCTCCAATGGTTAACCATAGCCCAATACAGCTCCAACAATCCCTAGGCCCTGATGGATCTCCAAGATTCTCTGATGAAAAAGTACCTAAAGATGAGCTCTTTTGCCTTTAAAACCTACACCATTAGCTCTATAATTCTCAAAAATACCCAAAATCAAAAAAACATTCGCTCCAAAAAGTTCTCCCTAGAGAAAGTTATGACCAAAAGAATATTTTTCCCAATTTGCACTAAACAAGCTCAACCAAATGTGGAGAAATTGCAGTTAGCTCCACCAAACTAGAAATCCTGCTGAAACTGGGGCTCCACTCCAAATTTGGCACATGTTTAATGTGGCATTAAATGTGTTATGGGTGGCTGGTCACATAGACTGCCACCCTAGCCGCCGCCGGAACCGTTGGCCAACAGTTATGAAACTGTGGCATAAATATTAATCGTAACTGCCGCCTTAACATGTAACTGCAACTCTACATACTTTAATCGCAAATAAATGCTAACCACTGGAGCTTGCCTCTTAGTTCCATGACTACGGTTCTGTGTAGAGGGGGCTGGCCCCCTTTCAGACCCAACTGAATATACAACAAATTTTAAATACAACATTGCACCATAGTAGTACAAGAACTACCATGCGGGTGGGCCGGTCGGGCCTGTGGGCTGGCAGCTACCTGACCCATTGTTGAATCTTGCCAGCTCCATATAAATTTTCCCAACAAAAAACTTTGTAGTCTTGGGGCCACGTGGTAGCCTCCAGGCAGGCCACGTGGCGCCCATTGATTGGTCTTCACTATATATGGTCAACCACATATGCAATCTGGGTGTGCCACTTGTCGATCCGTGATTGGATGATGAAGGAATATTCCATGGAATATTTTATGCAATATTCCCAAAATATTATGTGGAATACTCTCTTTTTTTTTAATATTTTTTTATTCAAGGTCAACCCAAGTCAAACTGGACTTTTACATGAAATTGTGAATTTTCAAACTTGAATAAATTTCACATACAGTGTCAGATTTGAGTGCCATTCATGGCTATAGGATATTTTTGACGAGATATTTCCTGTCGTTCTCATTTCAACCAATTATGAGAAAATAAAATTTTGAGCATTTTTTCCAATTAGGGCATGATCACCTAATCAGCAGGTTGATCCGACAATGATTGAAATCATTTTGCATCTCCCTGCACCCAAAACGCAAAGGGAAGTGAGAGTTTTTTTAGTACATGCTAGTTACTATAGAAGATTCATTGAAAAATTTTCAAAAAATCGCTACTCCTCTTTTCTAACTTCTAGCTAATGATAGTGAATTTTCTTGATCCACGGCTTGCCAACAGACTTTTGAAACATTGAAGGAAAAGTTGGTATAGACACCAATTTTGCGAGGTCCAAATTGGTTGCTGCCTTTTCACATTTCCTCTGATGCTTCATATTTTCCTATTGGCGCACCTTTAGGGCAAGAGGAAGATAAGCAATCCTATGCTATTTATTATATTAGTAAAAATCTATCTTCTGCTGAATTGAACTATACAGACAGAGAAGGAATTTTTAGCTGTGATTTTTGCAATTGATAAGTTCAGACACTATATTACAGGGTATGAAGTATATGTACATACTGATCATTCCATGACTAAATATTTGATGAACAAACCATTGACAAGCGGTAGAGTGACTAGGTGGTTCTATTGTTACAGGAGTTTAATGTTACTATTGTAGATAGACCAAGGAAATCTAATGTTGTAGTAGATTTTCTTTCTAGACTAGATAATCCTAGTGGAGTAACTCCTGTTAATGATGATTTTCCAGATGACCATATTTTTTCTATATCTACAGATTCTCCGTGGTTTTCTGACATTGCTAATAACTTAGTTACTGGAAAAGCACCACCTCACTTATCCGCTCGTGAAAAGCGGAATATTATTCAGAAAAATGCTTCATATTCTTGGATTCAAGGAGACCTCTTTTACATTGATCCAGATCTGATTATCTGTAGATGTGCAAGAGAGGAGGAAGTGTTTGAAATATTTAAATCTGCTCATTATGAACTATGTGGAGGGCACCTCGCTGATAAGCGGACTGCA
Source organism: Pinus albicaulis (assembly GCA_034641835.2). NCBI lineage: Eukaryota > Viridiplantae > Streptophyta > Pinopsida > Pinales > Pinaceae > Pinus > Pinus albicaulis. The sequence goes on along the minus strand of CM076578.1, from coordinate 63,080,092 downwards.
TATAAAGTATTACGTGTTGGTTACTTTTGGCATTCCTTGTTTAAGGATGCCAAGCAGTATGTCAGGTGATGTGGTAGTTGTCAATGAATGGGCCAGCCTAATCAAACTAATGAAATGCCTTTATGCCCCCAAGTTATGATTGAGCCTTTTGAAAAATGGGCTATTGATTTTATAGGGCCAATAAATCCAACATCTTTAAGTAAAAATCATATTTTGGTTTGTACAAATTTTGTTACAAAATGGGTAGAAGCTAAAGCCATTTCTTCTGCTACAGAAAAAGTTGTTGTTGATTTTATTTTTTCTGAAATCTTTACTAGATTTGGTGTTCCTAGAGAAATTTTTTCTGACAATGGTTTGTAGTTTATTTCTAATCTGGTATAGGGTGTGATGGAACAATACAAGGTCTGGCACAGGAAATCCACGCCGTATGACCCGCAAGCAATGGCTAAGTGGAATCTACAAACAAGTGATCGAGTCCATTCTTACAAAGACAGTCAATATTCTTCGGAAAGACTGGGCTAAAAGATTACCAGAAGCTTTGTGGGCATACAGAACCACTTGGAGAAATAGCACGGAACATACACCATATCAGCTGGTATATTGCAAACAGGTTCTGTTACCAATTGAGTTCCAGATAAAAACCTTTAGAACTGCAGTTCAATTAGGATTAGATCTCTCCAAGGCACAACAACAACGTCTTCTTCAATTAAATGAGTTAGATGAATTTTGTAGAGATGTTTTTCAGAAAAAAATCCTAATTCAGCAACAACAGAAAAGGTGGCATGACAATATTATTCAGAAAAAGCAGTTCCAACCAGGTGATTGGATACTCCTCTATGATTCTAGATTTAAAAATTTTAAAGGGAAGTTACATACATGTTGGATGGGACCTTATAAAGTGATCCGAGTAATCGAGAATGGAGCAGTAGAAATCAAAACTGTTGATGGATAGGATTTAGTATTCTTGGTAAATGGGCATAGATTAAAGAAGTATTTTCAGCTGCTTTCCAAGAAAGATTTTACATAGCAAGTCCAACATAAATTTGGGATAGTAGTGGTAAACAGTAAAACCAACCTTTTGAAAACATGAAGTCTTCTTATTCTTAAAGAAAAAATAAATTTAATAAAAAAATTAAAAAAAGTAAAGAAAAAATGATTTCCTGTAATTGTGAAAATCAGCTCGCTGACATGATTGTAGAAGGATCAACCTGAAAACCAGCTTGCTAGCGGGAAGATCAAAAATTTATAATAAAAAGAGAATGTTGCTTGATCTTTAGATATGCTAGTAACCACCAAAGTAAAAGCAGGTTCAGCAGAGCCAACCTTTATACAATTTGGGTAATTAGCATGGATATTTTTATTTTCAAGTAATGCTTAATTCTTGCTGCAGTTATTTTTTCTTGCACCAGTGCAGGCAGACCTTCCAGAAAATTATCTTCCTTTCTTCATATCCCATTTCATAATGATCCCTCAGTTTTCTTTTTGGAATCCCAGTATACTTTACCTTCCCATATTCTTCTAAATTTACCCTATCTGCTTCGAAAAAATTCCCACTTACCCCTGAATTCTTTTCTACTATCCCACTTCTGTTTATTCCCTCTATGGTACTATTCCTGGAATCCCTGTAATGAAATTCCTTCCCATTCTAAAAATTCCCCTTTCCCACTTCTTTGTTCCCTCGTGAATTTATTGCAGAATCTTATACACAGAGTAAAAGGATATTCTCCGAAGCATCAAGAAATGGCAGAGAAAAATTCCCGAATTGAGGAAACTATCAAAAGTTCAGCCTATATTTTATTTAAAATTCTCTGTATTTTTAGATATTATTCTTGCACCAGTGCAAGCATGTTGTCCTATATAATAATGTAAACAGATTCCAGTAGAACAACTTAGTCAAGTGGTGTAAGCATGAACCTCATCCGAAGCATAATATTTCTTCTTTTCAGAAGTGTATGCCATAGGAAAGTGGTCATCATAGAAGTTATAAGAAATTCTTTCATTTAGTAATAAGTACCAATGCTATCATATCAACTAGGAGAAATATTTTCAAAGTACAAATTTTTTAAGAGTTAAGAATCATGATTATTTTTAATGAATGCTAAAGATTATTTTTTGAATTATGAAGGAATGTGCAAATATTTAACTGTTTCTTAGACATAATTACTCCTTATTCTGACATAAACTTAATGTCCTTTCACTCATGTCATTCACAGACCTAGCTGTTAAAACCTCCGCCACCAGTACCAATTCGGCACGATTCAAAGAATGCCATGCAGCAACGGCTATTTCGGTGGAAGGAATTAGTGATGAGACATAAAAGACGGGAGGCGATTGGATCCCTATTTATAAAAAGCTTAATTTTTTGGTGTTGCATGTAGATTTCATTGAACTGTTCATAACTGTTAGCAGCAATGCCGCCTGTTCATTGTGAATCATCATCCCTCAGCGAGGTAGATCAGACCGCCGAGTTTCGAAATAGTCTTGCACTATTGCGAGACTCAGGCTTTCTTCCATTCCTATAGAATTTAATTGGCACAACAGGGAGGTGGCCCTACAATTTTCACAGAGTTTTAAGAATGGTCATGTAAAGATTGGGCCCCTGAGATTTAAAGTCACGAAGAAATCGATAGCAGCAGCGACGGGCTTACAGAACACTGGTGTGCAGTACTTTAAAAATCAGAAGATCGAGAGGAAGCACTGGCAGCATTTCGTTGTTGATAAAGACATGAACGTAAATTGGAAGAAAGGAGTTTTGCACAGCACCCTATTGGGGAAATGGCAGGACCTCCTTTTTATTCTTTAGAAATTCGTGACTTGTGAAGGGAGGTACTCCCTCACCTTTTTGTATCATTTCAGGATGCTGCAACATTTTGAACCCGGCCAGCATGTCCGATGGAGGATGGATTTTACTTACTTTTTGCTTAAGAGTTTAGAGAAGATGGCCAAGGGTGTACAGGGAGCATAGGTGGACCAGATCGATAAGAAATTGTATCATCACGTCCTAATCAAGATCTTGGTCTAGAAATAGTTGTAGACTAAAAACATGACCTGGGAGACATTGTTGGAACAACTAAAGGAAACAGAAAACCCCACTAGTACGAGCAAAGGACTGAGTAAGAGTGCGAAGAAAATTCCTTCCTGCACCAGTGCAAGAAGGAAACAAATCGGGAAATCAGCAAACAAAATGGTCCCATCTCCAAAGAAACAGAAGATAGTGGGTATACCTATTGAAGAATCTACACCAGTACATGAACAGACCCCTGAGGAAGACGATTTGTTGTCAGTCCTTGCGGATGCAAAAGAATCTGTAGAAGTCAAAGATGATATACTACTGGCCGATTTCCTTAAACAGAGCCAGAGAAAGGATGATGAACCTGATGCGGGTGTAGAACCATAGTCTCCACAAGACATTGAGTCCCCTCTTGCTCTAGTGCAAGACGGACCAGAACCAGAAGAGACGACACAAGAACTAGAAGAGTCGGCACAGGTGTTAAACACACACATGGTGTATGAGAAAGATAAACACGCACAACAAGAGACTCAACACACAATGAAGGATAAGCGTACAACTCTATTATTTTTCCATTATACATGATGTACATTGATAGTATAATGGTGTGACTCTTGGTTTCAAATTCTAAGGTCACTTGGACTCCATTGTGACTTTTCGCATTCCACACCTACCCATGGAGGATTAGGTGTTCCAACATTCCCCCCTTAATCCAAAGGGGTATGTGTGAGTCCAAGAAGAGATTTGTAATACAAATCTGCAAATTATGCATGGCAGCACATGGGCTGAATCAACTCTCTGAAATGTTGGCAAAAAGAGGTGGTTTAAGGATGACCACAAACACTGAAACACAATACTTGTTGTAGTTCCTGGAACTCTTCCAAAACTGGCAAGAAGCGGAAAGCTTCTGCTAGAGGAATTGTCCCTCATAAAAAGGGAGACCTTCAACCTAAAAGAATGGAGGTCTACAACCTGTGATGGTTTAAGGATGACCAACAACAGTGGAATGCTTGAAGCATTTCCTGGAAGTCAACCAAAGCTGGCAAGAAGCTAAGGGCTTCTGCTAGAGGAAGTGTCCCTCATATATGAAAGGGAGACCTTCAACCTAAAATAAGGGAGGTCTACAACCTATGATGGTTTAAGGATGTCCACCAACCAAAGGCATGCTCATGGGCATCCGTGTCTCTGGCTACAACTCTAAATCTGGAATGACGAATTGTGGCTCAGGCTCACTTGAACTTCTGTGTCTTTGGCTACAACTCTGAACATGGAATGAGATATTGTGGCTCAGGCTCGCTTGATCTAACATTGAAGCTTGTAGATGACCACCATTTCCCCCCCTGTCAGGGACAAGGTGAGATGATGGCGAAAACTCAACTACAATTTTTCTCAATATTCTAGAACATGTTTTGACATGCGACTTAAACATCTTCTTGGTTGCTGATGCCCATTGCCAAGAGGCGATCCATCCAAGATGATTTTTTTTTCTTGTAGGAGGCTTGTTTCTGAAGCATCTATATGAAGAATGGGTGTGCCGACCATAGTGCTTGCATGGGTGAAGATCAAAAAAGTGATATTTTATATGGCCAACTCGATCACAGTGTTGGAATTTTACAATCTGTTGTTGTTGTGGAAGCAAAACAGGATCTGGAATAGCTGCAGGTGAACTATCATATAGGAATCCAGCACTCTGAAATATCATGGGCTTGGTGTAGTCTGGAATATGAAAGGACACATCCTTGTCATATCCAAGACCAGTTCTGTGCTTGTTGTGGACAAGCTCTTCCCAAGGTCTGATGATGGGCTTGAGAAGTGCAGGTTGAACTGATGCATCTTCATGTAAATGGGAATCAAATGGAACTTTATTGACTTGCTACTGATGGGAGTCTTTCACAATTTTATGAACAGAAACATGTTCAAAATGGTGACTATTTTGCTGAAGTTCATCTTGCTAAAGCTAAGATTCCAGCTGCAAAAACTCAATCTTTTCTTGTGCATCTTGCAAACAACTTTGAATGTTACAAAGAGCATTATTGCTCATTTTTATCATATCATCAACATTGGAATGAATGAGGTTATTCAACAACTCTAATGCCTCATTGATTTTAGCCATTTTCAACAACTTAGGCTCAAAATAAAGGGTGTCGGCTTCAACTGAAAATGTACCCGTTTACAATGTGATTCAACTTTCTTTCAAACAACTACAAATGACTCGAAAGAACTTCCAACTATGGAATTCTCAAAGTACAAAATCTGCTCCTCAAATTATGGAGGACCTCAAGGTATAGACTTGGATGTCTAACCGACAAGTAACAATGACTTACATCAACAACTCAAATTTACTGATTGCAACTATGAAGAAGCAATATCCACTCACAATACAATGTCAATGCAATACAATATTTCTGCAAAAATATTTGTATAAATGTGCAACAAAAACACTGTGAAAGAACCCTTTAAGGCAGCTAAATTTTCTTCTTCAAGGAGCTGTTTGACACCAAAAACAACTCAACTCAACTCAACAAAAGGAGGAGGTTCACAAGCTTGGATGCTTGACCTTTCTGTACTGCAGAATGTAATATAAATTAAGAGAAACTCCACAAATCAGAAATTTTGTGTCCAAACTATGAATGCCACTGCTGTTTTGAAAATGATGATCAATTTTCAATGTCTTCACATGTAAATCTCTTGCAGAAAATCACCCTTCTACCAATGCCACAAATCACAATGAAAATCTCACTTTCCTCTTCTATGTGTATAGTCCATTTACTCATACGCCATTTCTGCTATTTACTTCCTTTCTTCCTCTCTCTCTGCTGTTTTTTTTTTTTTTTTATGAAAACAAAATTAGGGAAAACAGAGGTAAAATTGGGGAAGGTATTACCTAGGGGAGGTGATTTCTGTAAAAAAAAATTTAAAATAAGAGGATGAATTAAAAAAAAATTACAAATAGGAGGCTGAATTAAAAGTTTATAAATAAAAGGCCGGATTAAAAATTTATGTCCATGAGAGGGCTGGGATATGAGAGTGCAGGTGCGAGAGCTGGTGTGAGGGTAAGCTGTGTATGGGAGATTGCAGTGAGGGAAAGAAAGTGAGAGATGGGAGCGTAGAGATTGTAGGGAGAGCAGCTAGGGGGTAGATGCCGAGAGTCGCAGGGGTAGAGGCCGTGAAGGCTGAGCTAGGGTTGTACGAGAGTGAGGGAGCAGTGTAAGCATGAGGTATGGGGAGCGGAGTGTGTTGTGGAAAGGGGAGCGTGGTAAGGGGGAGGGGAGAGAGCAGAGAAAATTTTAAGGATGGAAATTTATCTTAAAGATTAGAAACCTTGGCGAATATTACTAATCCATAATATGAAAGCTATAAAATTTTTGGCGATATTCTACTTAAAATATTCAAACTTCTAATGATTTTATATAGTATCTATACATTTTTGGTGAGTTTTAAGGTAAAATATTTTTTTTCTTATAAAATTTGGGCTAATCATTTTGAGAGAAAAATGGAAGTTGGCGAATATTTGTTTTGGAAAAAGCATGTAAAATTAGCCCATCTACGAATATTAGCCCCTAAAATTTTCCATGGGAGAGAGCTGTAGGAGATGGAGTAAGGGATAACGAGTAGGGGGAATGGTGGGGGCAGAGCTCGTAGCTGTGAGGGTGAGCGAGTGCGCTTGGGAGTGAGAGGGATTGGGAACAAGAGTCGAGGGGGGATGCATATGGAGTGTGGGGGGTGTTAAGCCGTGGGTTGGGCGTAAGGTTAACATAGAGTAATGTTGCAGGGGTCGTGGGTTACAGGGGCTGAGTTGCCCAGAAAAAATATTTTTTTTTTATATGAAAAAAAAATTAAGGAAAACAGAGTTAAAACTGGGGAAGGTATTACCTAGGGGAGGTTAAAACTAGGGGAGGTGATTTATGTAAAAAAAAATTTAAAATAAGAGGACGAATTAATTTTTTTTTACAAATGGGAGGCTGAATTAAAAGTTTATAAATAAAAGGCCGAATTAAAAATTTATGGCCATGAGAGGGCTGGGATATGAGAGTGTGAGTGCAAGAGCTAGTGTGAGGGCAAGCTACGTATGGGAGATTGAAGTGAGGGCAAGCGAATGGGAGATGGGAGCATAGAGATTGTAGGGAGAGTCACTAGGGGATTAATGCCGAGAGTGGCAGGGGTGGAGGCCGTGAAGGTTGAGTGAGGATTGTATGGGAGTGAGGGAGCGGTGTAAGCATGAGGTATGGGGAGCGGAGTGCATTGTGGAAAGGGGAGCATGGTAAGGGGGAGGGGAGAGAGCTGTAGGAGATGGGGTAAGGGATAGCGGGTAAGGGGAATGGTGGGGGCAAAGCTCGTAGCTGTGAGGGTGAGCAAGTGCATTTGGGAGTGAGAGGGGTTGGGAACGAGAGGCGAGGGGGGATGCGTATGGAGTGTGGGGGCCGTTAAGCCATGGGTTGAGTGTAAGGCTAACACAGAGTAATGTTGCAGGGGTCGTGGGTTGGAGGGGTTGAGTTGCCCAAAATATATATATATTTTTTCCAATAACCATAGAACAGCAGAGAGGAGTGGAATCGGAAATTTGCAGGAATTTTGTAATATAGAATATAGCAGCAGTAAAATACTAGAATTTTTTTTTCTTTCAGGAAATGCTGGAAGTTTTCGGCAAAATACTCTAGGTAGAAACTCAAAATTTTTTACGTAAAAACCCAGAAATTTCCTTAAAAAAAAACACTTTGAATAATATTTCCAGTAGCTTTCCAAAATGGTGTAGAAATTAATAGGAAGAAATTGCGGGAAAAAAGAGCACTGAGAAAACCTACAGAATGCCCCCTAAATGCTACTCTTCTTCAATATGAAATTTATCAATTCTGCTTCTTCTCAATGCAAATTTATGAATGCTGCAGAAATATTGATGAATGCAGCAAAAAATACTGTTGCAGAAATCTCTGGGTGCTGTAAAAATTATCAAAGTTTTTGCAGATATGCATAGGACATAAACATAAATGGCTCACTCAAGGTTGAGCTGGTTATGAAATTATCAGCTCTGATACCATGTTAAACACCATGTTAAACACAAACATGGTGTATGAGAAAATAAACACACACAACAAGAGACTCAACACACAATCAAGGATAAGCATGCAGCTCTGTTATTTTTCCATTATACATGATGTACGTTTATAGTACAATGGTGTGACTCTTGGTTTTAGATTCAAAGGTCACTTGGACTCCATTGTGACTTTTCGCATTCCACACCTACCCATGGAGGATTAGGTGTTCCAACAACAGGAAAAGGAAGAACCGGCACAAGAAGAAAAAGAACTGGCATAGGAAGAAGAATAGCCTGAAGAGTTAGAAGACGAAGAAGAACCAGAAGAAATAGAAGGAGAAGAAGAAGAACCAGAAGAGTTAGAGGATGAAGAAGAATCGGAAGAAGTTTAAGTAGAAGAAGAAGAACCAGAAGAGCAAGAAGAAGAAAAATCGGAAGAGTTAGAAGAAGAAAAACAACTGGAAAAAGAAGAAGTGTTGACTGAAACTCCAACGGATACTGAGGTCCCTGAAGAAAATACAACCCTTGATGAGATAGAGAAGGAAGAATATTCGGTAGCTTCTGCTACTTGGATACTTGAGCTCGAGCTTCAAGTACAGAATTTAGAGCAGCTCGTAGCCAAAACAAAATAAGATAAAGAATAGAATAAGGAAGAGTTCACAGTGGAGATCCAAATGAAGAAAGGAGAAGTTAGGGTATAGAAGTATCGTGCTTCACAATGTTTCTGACGACTTAAAAAGGTGACGAAGAAGTTGAAGAGCAGCAAAAATATGAAGTCTGAAACACTGCAGACTAATCATAGTATGCCGGAGCAGGAGTGAGTTGGAACGCTCAAAATTTTGAAGTTTTTTGCAGAGGTAAAGAGTTGTGTGAGGACACACAATAGCTTAGGGATGGGAGGATGTCAGCCCCCTAATTTGTTCTCTTTTTACTACTTTTCCCTTCCTAAATCATAACCATTTACCCCTGTTTCACCTCCTTTATGCACCCTCATGTTGCACCAGTCCAAGCATGGTGACATATTTTTCACAAACCTTTATTCTTCATATTTTAATTCGATTTAGAATTTATTTAATATTTATTATATGAGTTCTTACTTTTAAATTATCCTTTGTAAGTTATTGATATCTCCAATGTTGTTTGGTGGTTAGAATGCTTATCGTCATTGCTGATCCTAGTGCAAGATCAGATTCTATACCATGACTAGCATAATAGATCTTCACAGCAAATTCGACCCTCTCGACCACCGTTTTGACTCAAGCAGTTTCCGCCATGACAACACGTAATCCAAAGGCAGACAAAGGTTAGATCCATGAAGTGTGGAAGCTGAAGGCCAATTTTGCAAAACCATTTTATTTTGAAGACCGAACAATCTAAATTCTGCATTTTGTTATAAAGGGGTTGAATGATCTGTTTCGGCCTTCGGCCAACAGATCTATATAGTGTAATTTGTAATTAGGACTTGGTAGTGAAATTTTTAGGAGAATAGAGAAGAACGAAGAGGCAATAGCAGGTTATTTTGTTATCGCCCAAATCTAGGCTAAACGTGTATTCACGCATGTATTTGCCTCAATGATCTAATAAAAAGGAATTTCACCTCAGCTTCATGAATCATGTTTATGATTAGGTTGGCTAATTAATTAAGTGCTGAGTAGCGTTTTTTCTTAAGAGGGAAACACACTGGTTGGCTAGGAACGAGCCAACCCAGCACGTTTTCCCCATCCTCTTCTTTCTGTAATTCATGTTTTATTGTCAAAGTGTGATTTAGATTTTAGCGCATAAATTCTCGTCTCTATGAAACGGATCCATTGTGTGGAGTAAATATAATTTATTTTCCTACAAATAATTTTCTTGCAAGTTATTTTCCTGCAATTTATCTTCCTGCAATTTACTTTCTTGCACTGATTTTGAATTGGCTTTCTCTGCCTGGTCCAAGTAGGAGAAATCATCCTACACCAGTGCACATTTTTGTGACATTTCTTTTCTGAAGTTTTGGTTGATTGGCTTTCCAACTTGGTCCAAGCAGGAAACATACACCTGCACCAACTCACATTGGTGTGTTACAACAAGTCTTTATTTACTTTCCGCAACTTTCTTTCATCGAATGGCTATGACAGGATAGATGTTTATGTTTCTCTATTTCTGTTTTTGTTAAATTCTGAAACATTTACTTTTCATATATGCAATCTGGTTTTACAGCAAAGTAGCACCTGCGACAATTAAACAATCATTTCAAGAATCAAAAGCTAAGTGCAGAAAGCTCTGATTTGGTACAAGAAGTAGTTTCTTGTCACAGGATCTAAGCGCTCTGAACATTGAACAGTTCGAGCCCTTGCATGAAGTAGAAAAACCTTCAGTAAAGACACAGTTTATACCTTCTACATAAAACTCTGATCCTACACTAGTGCAGGACAAATTAATGCAAGAAAGAAATCTCTAAGGAAGCAGATTTAAGGGCCCATCTAACGAGACTACTAAAATGCCTCTGCTGAAGAGAAACACACTCTTAATAGTTAAGCATAATCAGCTAGAGTGATTTCCTTTTTATCTTTGATCTCCTTTTCGCAAATGCATTCTTTCTTGTTTCAGTCTTAGATTATTTTGATGACTCAAGTTATATTTTTCTCATCTTAATTTAATTCTGCAATATTTCCTTCAAAGAAATTATGGATTTATATCAAAGAGATTCATACGATCTCTGGCATTTCCTGTGCTTCGTCTCTATGTTTACGAATCCCCCAGGTCGACAATTAAGTGTTGAGGAGTTTTCCTAAGTGTAATTCCTGCACCCAACACATGGAACCTTTCACTCACGATGCATACAAAGAGGCACATAAAGAGGATGAGGACTTCGAGTTATTTTAGTAATTGTGGATATTGATTTCTCTACACAATGGTGACAACAAAATTGACTATAATATCTAGAATCAATTACTCTATAGGCTAGACAAGTTATGTGCTCCTAAAGGTTAGTGGTTGTAGTTAATGAGAGAGGCTCACATCTCCATGGTTGCAAGGAATTTTGGTGTAGAGAATATAATGGCCAACTTACAAAGGTATGTGCATTTTCCCATGGTGCAAGAAGTAGTAAGGTTCATACGAGGATGTATGCTTTGCTATACCAACAAGCCTAGTAATAAGAAATATTATTTGTACCATCCATTATCTCTACCCACTTGTCCTTGGGAAATAATTTATATATAATTTGTGGAAGTTTCATCAACAAATAGGAAGGGACATGACTACCTATTCATGGTTGTTATAACCCATATTTTCCACTTCATTTTAGTAAAAGGAACCTCAACTCAACCATCTTAATTTACTGGCCTAAATGCACCCTTCGTCACCCTTGAATGTACTACTTAGGCATTGCATTTATCCCATCACAATTGTATCCATACATAACATCACTCCCTTACTAGCATATATTATACTATCACTCAGTATACCAATTTCCTTAGGGTTGGGAGCGATGGAGTGTAAATTTATAGATATTTTCCTTCCCAAGAGGATTATCTCAACCTATATTGTCATCAGTGGACTTGGGGTCAATAATTGTAGAATTTTCCTAAGTTGTCATGGCCTTAAGTGTCTAGATGCTCATATCCTCCTAGATATAGGAATGAACTTTTTAAAGATACCCTGTATAGCTTGGAAGAGGAGGAGAAATAGTGAAAGAGCCTTATGTTATAGTAATACCACTAAAATAGGCTCCCATTTGCTTCATGAATGAGTCTAGTTTGTGAGTTATACAAGGGATACTAAAGAGAAAGGGATTGTAGGAATATCCTTCCTATTGACAGCAACTTAATTACCAGGAAAGGGGCAATGCTTTGGTTTACATTTCCATATTTCAAATATGAACCTCATATGGACCAATGGGATTCATCATTTCCCATATATTTCATTAGCTTCGTTTTTTGACATAATAATATTTCATGGAGATATTTGTTGTACTTTGTATCAATTGAAATTTCCTATTTTGCTTGAAGACCCATGCATCAAGCCAACATTTCACTGTTGATAGTATCACCATCATTGGATATGCCCCATACATGGGGGAATGTACATCATCAATATTTTCTTCTAATCAAGGTACCCTTGAGGGAAAAGTAGCCATCTACGTTAGGATTAATAATCATGTTCTTAGTAGTTTTGGAAATACATTCTTGCATACACATGTAACTTCCATTGTAATAGTCATGATCACGATCATGGAACATGTTTTCCTCATATTTATATTGTCTATATTTATCTTTCAATAATGGATTCCTTGGTTTTCCTTCAGGACCCTTCCTCTCTCTCATATATTAGGATATATCTCAATGAGCAACAGGACTCATAGTTAGGATAATGTGATGTTTTTTGGCTATACGTCTTCCTCTGAAATCACATATTAGGGGGAAACTATTATCATATAAAAATTATGCACTCGAATTTTTAAATTAAGCGATTAAATATATCAAATGTCACCAAAACCAAAGGTTTTCAAAGGTGAAAAAAAGAGGTACTCGTAAGAAAAGGGTTAAATGTCACTAAGCTCATTTTAATTAATATGCATAAATATTCTCTTCTAGGTTTTCATGGATCAACGAAACTATTTATTTGAAAACCACATGGATTTGTAGGAAGAGACTTTTGAGTGATACATGGGGTAAATCATCTTAATTTCCCCCTTGGTAGGTAAAAGTATGTGGTAAATTCCTCATTTTCAAGCCTCTAGACCATTAAGGCAGAGTTATGGATCCTCTAAATGACTCCCCTTCTCTCCCATCAAGTCCAGAAGGTCATTCAAATATCAAATCTCATCAATGATCTAATTTGTGGAAGGTGTGGAACTTGGCCTATAAATACCATCCCATTGGGGAACATTTACAAGATATAGGGGATTGTGAGGTTATGCTACCGAAATTGCCACCCAATTGGCATTTGTTTTTAGTATTTTAACTTCCCATTCTAGGAGCTTTCAAGAAAATTCTCTAGAGGAGATTCATACCTACATGAGAGGGAAATTAGGGATATTCCTTTAGGAGAGATAAGGAAGCATTGTTCCCAATTATCCCTTTAATATCTCTTGTTGATATTATGTCTCATCTACATAAAATAAAGAGATTTCTTATTTCCCAAATTCTTGTTTTATTTCTTGTTCTTGCTTTGTATTGTAGTGTTAAAATTTTATGTTAGATTTCTTTATATTTCTTATTAGTTATTTTCGTGTGTTCTAACCAAATTACTATGGCTCTATGTAAGGAATAACACCTTTCATAGGAAAGAATTTTGGGACTCCATTGCTCCAAAAATCCAACCACACTTGAGGAAAATATTCTCCTTCAAGAAGGTATTTTTGAACAAATTATAATTTTTTTTTAACTACATTAGTTCAATTCCATCATTTCAGGCTTCTTTAGGATTTTCACTAATTTCTTGCAGTAGATATTATTCTTCAACAATCGGTTCCAAAGCTACAACATTTGGATTTGGAAAACTTGGTTCCCTATGACTATGTGAATTAGGCCTTTGATTTCTATCAACTCTAACATTTTATTCAGAGGATATATCATTTCATTGCTAAATTGTTGAGGAACCAAATCTTCATTTATTTTTCATGCTAGTAATCTCATTCTACATTTGTTGAATTGTTCAATTAGTTGTGTTATTTAAGCATGTTGATAAATTCTTGGAGGATATTCAATAATATTTCTTATTTTAGGAAGCTATACTTGAAAAATGCCTCTACCTACACCTTTCTCTTTGTTTTTCTTAGATAAATAAAAATGATAAGTAAATACATTCAAGAAAATGATTTGTCTTTGAATTTTTCCTAAAATGATTTCTAGATTAATATTAGTTTTTATCACTAGAAAATATAAAATTATTAGAAAATTGATTCTTTTTATAAAAAATATCACCAAACATTTTACGAATTGTGTATTATGGATGAGTGAGATATGCCAATGTATCTAAACTTTAAGATATATTTTCATCATTAAAAAATTTCTCTGATCCTTTCCTCTCAATTAAGTGAAAAATGGCTAAATATGGATTTTTTTCAAGAGAGATATTAGACATTAAAAACTAAATAAAAGCAAATTATCGATAGATTATTTGAATAGATATAAAGATATGGAAATAAAAAATTATAAAACCTTTACTATTGATCAAAAAATATTAATCACAAAAAATATATTCAATCATAATCAACCATAATTAACAAAGTAACCATAATAATATATAACTATAAAAAATATAATAATTAATCATCATCAACTTGACCTAGATTATAGACCCGTCTATTAATATATCAAACCTTTAAACCATTAGTTCTAACTTGTTAAGACATTCTTATAATATAATCAAATGTAAAAATAAATCTATATCATCATTCAAATGAAAGTGAACAATATTGTAATTTGAAAAGCAATACTGTCGTTGACATTAACATGGATTTTAGTGTTAATACTACTTTCAACACCAAAAAAAATTGTAATTTTTTTCATATTATTTAAGTTTACATTATTTTGAAATCTTTTATTCATAAAAAAAACAATGAAAATGATAAATATATGTATAAATATTTTATTCAGAAAAAAACATTGAAAATGATAAATATATGTATAAAGGAAAAAGTATTGTTAATAAAATATTAAAAATATTACACCAACCATTATTCATGAAAAACCAAACATGAAAATATTCCTTAAAAATGTCAATGAAAACCTACTACCATTATTATTTTGGATGGTCAAAAGAGATGAGGAATATTATTTTGGATTGTCAAAAGCTCACACCAACCATTCAAATATTGATACTATAACTCTTGTTGGGCGTTGAAAGATTCCTCCAATGAAAAAGAAGACCAACTTTCCTCCCTCAAGAATAGTGAATGATAATTAGGGAGGTAGGTTCATGTACATCTTTTATATATATATATATATATATATATATATATATATATATATATATATATATATTTATTTATTTATTTATTTATTTATTTATTTATATATGAAAAAAAACTTAAGGAAAACAAAGGTAAAACTGGGGAAGGTATTACCTAGGGGAGGTTAAAACTAGGGAAGGTGATTTCTGTAAAAAAAATTTAAAAATAAGAGGATGAATTAATTTTTTTTTACAAATGGGAGGTTGAATTATAAGTTTATAAATAAAAGGCCGAATTAAAAATTTATGGCCATGAGAGGGCTGGGATATGAGAGTGCAGGTGCAAGAGCTAGTGCGAGGGCAAGCTGTGTATGGTAGATTGTAGTGAGGGCAAGCGAATGGGAGATGGGAGTGTAGAGATTGTAGGGAGAGTGGCTAGGGGGTAGATGCCGAGAGTGGTAGGGGTAGAGGCCATGAAGGTCGAGTGAGGATTGTATGGGAGTGAGGGAGCGGTGTAAGCGTGAGGTATGGGGAGAAAAGTGCGTTGTGGAAAGGGGAGCATGGTAAGGGGGAGGGGAGAGAGCCATAGGAGATGGGGTAAGGGATAGCGGGTAGGGGGAATGGTGGGGGCGGAGCTTGTACCTGTGAGGGTGATGGAGTGCATTTGCGAGTGAGAGGGGTTGGGAATGAGAGGCGAGGGGGGATGCGTATGGAGTGTGGGAGGCATTAAGCCATGGGTTGAGTGTAAGGTTAACACAGAGTAATGATGCAGGGGTCGTGGGTTGCAGAGGTTGAGTTGCCCAAAATAATATATATATATATATATATATATATATATATATATATATATATATATATATATATATATATATATATATATATATATATATATATATATATATATATATATATATATATATATATTCCAATAACCATAGAACAACAGAGAGGAGTGGAATATATATATATATATTTTTCCAATAACCATAGAACAGCAGAGAGGAGTGGAATCAGAAATTTGTAGGAATTTTGTAATATAGAATATAGCAGCAGTAAAATACCATAAATTTTTTTCTTTCAGGAAATGGTGGAATTTTTCGACAGAATACTCTAGGTAGAAACTCAAAAAAATTTACTTAAAAACCAAGAAATTTTCTTCAAAAAAAACACTTTGAATAATATTTCCAGTAGCTTTCCAAAATGGTGTAGAAATTAATAGGTAGAAATTGCGGGAAAAAAGAGCAGTGAGAAAACCTACAAAATGCCCCCTAAATGTTGCTCTTCTTTAAGATGAAATTTCTGAATGCTGCTTCTTCTCAATGCAAATTTCTGAATGCTGCAGAAATATTGATGAATGTGGCAAAAAGACTGTTGCAGAAATCTCTAAGTGCTACAAAAATTATCAGAATTTTTGCAGATATGCACATGCCATAAACACAAATGGCTCACTCAAGGTTGAACTGGTTATGAACTTATCAACTCTGATACCATGTTAAACACACACATGGTGTATGAGAAAATAAACATACACAACAAGAGACTCAACACAAAATGAAGGATAAGCATGCAGCTCTGTTATTTTTCCATTATACATGATGTACATTTATAGTACAATGGTGTGACTCTTGGTTTCACATTCCAAGGTCACTTGGACTCCATTGTGACTTTTCACATTCCACACCTACCCATGGAGGATTAGGTTTTCCAACAACAGGAAAAGGAAGAATCAACACAAGAAGAAAAAGAACTGGCACAGGAAGAAGAAGAGCATGAAAAGTTAGAAGACGAAGAAGAACCAGAAGAAATAGAAGGAGAAGAAGAAGAACCAGAAGAGTTAGAGGATGAAGAAGAACCGGAAGAAGTGGAAGTAGAAGAAGAAGAACCGGAAGAGTAAGAAGAAGAAGATCCGGAAGAGTTAGAAGAAGAAAAAGAACCGTAAAAAGAAGAAGTGTTGACTGAAACTTCAAGGGATACTGATGTCCCTGAAGAAAATACAACCCCTATTGAGATAGAGAAGGACGAAGATTCGGTAGCTTCTGCTACTCGGATACTTGAGCTCAAGCTTCAAGTATAGAATTTAGAGCAACTCGTAGCCAAAACAAAAGAAGAGAAAGAAAATAATAAGGAAGAGTTCACAGTATAGATCCAAAAGAAGAAAGGAGAAGTTAGGGTATAGAAGTATCGTGCTTCACAATGTTTCATATGGCTTAAAAAGGTGATGAAGAAATTAAAGAGCAGCAAAAAGATGAAGTCTAAAACACTGCAGACTGATGACAGTATGACAGAGTAGGAGTGAGATGGAATTCTCAAAATTTTGAAGTTTTTTGCAGAGGTAAAGAGTTTTGTGAGGAAACACAATAGCTTAGGGATGGGAGGATATTAGCCCCCTAATTTGTTCTCTTTTTCCTACTTTTCCCTTCCTAAATCATAAACATTTACCCTTGTTTCACCTCCTTTATGCACCCTCATCTTGCACCAGTCCAAGCATGGTGACATATTTTGCACAAACATTTATTCTTCATATTTTAATTCAATTTAGAATTTATTTAATATTTATTATATGATTTATTACTTTTAAATTATCCTTTGTAACTTATCAATATCTCCAATGTTGTTTGGTGGTTAGAATGCTTATCGTGATTACTGATCCTAGTGCAAGATTAGATTTTGTACCGTGACCAGCATAATAGATCTTGACAGCGAATCTGACCCTCTCGATCACCGTCTTGACTCAAGCAGTTTCCGCCACGACAACACGTAATCCGAAGGCAGACAAAGATTAGATCCGTGAAGTGTGGAAGTTGAAGGCCAATTTTGCAAAACCGTTTTATTTTGAAGACTGAACAATCTAAATTCTGCATTTTGTTATGAAATGGTTGAATGATCTATTTCAGCCTTCGGCCAACAGATCTATATAATTTAATCTATAAATAGGACTTGGTAGTGAAAGTTTTAAGAGAATAGAGAAGAACAGAGAGGTGATAGCAGGTTATTTTGTTATCGCCCAAATATGGGCTGAACATGTATTCACGCATGTATTTGCCTCAATGATCTAATAAAAATGAATTTCACCTCGTCTTCATGAATCGTGTTTATGGTTTGGTTGGATTAATTAAGTGCTGAGCAGCATTTTTTCTTAAGAGGAAAACGCGCTGGTTGGCTAGGGCCTAACCAACCCATCACGTTTTCCCCATCCTCTTCTTTCCGTAATTCATGTTTTATTGTCAAAGTTTGATTTAGCTTTTAGCGCATAAATTCCTGTCTCTGTGAAATAGATCCGTTGCATGGAGTAAATATAATTTATTTTCCTGCAATTTATTTTCTTGCAAGTTATTTTCATGCAATTTATCTTCCTGCAATTTACTTTCCTGCACTGATTCCAGATTGGCTTTCTCCGCCTAATCGAAGTAGGAGAAATCATCCTGCACCAGTGCACATTTTTGTGACATTTCTTTTCTAAAGTTTTGGTTGATTGGCTTTCCCACTTGGTCCAAGAAGGAAACATACACCTGCACCAATGCACATTGGTGTGTTATAGCAAGTCTTTATTTACTTTCCGCAACTTTCTTTCATCGAATGGCTATGACAGGATAGATGTTTATGTTTCTTTATTTTTTCACTTTGTTAAATTCCGAAACATTTACTTTTCATAGATGCAATTTGGTTTTACAACAAAGTAGCACTTGCGACAATTAAACAATCATTTCAAGAATCAAAATCTAAGTGCAGGAAGCTCTAATTTGGTGCAAGAACTAGTTTCTTGTCATCGGATCTAAGTGCTCTGAACCTTGAACAGTTCGAGCCCTTGCATGAAGTAGAAAAACCTTTAGTAAAGACACTGTTTATACATTCTACATAAAACTCTGATCCTGAACTAGTGCAGGACAGATTAATGCAAGAAGGAAATCTCTAAGGAAGCAGATTTAAGGGCCCATCTAACGAGACTACTAAAATGCCTCTGCTGAAGATAAACACACTCTTAATAGTTAAGCATAATCATCTAGAGTGATTTCCTTTTTATCTTTGATCTCCTTTTCGCAAATGCATTCTTTCTTGTTTCAGTCTTAGATTATTTTGATGACTCAAATTATCTTTTTCTCGTCTTAATTTAATTCTAAAATATTTCCTTCAAAGAAAGTATGGATTTATATCAGAGAGACTCATACCATCTCTGGCATTGCCTATGCTTCGTCTCTATGTTTACGAATCTCCCGGGATGACAATTAAGTGTTGAGGAGTTTGCTTAAGTGTAATTCCTGCACCCAACACATGGAACCTTTCACTCACGATGCATACAAAGAGACACATAAAGAGGATGAGGACTTCAAGTTATTCTACTAATTGTGGAGATCGATTCCTCTACATGATGGTGACAACAAAATTGACTATAATATCTAGAATCAATTACTCTATAGGCTAGAAAAGTTATGTGCTCCTAAAGGTTAGTGGTTGTAGTTAATGAGAGAGGTTCACATCTCCATGGTTGCAAGGAATTTTGGTGTAGAGAATATAATGGCCAACTTACAGAGGTATGTGCATTTTCCCATGGTGCAAGAAGTAGTAAGGTTCATACGAGGATGTATGCTTTGCTATACCAACAAGCCTAGTAATAAGAAATATTGTTTGTACCATCCATTAGCTCTACCCACTTGTCCTTGGGAAATAATTTATATATAATCTGTGGAAGTTTCATCACAAATAGGAAGAGACATGACTACCTATTCATGGTTGTTATAACCCATATTTTCCACTTCATTTCAGTCAAAGGAACCTCAACTCAACCATATTAATTCACTGGCCTAAATGCACCCCTCATCACCCTTGAATGTACTACTTAGGCATTGCATTTCTCCCATGACAATTGTATCCATACATAACATCACTCCCTTACTAGTATATATTATACTATCACTCAGTATACCAATTTCCTTAAGGTTGGGAGCGATGAAGCCTAAAGTTTATGGATATTTTCCTTCCCAAGAGGATTATCTCAACCTATATTGTCATCAGTGGGCTTGGGGTCAATAATTGCGGAATTTTCCTAACTTGTCATGGCCTTAAGTGTCTATATGCTCATATCCTCCTAGATATAGGAATGACCTTTTTAAAGATACCCTCTATAGGTTGGAAGAGGAGGAGAAATAGTGAAAGAGCCTTATGTTATAGAAATACCACTCAACTAGGCTCCCATTTGCTTCATGAACGAGTCTAGTTTGTGAGTTATACAAGGGATACTAAAGAGAAAGGGATTGTAGGATTATCCTCCCTATTGACATCAACTTAATTTCTAGGAAGGGAGCAATGCTTTGGTTTACGTTTCCATATTTCAAATATGAACCTCATATGGACCAATGGGATTCATCATTTCCCATATATTTCATTAGCCTCCTTGTTTTTTGACATAACAATATTTCATGGAGATATGTGTTGTAGTTTGCGTCAATTGAAATTTCCTATTTTGGTTGAAGATCCATGCATCAAACCAACATTTCACTGTTGATAGTATCACCATCATTGGATATGCCCCATACATGGGGGAATGTACATCATCAATATTTTCTACTAATCAAGGTACCCCTGAGGGAAAAGTAGTCATCTACTTTAGGATTAATAACCATGTTCTTAGTAGTTTTGGAAATACATTCTTGCATACACATGTAACTTCCATTGTAATAGTCATGATCACAATCATGGAACATGTTTTCCTCATATTTATATTGTCTATATTTATCTTTAAATAATGGATTCCTTGGTTTTCCTTCAGGACCCTTCCTCTCTCTCATAGATTAGGGTATATCTCAAGGAGAAACAAGACTCATAGTTAGGATAATGTGATGTTTTTTGGCTATATGTCTTCCCATAAAATTACATATTGGGGGGAAACTATTATCATATAAAAATTATGCACTGAAATTTTTAAATTAAGAGATTAAATATATCAAATGTCACCAAAACCAAAGGTTCTCAAAGGTGAAAAAAATAGGTGCTCATAAGAAAAGGATTAAATGTCACTAAGCTCATTTTAATTAATATGCATAAATATTCTCTTCTAGGTTTGCATGGATCAACAAAACTATTTATTTGAAAACCACATGGATTTGTAGGAAGTGACTTTTGAGTGATACATGGGGTAAATCATCTTAATTTCCCCCTTGGTAGGTAAAAGTACATGGTCAATTCCTCATTTTCAAGCCTCTAGACCATTAAGGCAGAGTTATGGATCCTCTAAATGACTCCCCTTCTCTCCCATCAAGTCCAGAAGGTCATTCAAATATCAAATCTCATCAATGATCTAATTTGGGGAAGGTGTGGAACTTGGCCTATAGATACCATCCCATTGGGGAACATTTACAAGATATAGGGGATTGTGAGGTTATGCTACCCAAATTGCCACCCAATTGGAATTTTTTTTAGTATTTTAACTTCCGATTCTAAGAGCTTTCAAGAAAATTCTCTAGAGGATATGCATACCTACATGAGAGGGAAATTAGGGATATTCCTTTGGGAGAGATAAGGAAGCATTGTTCCCAATTATCCCTTTAATATCTCTTGTTGATATTATGTCTCATCTACATAAAATAAAGAGATTTCTTATTTCCCAAATTTTTGTTTTATTTCTTGTTCTTGCTTTGTATTGTAGTGTTAAAATGTTATGTTAGATTTCTTTATATTTCTTATTAGTTATTTTCGTGTGTTCTAACCAAATTACTATGACTCTATGTAAGGAATAACAACTTTCATAGGAAAGAATTTTGGGACTCCATTGCTCCAAAAATCTGACCACACTGAAGGAAAATATTCTTGTTCAAAAAATTATTTTTGAACAAATTATAAAACATTTTTAACTACATTAGTTCAATTCCATTATTTCATGCTTCTTTAGAATTTTCACTAATTTCTTGCAGTAGATATTATTCTTCAACAATCGGTTCCAAAGCTACAACATTTGGATTTGGAAAACTTGGTTACCTATGACTATGTGAATTAGGCCTTTGATTTCTATCAACTCTAACATTCTATTCAGAGGATATATCATTTCATTGCTAAATTGTTGGGGAACGAAATCTTCATTTATTTTTCATGCTAGTAATCTCCTTCTACATTTGTTGAATTGTTCAATTAGTTGTGTTATTTAAGCATGTTGATAAATTCTTGGAGGATATTCAATAATATTTCTTATTTTAGGAAGCTACACTTGAAAAATGCCTCTACCTACTCCTTTCTCTTCGTTTTTCTTAAATAAATAAGAAGGATAAGTAAATACATTCAAGAAAATGATTTGTCTTTGAACTTTTCCTAAAATGATTTCTAGATTAATATTAGTTTTTATCACTAGACAATATAAAATTATTATAAAATTGATTCTTTTTATAAAAAATATCACCAAACATTTTACAAATTTTGTATTATGGATGAGTGAGATATGCCAATGTATCTAAACTTTAAGATATATTTTCATCATTAAAAAATTTCTCTGATCCTTTCCTCTCATTTAAGTGAAAAATGGCTAAATATGGATTTTTTTCAAGAGAGATATTAGACATTAAAAACTAAATAAAAGAAAATTATCGATAGATTATTTGAATACATATAAAGATATGGAAATAAAAAATTATAAAACCTTTACTATTGAGAAAAAAATATTAATCACAAAAAATATATTCAATCATAATCAACCATAATTAACAATGTAACCATAATAATATATAACTATAAAAAATATAATAATTAATCATCATCAACTTGACCTAGATTATAGACCCATCTATTAATATATCAAACCTTTAAACCTTTAGTTCTAACTTGTTAAGACATTCTTATAATATAATCAAATGTAAAAATAAATCTATATCATCATTCAAATGAAAGTGAACAATATTGTAATTTGAAAAGCAATACTGTCATTGACATTAACATGGATTTTAGTGTTAATACTACTTTCAACACCAAAAAAAATTGTAATTTTTTTCATATTATTTAAGTTTACATGATTTTGAAATCTTTTATTCAAAAAAAAAACAATAAAAATGATATATATATGTACAAATATTTTATTCAGAAAAAAAAAATGAAAATGATAAATATATGTATAAACGAAAAAGTATTGTTAATAAAATATTAAAAATATTACACCAACCATTATTCATGAAAAAACAAACATGAAAATATTCCTTAAAAATGTCAATGAAAACCTACTACCATTATTATTTTGGAGATATGTTATAGATATGTTATGCTACCGAAATTGCCACCCAATTGGCATTTGTTTTTAGTATTTTAACTTCCCATTCTAAGAGCTTTCAAGAAAATTCTCTAGAGGAGATGCATACCTACATTAGAGGGAAATTAGGGATATTCCTTTAGGAGAGAGAAGGAAGCATTGTTCCCAATTATCCCTTTAATATCTCTTGTTGATATTCTGTCTCATCTACGTAAAATAAAGAGATTTCTTATTTCCCAAATTCTTGTTTTATTTCTTGTTCTTGCTTTGTATTGTAGTGTTAAAATGTTATGTTAGATTTCTTTATATTTCTTATTAGTTATTTTTGTGTGTTCTAACCAAATTACTATGGCTCTATGTAAGGAATAACAACTTTCATAGGAAAGAATTTTGGGACTCCATTGCTCCAAAAATCCAACCACACTCGAGGAAAATATTGTCGTTCAAGAAAGTATTTTTGAACAAATTATAAAAAAAATTTAACTACATTAGTTCAATTCCATCATTTTTTTTTTTTTTTTGTAAGTTAGGTGGTGCCTTTCTATTTTCTATTTATAATTGTAGGACAGGCTACATTATAATATTCATACTTTGGCCTCAACCTGCCCGTAGGAAACCAGGTCTGTTGGCCATCTAAGTGCTTTGAAAGCTTGCCAAAATTGAAATTGTCTCTTTATTCTATACAACGCATTAGCTAGCTATCCTACTACTTCACCATGTTCAAGTATATAACATAAAATAAGTTCACATACTTCCAAAAAAACCATAAAACAAGAAACTATAGAAACTAGCCATCTGAAGAAGAGATCGGGGCTGGATCCTTGGCATGAGATCCAGGCATATCAACCTGTTGCATCTGCTGAAGCAACTTCTCCATACGTTCCATCCTATCGTCCATTCTCTGAATGCGGTCAGTTGCTTGATATTGGGTAATTTTGATATGCTGCAGGTGGTTTTCAATATTCTCCAACAGATCTTTAAGGTACAATTCTGTCTTTGGTTGCATTTTAAACTCTAGAGGATGTGCACTTTGTATTGCTTTTGCTAGAAGGCATTTCACTAACCAGTATGTATGAATGGTTTGGTTGAATAAAGTGAGGCGGCCTCGGGTGTTGCCATGGTCCTGAATGAAATCTAGAATGTCAGCTTCAGCTTCGTTGTCTTCAGGGTCTGTCTGCAGATCTCTTTCCCAGCCATGAATTTGCTTTCGGGTTGGAGAGGAATTTCCCAGAATGTAGTTTACTACGATATTTTCCAAATTCTCCTGGTTTGTTTTTCTTCCTCGTTTCTTTGACACCTGTTCCTGCTGTATCTGTTGCTTCCCCTTGGCTGTTTCAGAACGCAAACCGCGTTTCCCCATGATGCCTTGGTTCCTATTCAGGAGAACAGACAGACAAATAATAACCAGAGTAATAACCAGAGTACAGATGGCCCCTCTGTTTTCATTAATTTCAGTTATAAAGTTCAACTGAGAGCAATTCCTAGACTGAGTGTTAGAGTTTAACTGAATGATTCTATCCTTAGATCCATTATCGAAAGGATTTATCTTCCGCCAAAAAGCCTTGTACACATGCGTTTCAAACATCGAAACAGAGCATGAACAGAACAGAGAGTGAGAAGCACAGACAATGTGAACCACAAACTTTAGGTGGTTGGTAAGCCAGAGAACAAGCGTATTAGTTGCTTGAAAACAGGGTTGAGCGCGACTGAAGGTAAGTCTGGAAGGAAGAGAGGATGCAGTGGACGCGGAGATTAAAACCAAACAAAACCAAGGACTTTGCAGACCCATTTTAAAGTGAAGAACCATTATACTCTGAAGGCGCATCACACACCAAGTTATGGCATTTGCATGGCTGCTATAGAGATTGAAATGTACACGAGGGTCCCGAAAATAGGGATAGAACCAACCCATTATAGCTTGAAGCCGCTTCACCCACAAAGCTTCCCGTAAACTATGACGACTAGTGGGTATGGTAATACTAATGCCGAGGCTGAAATCTAAACAAAGGCCCCGAAAACAGAGATGGAGCAGACCTATTATAACATAACGACGCTTTTGAAAGAAAGCTTCGGGTAAAATGTGACTAGTTTTTGGTATAGCATTACTGATACAGAGACATACAAATAAACAAGGGTCCCAGAAACAGGGATGCACAGGGTTTTTCAGAGGAATAAGAACCCAAAACAACCCAACTGGAATCCTAACATTCCGACAGTAATCCAGCCAGGTCTTACTATGAATTATATGATTCATGGAAATGAGGATGGAGGCTGATACATACCAAACAGCAGTTGCGAAATTGACAGGATGAGCGCGCCTCCTCTTCGTCTCCCAAGCTATTGCATGCAGCAAGCTTTGCATGAGCGTTTTGGGCGAGGGAGGGTGAAAACATACTTTAAACATACCTTCCGTCCCGAGCGCTGACAGGCTATCATGACAAGATCTCTGCATCATTAAACCAACACAAGTGAACACCTTAACGATTGATTGAGCTTGGCGGTGCATCATCATAGTTATTAATTCTCGGAAGGGTGGTGTGCCGTCAAAATGCCACTGATTTTCCTGTTCGCCAGCTGTTCACCCCGATCGGGGGTTCAATTCCATCATTTCATGCTTCTTTAGATTTTTCACTAATTTCTTGCAGTAGATATTATTCTTCAACAATCGGTTCCGAAGCTACAACATTTGGATTTGGAAAACTTGGTTCCCTATGACTATGTGAATTAGGCCTTTGATTTCTATCAACTCTAACATTTTATTCAGAGGATATATCATTTCATTGCTAAATTTTTAAGGAACCAAATCTTCATTTATTTTTCATGCTAGTAATCTCACTCTACATTTGTTGAATTGTTCAATTAGTTCTGTTATTTAAGCATGTTGATAAATTCTTGGAGGATATTCAATAATATTTCTTATTTTAGGAAGCTATACTTGAAAAATGCCTCTACCTACTCCTTTCTCTTCGTTTTTCTTAGATAAATAAAAAGGATAAGTAAATACATTCAAGAAAATGATTTGTCTTTGAACTTTTCCTAAAATGATTTCTAGATTAATATTAGTTTTTATCACTAGACAATATAAAATTATTAGAAAATTGATTCTTTTTATAAAAAATATCACCAAACATTTTACGAATTGTGTATTATGGATGAGTGAGATATTCCAATGTATCTAAACTTAAAGATGTATTTTCATCATTAAAAAATTTCTCTGATCCTTTCCTCTCAATTAAGTGAAAAAGGCTAAATATGGATTTTCAAGAGAGATATTAGACATTAAAAACTAAATAAAAGCAAATTATCGATAGATTATTTGAATACATATAAATATATGGAAATAAAAAATTATAAAACCTTTACTATTGATAAAAAAATATTAATCACAAAAAATATATTCAACCATAATTAACAATGTAACTATAATAATATATAACTATAAAAAATATAATAATTAATCATCATCAACTTGACCTAGATTATAAACCCATCTGTTAATATATCAAACCTTTAAACCTTTAGTTCTAACTTGTTAAGACATTCTTATAATATAATCAAATGTAAAAAGAAATCTATATCATCATTCAAATGAAAGTGAACAATGTTAATATTGTAATTTGACAAGCAATACTGTCGTTGACATCAACATGGATTTTAGTGTTAATACTACTTTCAAAACCAAAAAAAATTGTAATTTTTTTCATATTATTTAAGTTTACATTATTTTGAAATCTTTTATTCAGAAAAAAAACAATGAAAATGATAAATATATGTATAAAGGAAAAAGTATTGTTAATAAAATATTAAAAATATTACACCAACCATTATTCATGAAAAACCAAACATGAAATTATTCCTTAAAAATGTCAATGAAAACCTACTACCATTATTATTTTGGATTGTCAAAAGAGACGAGGAATATTATTTTGGATTGTCAAAAGCTCACACCAACCATTCAAATACTGATACTATAACTCTTGTTGGGCGTTGAAAGATTCCTCGAATGACAAAGAAGACCAACTTTCCTCCCTCAAGAATGGTGAATGATAATTAGGGAGGTAGGTACATGTACATCTTACCACGTATATCATATGAGCAAATTGTAACCACTCTTTTCAGAAAATTTCCATTCCTTAAAATTGCCTCAAGTATTCTATCTATTGAAATGGCAGGTAGGTACATGTACATCTTACCACATGTATATCATATGAGCAAATTGTAACCACTCTTTTTAGAAAATTTCCATTCCTTAAAATTGTCTCAAGTATTCTATCTATTGAAATTGAAATGACTATATTATGCTTCCATATTATCAATAAAAGATAGTCCATAGTCCATGAATATGATGTTATGTAGATAGATTTTAAATTATTTTATTTTGTTATTTTAAATTTTAATTATATATAAATGTGTGTTTTATATCAATAAAATGAAATATAATTTCCATTAATATATGTTAATTTATTGCACCAAATTAGATTATAATTTTTTTATTTTTTCTTAAATATAACTTATAAAGAATAAATAAAATATTTTTAAGTATTAAAAGAATTAATAATTTATTTATTTTATTATAGGCACAACATTGTATATTTTATATGAGGAAAGTGTATATTATGTTTATATCGTAAATATCTATTATGTTATTTGTGGGAACTAAATTTGTGTAGGGAGGATTCTATTCTTACTTTCCAACCACCTAAGCTATGTTTGATTTACATTAAAATAATTAATATATATTTATATGGATGTAGTTTTTTTTTAATTTCTGAAAGACTGATTTATGAAATTTAATTTTTAATAATTAAAAATTATATATGAAAATTTTAAGTATATATTATTGAGATATAATTAATGTTTAAAATTTTATGGTGTGTTTGGTTGTCTATGAGTCCAAAAAACATCTTCGTTGTAGTTGGTTGCTTCCTACAAGGAAATATACAAACAAATTATTGGTGATAGTGTCAACAAACATGGACTAAAAAAACATTGAAATGAATGGAAAAAATGCATGAAAAAAACTAACATAAATAACATAAAAGAAGCTTGTGAATCAAAACAAATCAAGAAAGTAGGAAAATGGTCTTATTTATTGATCGCTGGTAGTAGAAGAGTTACAAATAAGTATCAAAGACACTTGAAGAGAGTTTCTTGAGCAATGGTACTCCATAGCTCTCAATAAGAACTTTTCCTTCTCAATCACTTTTGCAAGCTCTTTCTCTCTCAAAGAAGCATATAAAACTCTCTAGAATGGTATAATTCTACTCACAATGGTATGTTAGATTGCTTTGGAGAAAATTCGGCAACATAACAATACACAACTTCTTATTGTTTTTGTCTCTCCATGCTCTTGCATTGATAGAAATTTTGAACATTCATTCTCTCCTTTGGCTCATCAATGAGGTTGTTTGCCTCATAAATGAGATAAGAGATACTATCCTCTTGCCATTAATGCTTCTTTGGGCTTAAGACTTGAATGGTAAGTCCATTATGTCAAAGGATTGAGTTTTTTTCAAACAATTGTGTGTCTTGAGTGTTGATTGGGCTTCTAGCAATCCTTGTGGTTATTGAAGGAAAATTTGCGATGTAATGAATTTTTTTCTTTGAAGCACCCGCGAGGGTTGATTTTTTAAGACAGCGTTAGGAAATTATTTTGTTTTTTTCATAATGTTTCCAGCTGAACATGTATCATCTATACATCTTTCTCATTGAATCTTAATTTTGTATGCTACATACAAATGAGTGGACCATTTTCTCATAATAATAGTTTCCCCCTGATGTATGAGGTTAGGGCCAAGCATATAGCTTAAATACATCATATTTTGTTGTTCTAACAATGAGACTTACGTACTTATTAAGAGAGACATAATTTTTGTAGATATGATTAGGGAAACATCCTTGATTGAGAACTGAAATAAATCCATGCTCTAAATAATTTTAAATACAAAGTGTCTATATGAGGCGAGGATGTTTAGTGGTAGTAATGATGACTATGACTGCAATATTATGAACATACAAGAAAATTCTTGTCAAGTCAGTGTTGAAGTGGTTAACATGATGTTAGTTGTAGAAGATCATTTTTTCACCTTCAAGGGAATCTCTAACAAATAAGTTGAGCTGGGTTCCCCCATGCATCAGATACAAATCATTGTTGAAAAAGGCGTGGTCAGATGCATGGGTCCTTGAATAAATGAGAGAATTGCAATGGTATTAAAGTATGATGCACCCTTAACATGAAAAGGTATGCTCACGTTGTTAGCCACCTATAAATTATGTTGTACCAAAAAGGTGGCTAAATTTGTGACCAAGCCTTCAAGTGAACATTTCCTTCGAAAATCTATCATCCTTGAAACCTTGTGATGTATTAATCTTCAAAATTGTTTCCACTGCTATTCATATGAAGAAAGTTGTATTAAAGGCCCTCAATTCCCTCATTTTACCCCTCCATTTGAATTTTCACCATTCCCCCATATCACTTATTTTTCGCCTTCTGTTTATCCCCCCACTCTCCTAAAAAAGGCCCTTCACTCCCCCTTTTTCTCATATAATCTTCTTTAAACTTTAAAAGAATCTCTTTTTTATGGTTTAAAGGCCCTTTTTCCTCTTATCGGAAACTCCCAAAATTCTTAAAAAGCCTTCATTTTTGGCCTAAAAACCCATTTTTACACTAAGGCCTTAAGCCCCTTTCGGCCTAGGCCCTAACCCCTTTTTCCACACATGAACTGGCACCATGACCAAGCATTAAATCCCATCGGCCATTAGCCTTAGCATTTCCCTTTTTCCGCCTGTTTCCCCTTATCTTACATCTCCGCCAATGCAATGAGCCTAAGTAAATCTTAGTTGTCGATCTCTCTGAATCGGACGACCCACGTCACATCGCTCCATCGCATCGGTAAAACACAAAGGCTTAGTCCCTTTTCCTTGCCTCCTCCGATGATTATCCCCCGATTTAATCTCAGCCGTTGAATCCATAAGAACTGACGGCTAAGATCGTTCTGCACTCCTCTCATAAACCCTTCATCATCGTGCCCGTCGACTAATCTCCACCGTTGATCACATCCTAGATCCAACAGCCAGGGTTTCATCGGCACGTCACAAATTTCCCCCATTGCAAAAAGTTATTCCCTTTGTTCTTTTCCCTTTCTCCTCCAATCCTCCGATCTAATCTCGACCGTTGAATCCACAAGAACCAACGCCCGAGATTGCGTCATGCTCCACCCATAGCCCTTCGCATTGCACTCCACCAATTTGTCCTCCACTGTCGATCTTCCTTCAGATCAGACGGCCCTCTCTTCATTGCATCACAACTTTTCTTCACCTTGGGTTACACCTGTTCCCTTTCCGATTTGGGATTGCAATATTCCTGTGTCTCACTTCCCCTTTGTCATTCTCTGCCATCGATCATCCTTTTTGATCGGGCGGCCAGCGCAACATCGCACATCGCAACGCCCAATTTCCCCTGTCCTTCGATGCTCCCCCAATGTGATGAATCCCGATTCAATCACGGTCGTCCATTCACCCAGATCTAACGGCCCACATCATATTTCACTCTCCCTTCATTTGATCACCCCCCCTTCCTAATAACTCCTTCGAAAGATATCGACCGTTGATCCTGCAAGATCCAACGATCCTGTTTCTTTCGCCCGCCCAAAGGGTTTGAACCTAATTTTTTCCCTATGCCGTGGTTTTTCCGCTTCCCCGCTGCATTCACTTACCTTCTCACTACTCCTTCGCCTCTACCTAAGACTTCTATAAGTAGTCTAAACCAAGCCCGCATGATTTCATAACGGGTTTTTGTGTATTTGTAGGTTTAAAGGAAGAACTCTATTAGAATTTTCCCACAGTCACAGATAGGTGACAAAGGGTTTGGGATAACAATCCTCCATGGCTCTAAAGGCCATAAGGGACCAAAAAAAGGATTGAAGGTCAAAGGAATTATCAAGGACAAAGCACATTGAAGAAGGAATACACAGAAGAATAGAGAAATTCTTGGGAACAACAGGTATGAACAGTTCGAGCAGATCAACATAGAAGGAGCATAATTAGGTTTAAATAGTTTCAAGTACAGAGGGACAGAGCGGTTATTGGCGCAAAACGTTGACTGACACATATAGCCTACCTCCATGCACAAAAAACATTCCAGCAGTTACTACATCGAAGAAAAATACCACAAACTATCAGAGAAGTTATTTGGAAGTATGGGGAGGCCTCAAAACCCATGCTTGCACTTAAATTACACTAGGAAAATGAAAATACTATTGCAGGCAGTGTTTTCTCCTAAAGGACATCCTGTAGGGTTATTTCTGTCATATCAAAATGGCCTCAACAAGCTACGAAGTCACTGAGTCTGTCTAGGATTTAATGTTATGTTTATGACACAACATGGAGCATTCGAATGCCCTATCCTATCAATGATGATCATTAAAACCTTCTTTCCCTACTTGTCCTCATTTTTCCTATAAATACTCTTTGAAGTTTCATTGTAAAAGGTTGTCATTTGGTGTTTTCTAAAGTAATACATAGTTTGCTGCTTTGAAGAAGCATTGATGTTCTGAAAGAGTGTGAAGGTCTCTATTTTTCTATTAATGAAGGAGGCTGGACCATTGGATCCCTAAACCTGGTTATGGTGAAGTAATCTCTTATTTTTAATGTTATTTCCCATTTATCACTTTGTTCCATTATTCTTTGACTTACAGTAGGATAAAAAGTTTAGGCAGAGAAATGCATCTTAGAAGCACCTCTGACCTGTTTATCCTTCACTGTTTATATGTTTTCTACTACTGAATATGAGAGGGTAGTCCGATCGCTCTCTTGAATATTCGATTTGTTTTATTTTAGAAATGGTTAATTCAGTTGTGCTAAAGACTGTTTAGGCATTCCCTCTTTCTTTGCCACTGAATTTTGTTTCTAAAATCTCCCTTTGATTATTAATTTTTGCATTTTGACAGTGAGGTCTATTTCAATCATACCCTCTGTTTCTTACTGTAATTATTGTGTTGAAGGCCCTATAATTTTAGCCCTAGATGCCTAAGGCGTTCCCTCTTCTTTGAATGCAATTGTATGTCTTTTTTTATTAAGCTCTCAACAATGAACTTATATTATGAAATAGGGCGTTCCCCAAATCCTATAATTCATTAAGAGGGTTTATTCTACATTTCTCCTCTTCTTTGAGTGTTTATATTAATTTAGTCCAAAGAAGTGAGCTCACTGGAGGAAATAGGGCGTTCCCTGAATCTTTTAAGCCATTGTGAAAGAGTTTAGTTTTCTTTTCACTCTTAGTCCTTAATGTTCATCCCATTTCACCTATATTACTCAACAGATCCTTCACCAAGTTAGATTTTCCCTTTGGTTTCCCTTCCTTCTCAATCAGAACTATTTCGACTTTCACATGGCTCCATTGCCCAATGGCTTGTAGATTCCCATGCTCTATCTATACTACATGAAACATATTTTTCCAACCAAACTAAACAAACAACCCTGCACTTCATAACTAGCCTAAAATCAATTTCTAAACCATTCAAGACACAGCCTTATAAACATATTGAGAGATACCTCTATGAGACTAGGAGGGCTAGATCCTAGAGCTCTAAAGCTTGGTTTGCATGTTTCCTTGTCACTTGGCAT
>CM076578.1:62626751-63047226 GCA_034641835.2 Pinus albicaulis | reverse complement strand
CTGAGCTGATACCCAGATATACAATACCACCATGCATGGGCTTACCAATATAAGAATCCGTACATGATAATAGCATTTTAAAAGCACCCTCCTAGAGAAACTAATATAGTAGAAGTGCGGTTAGCTGAATAATGGAACAGAATATCATGCATGAGCCATATTTAAAGCGCTTGACTGATCCAAGTATCGGCATCAACTAGGATGAATCCTTACCAGAAATCAGTGAGCCACTCGCATTCCAAAACATGATACAAGAAGGATGGATGAGATTAAATGATATATTAAATAACATATAAAAGAGAGTTACAGACTATGAAATACCAAAGACCTGAATCGTCTTTGATAGATAGAACTCCTCCTCAATGAAACCCTATGGGCTCTGAGCCTTCATACAAGAGTTTTACAAACTGTATACAAAAATCCTTTCACTGCATAATTTTTTGATAAAAATCTATAACCTTTACAATGTGTTTCTTCTGGGTTTTTATAGCTGAGAAAGGAGTAGAGGTGGTAGGTGGACAATTAAATGTAGAATTAAAACTCAGAAGAGAAAAGGGTCGAAGCCCATTCTGTTTAAAATCAGCGCATTTATCTCCAGTACTCTCTGGAGGAAAGAATGGTCTTCGTCAGGCTTCCATTTAATTCAGGTATGTCTCTGCTGTACCTGGCTGCAGTACTCTGTAGTACTTTTTGGTGAATGAACAAGAAAGTGAAATAAAGATACAAAGGTCGACCATACTTCAAAACAAATTCTCTTGGCCGCTTCAGACTGTGATCAGTGCAGAACTTTCTTCAGGAACATGGTAAAATATAGAAGTAATATGGGCACTTTGTCCTTTAGAACAAATCTGCTAATATGAGAACCCTGATAGCTTTGATTTTTGTGCGCTGAGCCTTTCAAGTGATCTCGCGGTCCTTAGTACGGTACTTTGCCTTCGAAATTACTGAAATAAGGCTTAAATTCTTCAATTGCATGCCTTTAACTCTCTACTGCTCCATTGATATTCCTTTGCCACTTCCATGCTTGCCTCTGACTGTGAAATTTGTGCTTTAATAGCTCTGGGGAGGATTGTACAGAGTTTAAACTCTGTTCCTTTAATGAAAGTCTTGTCGGCATACCATTCTGGACCTTTCTCCATGATTTCACTTCTGAACATGGCCCTTTCCTGTGCTCTCGGGCTCTGCATTGCTATAACAGCGACTGTGAATCATGGTGGTGTTTAACGCCTGCACCCTGCAAAACATGCAACTGTATTAAGAAATCCATGCACAGAGGAGGTGGATGGTTACGGAGGACGGGCAGAATGGCTACGCAGCGGTGGTGAAATGGTGGCTCTACACGAAATGATGATGGGAAATGCTTTTGATATGGTGTAAACAGCGAACTAATAGGGTTTGACCAAAACATGCTTATGGACCATTCGATCGTGGTTTGGGGATGAAAATCAATGGCAGAGATCAAACAACGGAATAATATATGAAAGTGGGCGGAACAAATATGAAATATAAGACTTTCGTGTAAAGTCTTAAACTTTAAACTTCGAACAAAATACAAAGAAATGCGAAGGAAATGCAATGAAATGCGATGAGGGGGGACCCAGCCGGAGGCAAAGGGCGATCAAATCTTGACCATTAGATCCTAGATCTAATGGATGGTCAGGATCAAATCAGAGCATCACAATCGGGAGGAGCAAGGGGAACACACTATATAAGTTTTTTATTACGATTGGGACAGGGGAAGCGATGGCCGTTGGATTTACCCGGGGATCAACGGTGGAGATTCGTTTAGAGGGAAAAAGGGAAAGAGAGACGGGCTTGATGCGATAAGATCTGGGCCCTTGATTTCAAATATGGATGAATGGCTGTGATTGAATCGGGCAATCGCAATCAAAGGAGGGACAGGGGTGACACATTTCAAAATTGTGATTGCGATCGGTGGTGGGAGCGCAATTGAGCATTGACCGTTTGATCCAGAGATCAGATCGACGGTTCACATTCAATCAGAGGGGCATTGCGATCAGGGATCGGGAGTTCAGACTTGTGATTGCGATCAGAGGTCGGGGAGTGATTGAGCGCTGAACGTTGGATCAACAGGGAGATGGAAGGCTAGGATTTGATCGGAGCAATCGTAATCAGGGGGCGGGGAAGAGGGGATGCGATTGAACGCTGCGATTGCGACGGAGCAATTAGCACTGGACCGTCCGATATGGCAGGGAGATTGATGGTGGAGAAGTGGATCGGGGGATCGCAATCGGAGGGGGGCGGGGTGGCACATATTAAGACTTCCGATTGCGATTAGGCAGGGAGTGCGATTAGTGCTCCGCCGTCCGATATTTATGTCAGATCAATGGTAAAGAATGTGTCGCGGGACTTTGTTTAATAAAACAATCGCATCGGAACTTTTTTTTGATGTTACAAAGGGAAACGCCCGCCTGACGGCTCCAATTGCGATATAGCGCCCGGGGCTTAAACTCTCGGTCTCGGGTGCGGGTCACGTGGAGGAAAAGGTGCAGGGGCTTGGCCAAAAGGGGCTAGGGCCCGATTATATGAGAATCATGGAATTTGCGGCCTTTTATAATGCGGTTTAGAGGCAGGAGACGACAACGATAGGTAGAAAAAGGATTTTTGAGGCTGACAGAGGGGATTTGAGAGGTTTAAGCCACATTGCATACGAAAATTTTAATAGGGAGTTGTTTATGATCAACATATACGGTAATTATTCAATTTTTAGAATAAAATATCTTGTTTCGTTTTGGTTGCCCTCACAAGATCATAACAGATAATGCAGCGGCATTTAAATCCAAGAAGATGGTGGAGTTTTGCCATAAGTAAAATATTATACTGGGCCATTCAATAGCATAATACTCGCAGGGAAATGGATTGGAAGAGTCATGAAATAAGACTTTGGTGAATATAATCAAGAAAATGTTGGAAGCGAATAAGAAGAATTGGCATCTAAAAATTGTTAACGCATTATGGGCCGACAGAGTTAGTAGAAAGAAATCCATAGGTATGTCACCATTCGAATTGGTTTATGGCAATGATTCAGTATTTCCTATATCACTTACAATTCTGGTCATGAGATTACTACAAGAAGCTGGCAGTGAAGAGGATGATATTTAGTGAATGATCAATCAAATGATGCACCTTCAGAAAACAAGGGAAAAAGTTTCTCAAAACACTTTCCGGTTGTAGGAAAAAATAAATAAAATCTATGACCACAAAACCAAAGCAGAAAAAATTCAGTTAGAAGATGTAGTGCTAAGATGGGATGCACAAAATGAGGACAAAGGAAAGCATGGTAAGTTCGATAACCTATGGAAAGGACTGTATAAGATTTCAGCATACAGAGGATAGAACACTTTTCTTCTCACAGAGATGGATGGTCAAGATTTCCCAGGAGGGCCAGTGAATGGTAAGCTCTTGAAGCACTACTACTTTTAAGATGATTCTCTGAAATTATGTCACAGTCATTGTACATGCCATATTCATTTTTGGTAAGATTTCAAGTACATAGTCATTGAAGCTTGGGGCCCGAAGCGAAGGCTATAAAACTTGAATGATATGTGTAAGGTTTGCCAGTTTTTATTTAGTTTACAGTCATGGCTTGAGTCATGAGTCAGTCTACATTGTGTCAGTTTTCAGTCTTTGAAGTATTTTGACTGTATTGCCCAATGGATAAGGCTACTAGGTCTACGATGTTATTGGCACCTCCAAGGAGCTACCATCCCCATTGGAGCAAATGTTGGTGTCAGTCTTTTCATGCTGCCATCAGTGATAAAAATCTTCTCTTTTGCATTTTCATAGTAGGAGTCGCATACTATAACTTTTTATCACTCCATTAGGTCATGGATCCACTGATGGTTGGGATCACTTCATTATTTTTCCCTCATGAAAAATACTTGCTGGTTCTCCTCTCTATGGTATTCATTCATGATTCATTTTCACTCTGCAGTTCATTTTATTAGGTCATAGGTGTTGGTCTCATTAGGTTTTAGGGTTCCACCATAGTCAAATTAATGATGAAAGTTTCAATAAATATCAACAAGGACATGAGGATGCCAAATAAATTCAAATCATAGTATCTGGAAAAGTCAAATAGTTGTTCTTTTAAGCTTAATGTAATTTTCACCTCAAAACCATGTTTTGAGGTGAAAATAGAGTATTTTGTTTTTAGTATCATTTCTTAGGTAATTGTATGTTTCCATATGTAATAATTTGAACTTCAAAAGTTGCTATCTCCATAAAGCCAATGTTAGTCTTTCACAGCCCATCACCAAGGGTCAAAGGGGATTTTTCTTTGTCTGGTTTTCAAAAGTGTTCCATACATAATTTTCAGTGAAAATCATATTCTAAGCATGTTCAATAGAAGAAACTCAGAAAAAGCTTTCCAAGGGTATATCATACTCCAAAAATCAGCTTTTGGATCGGAAAATATGCCCATATGAATAAATGACTCAAAAAACATAGCTCTGCCCTTTTTTTCCATTACTTCACTAGCCTTTAACTTTAAAATTCTTACCTTTTTCTATATTTTCCCTTTACTGGAAAATCTTTGTATTGCTGTCTCCTACAGCTCCGATGCAAACGCATCACATCATCGCATATCGTATTTCTCACAATGACGAACCCTGCCATCTCGCTTCCACCGATGCGATAATCCTCTATCGCATCGCAACATCGCTTCATCCTCTATCGCATCGCATCGCCGCTTCATCCTCCATCACATTGCTTCATAATTCTCCGCCAATGCGATCATCATTTGCATCGCATCGTTCTATCGCCCGTCGCTCCTCGTTCATCGCTCCATCGCTCATCACATATCGTGATTTCCTCCGCCTAGAACATTCCCGCTCCTCTTCCATTTGCGATTGCGATTCCCATGGCCCACAACTTCTCTTTCTGCTCATTTCTAAGGAAAAATGGCTTTTCTCCATTCAAATGAGGCACATTCTTTTTATTTGTTTGAAAGGGTTTTCTTCAGCAAAAAGTTTAAAAGGGGCGAGCATTTTGTTAAGGTCATAAGTAACTGTGAATGCAGAGAACATTACAGCACCAACTCACGAAACGACGAAAAATGATAAATGTGGTGGAAAATTGGTTCTAGATTTGTTTTCTTTCCATTGGCTGGAGTAAATGTAACAGATAATACTGCCAAATGGTCGAGTATAAAGTTTCCTCTCTTTCAGAGGTATATCGTTGGGTTTTTCTATCTTCAGGTTTTTGTTTGTGGGCAGGTGAAATAGTTCCTCTTTTTACAGATTCGCCCCCTGAGGCTAGTCTATTTAATGTAATTTTTTAGTCATTTGTAGGGGTTGGAATCACTTGGGTTCTCTAAGATTGATTGTACAATATTTGTAATCAGCTTTGCAGGAAATTAAGAAGATTTGCAGCTATTTTTATGGGATCCCTGCGGTATGTAATTTTAGCACAGTTTCTTCTTTTGTAATCGTTTGTTAAATGTTTTATGTTTGCCATCATTCATTCCATTAATTTCTATTGAATGTTTTCAAGTTAGATAGGTAGAATCCATTTTTAGAGTGCTCTGCCTTGGGAAATCATTCAATATTTTATGTTTTCTACTGTTTGAGAAGGATTCATCTCATATGCCCTCCTGAGCTCCTCACCAATATAAAAACTTCACATCATTAAGCCAAAGGTGTTAAAGTTCATGCCTACCTTGCCCCATAGAATACCCTACATTTCTGAATTAATTTCCCAAACTTAAAATGCACAGCTCCGTCTGATCCAATAAACACCAACAAAATCTATCAAAACCTTTCGAGCTACTATACCTAGCCTAAAATATTTTTTCCACAGTCATCCTTGACTGAGATTCCTTGCGGAGAGAGCCCTCTCCTTGCCTTGTAGGGCTAGCTACAAGGTTAAGCGTGGTTTGTGGTTACCCTGGCTTGCCTTCCTTCAATCTGAGGTCAATATAGGTGATAACATCCTCCTCGATATTTTGAAAATTAAATAGGTACTAACTAGAAATGGTTGGGGAAATTGGGAAAATGTGATACTCCACCTATTAATGGCAGTGAGTCGCTCTTGAACATGACACTCTTTCACTTCATATCCATGACAGCTAGGTTGTGAAATATTCTTGTATTGTTTGTTCTTTACACCATATCAAAGCCTCCAAATTTGATTTTGGGTCAATGCGCCCAACTCCATAAAGTGTCGCTAATATGTTCAAGGGAATTCCTTCAACTGATATCTTCTGCAATAATTTGCAATACTCTTAAGCCTAAAATCATGTCTATTGTTCTTGAACTAATTCCACATCATCATCATTCTGTCTCAAATCTTGATACCTATTTCGTGTCATTCATGGGGTATCTAGGGCTTCACTAAGTGAATCTATGACACATCACATGCATTTGTGGCATACAAAACAAAACCCATAATTTGACTACATATTGGAAAATACATCTAAAAATCACATTATTCAACCCCCTACCAATATGAACCCAATAGACCTTCCCAATTTAAAAACCAATAACTTCACTATATACTGTAGGTATCCAATTTTTCATTAACATTTTTTATACCCCTTTATATTTTTTCATTAACTTTGAGCTCCATGTTTTAAACATTCCAATATAAAAACCCTTTACCCCCTAATATATGCTCAATATATTATGTCATTTTCCCCTCAATATATATACCCCAATATGAAAGGAAGTAGCTTGGTGTTTCTACCCCAGTGAAAACCTTGTGACATCAAGGCCCTCCTACGATGGCTCTCTCCCTGTCGACATCAGCTCATTATCCAGGAAGTTGACTTAGAAACTCCCATTCGTTCCTTAGGGCTTGCATATGTCAATGGAAAGTTTCCTCGCTCTTGGCGATGAGTTTTCATCAGTGATCTTTGATCGAAATATTTTGTGTTATGTTCGACTTTGGCTCACCAATTCACACCATATGGATTGTAATATAGTACCTTCAGATCCATTAACTTCATCAGTGGTTTCTCTCGAATTTGTTAACGAGTTACATCATTGTTTAGTAATCAGATGGTGTCTACCATGTTCGAATTCAACTCATTTACTCACATGGTTAGAATCGTACAGTGGACGATCGAATGAATGAGATAAAAGACCCCAGATCTAGTTCCCTGCATTCAAGTTGTGATTTAAATATTAACACCAAATTACAAAGTATGATGACTATGAGCATACACATAGTCATCCAATCATGGGTCCACTCTCTATCATGAGTGGAAAATACTTCTTGATCATTGTACATGTTATGTTAGCTTCTGTTTTGAGCATGGTTACTCCTCCCTTAGAAAAGATATCATGATGAAAATGTATTATAAAATATTATTATCTCCACCATTTTTCTTAATCCTTACTTTTCACAAGGTAAATCACTTCAGTCATCAATTTACGCTTCTAATTATGCACTTTAGGGAGAAATCTGTTATAGGCCGTTTTGTCACATATTGTCCATACGACTGTAAAATGAATCAATCAAGAGCCATGAACATGTTTTCATCATGCATAAACAAACCACCAAGCATGACCTTTCTAAAAAGTCAGAGTTTTTAGGATTAACTGCTCAAAATCAGTGTTTTTAACCCCATTGCATCCTATCCCCTTAGACACCCGCGTTCAACGTTATTTCCCTTTTCTGCACCAACATTGATCAGAGCTAGTTGCTCCCTTCTACACATGCACTTATTCTATAAATTTGATAAAATTAAAATTATTTGTGAAGCTTCCTATTTTCGAATCTTATGGAGGTTGTTTTAACCATTTACCATGTGAATCCTATTTGATCCTACTTTGAAAATTTCTCCTCTTATCCCTTTAGCTCATCCTCCCATCCTAAAATACCCTACCTCTCCTATAAATCTACTATCGTCCATAGCATCAGGGCTTAATTTTTGAGATAGATTATGCCCTCATGTTGTTGCCTTGAATATAAGAGAGCCATCATCTTCGTGAATTTGGGTGACATTGAAGTGTGCTTTGTGACAAGGAAGGAAAAGTCAACTTGGGGATATCCTTACAAGATCATCCACTATTATTGGTTGTAAAATATTTCCTATTTCTATTAATAAAAAGAGTATCTTGTTTTCCTATCTGTGTTGTAACACATTTATCTTCATATACGTCAATACCTTTTTGATTCATTGAATAAAGTAATTTAATTATTATACGTAGATGTTGTAGATCCTTGGATTGTTTTTCTTGTATGTGGAAGTTCTAAGTATGACATCTGGAGTTACAATCACTGCCCACAAGCAAGGAGGAAATCAAATCTTGTGATAGATTCCAAGTAAGATTCTTTCTCATTCTTCAATTTCTCTAAGGAAAAAACTTTATATTCTTTGTCTTTTGTTGTCATAGACTAGTCCACTAGGTCTAGGGGAAATACTTTTTTCCCCAATCGTAAATCCCACATAACAGATTTTTCTAAAGAAAAAAAAATATACAAGAAAAAATTTCACAACAACAAGAAATAAAAAGAATGGAAAAGGAAAAAACTTGAATCCCTTGTGTTGTTGCAACAAATACATTATGAACATATTCAAGAGGCATGACTATATTCACTATATAGTTGAAGAAATTCCCCAACCCACATTACTAGTAGCACCACCCAAATTTTCATCCATCTCGGGAGCCATCTCACTATTAATAACCAAATCAGATGTCGTAAATTGTTCAATTCCATCATTTTGGAAATCTTCCAAAATTGTATTCACTTCATTGTTTTCAAATGAAATATGCTTGTTCTGCAAATGACCTCTCTCTTCCCAAACAAGACCAATGTTAACAAAGCTATAAAAAAAGTCAATTATTTGGCATCACAAACATGCACAAAAGTGATCTTGGAAACAAAATCTTCGTCAGGTCAAAGAAATTCTAATTTTTCACTTATGATCTACATCCCTTTCATCTAGGAAATTTTTTGAAGCTCCTTTTTTTGTTGGTAATCGAATATTCTTCACGCTCAAACCACATCCTTGTTCTAATGATAGCATCTTATTTGGTATTCATTTTGTTTTTTGTGAGTACCAGGAGAGCGATGTATTTTCGCACCACTCTTGCTTCTTCCTTCGCTCAACATTTATACAGCAAATTTAAAATCGTTTCAAATGAAGTTTGCCAACTCCCTATCAAGCTAGTATTTGCTAATACAACTTAAAGAAAATTTAATTCCTTACCTCCCAAAACTATAAATATGTATTAAATATCGACAAAAAATAAATTTAAATTCCAACAAAAAATACTTCTAATTTTGAGGATAGACATATAAAACCAATGTTTAAAAAATTATATGTAATATTTCCAAGTTGGGAATAGCTACACTATTGGGAATAATCTGGGTTATTACCAATGTGGAGCTTCAGAAAACCATGAGAATTTCAATGTAGAGGAGCTATTTAGATGTCAAATAACATCACATGAGTATATGAAAGAACCTCAGCAAGAGATAGGCCTATATTCTCCTTCCCGGGTGGGGGAATGCAGTAATACAGGGCATAAACCTGCTGTCTTCATAAAATAATGCTATGAAAGTGACAAATGGGACCTGGATCCCTTAGAAGACATGATAAATAGTTCACAAGCAGAATTAGAGTTGAAAGAAATAACTCTAGCTCATATAAACAGATCTCCCCAAGTCTATGTAGCTAAAATAAGCCAAAACCCCATAGCCTAGCTCATGCAACAACTACTGAAGCAAGGAATGCATTATTATAATGAGGGTTTCTATAGAAATTGAAGAGAGAAGTCTGATATAGAGTTTACGTTAATCACACAGTGAAGAAATGGAGTTTTAATCTCTTATACAGCAAGAACAAGACACCCGGCAAAGGTTTCCGACAAAATGCATGTACAAAGCAGCATTGTAGAAAATAACGCAGTTCACTGCAACACTCTATTAAACATGACTGAATATGAAATATAAATGCTGAATAATATAGAGAATTTCCCTATGCCTTCTTATTGGAACTCCCAGAGGGAAATGAACACCTCCTCCTCAAAGACTAACATGCAAAGACAATGTTTAACCCAACAACAATGCTCCTGCAGAAAAGGGCACAGTTACTGAAGTAAAATGTGCTATGGATGAACATGGAGGAATGGCCCCAAGCCAAATACAAAAAATTAAGCTCAAATCACTTTCCTTTGATCCCTTAAGCAAGCTGATCTAAAGAGAGGATGGAATTCCCGCACAGGAATTCCTTGCACTAAGCAGTGCAACAACTCCAGCTAAACAACTGAAGCTTGCAATTGGTCTCAAGACCAAGATATTTGAATACATGAATACCTCTCCTTTGATGCTATGCCCTCCTATTATATTTGGTGAGCCTCCTCACCCTGGACCCCACACAATGTTGAGGTGACATTTTCATGAAGCTTCCTCTTTCAAAACTGTGTTGCCCTAGCTAGCTTACCTCCTCTTTGTGATAGCGCTGTTGACTTGGTCAACTATAACCAATCCACCTGCAATGCCTTTGTTCATACCAAGGGATATTCAATATAGCTCTCATATGTGTGTCTAGGCTGATCCTTGTTCACATTGAGCTAGTATCTTTGAGTGATTTCTTCCTCCTCAAGAATGCATGTTGACTTAGTCAAACTTCACTATGTCCCCATCCAATTTGTCCTTGTTCATACTTGGAAGTGTAAAACCAGCTCCTAAGGTGATATCCTTCCTTAATAAGATGGAATTTATTCATATTTTTATTTTTCATGGGCCTCCTTACCCATTTATTCCTCTCCTATGCGAAAGTAGCAAAATCTAATATTCCAAAATTGCTACGTGCAAATTTTGGAACATTATAGTCCTCCCCTCCCAAATTTTGCTTGTCCTCAAGCAACTGCAAGGATAAGACTGAAGAATATCCTCTCCTCCCATGTAGCAACCTCATATGATGCAATCCTCCAAGGATCAAGGTGTTCTATCATCAATATATCTCCAAGTTGCTCCTCCCAAGTGTGCAAGCCATCTATTGGGGAACATCCCAAATAGCTAACATGATGTGACAATGAAACATCCATGGAGGCAAAAATGGGTTGTTTGAAGGTTCTCTTGAAGCATGAGGGCTGATATAGATTGGGATTCATCATCCCCATTTGAATCTCTCCTCCCCAAGCTATCAACCAAACAAAATGAGTCACCCTCCAGTATGGCAACTCATTAAGGATCTCTTCCACCTTGAGCTCCTGCAAAGAAGGTGGGTTTCATAGCTGACTGTGTGGAGTCAAAATGTACATCTCTTATTTCTCCTCTCTCCACTTATGATATATATGGGGCTTTTGCTGATATATGGCTGAAATATAACAGTCTTCAAGAAAAACCCAAGCCACCCCATCAAATCCAACACCCATGAGGTATCTCCTCGAAGAACTCAAAACCTCCCAAATGAGACCTCTCACTTGAAGGAAAGATGTACAGCATGGCAATCAAGGTCTGCCCACTATTCTTTCTGAAATATGCAGCTTGTATAATGTGAAGAATCATCTTTTCAATGGGCCTCTTCACCTCTTATGCTACTCCTCCAATGGTGCTTCCTACAATCAATGTTTTAGCAGCATAATATGGAAGCATAAACATATGAAAACAAGGAGGTAGAACATAGTCCCAAACATGGAACCAACGCAGGGCATTCTTTTCCTGCCTCAATACATAGTGAAACAAGTGTTTGTTCAGCCACTTGTTTGCTGCCACATTCATTTTACAAAAGGGAATCATGAAAGCATAATTTGGCGCCAATGATGCACACCGAAAACCATGTGGCATTCCCCCACAATCCACAAATAGAATGGCCATCATAAACGCTGCAAGTGGCCTCAAGTACATAAAAATATAATATGCAAGAAGGAAAGACTCTTCTTGGTATGATATGATGCTCATATAGATAAGGAAGTGTAAAATACAAAACAAAATT
The DNA here is from genome assembly GCA_034641835.2 of Pinus albicaulis. Classification (NCBI taxonomy): domain Eukaryota; kingdom Viridiplantae; phylum Streptophyta; class Pinopsida; order Pinales; family Pinaceae; genus Pinus; species Pinus albicaulis. The sequence continues at coordinate 63,035,315 of CM076578.1, read as the reverse complement.
TTACCTCCTCCATCATGTACTTTGGTCATTGAGCTAAAATGGCTCAAAAGTAAATTCTCCCTTGCTGCAGATGAGACGGAAGTGGTTGTGCTAACATTTTCTTCATATTCCATCTCCTCATATGATGATATACATTCAATGGAATGCCCTCCCAAGTGAACTCCTCCATTGAGGGATGGTATGCATAAAAATGCATGGAAGGAAAGTCCACAAATGATGCATGTAGATCTTTCTCCTTGTTCTTGTGAATCCAAGCAATGAAGGTCAAAAAATAGTAATGGATACTCACATCCATTACTTTTTCATGCCCATACTCTACATGCTTCCATGGTGCATTAGTTGTGAAGTGGTCTTGGCAACACTCTAGCAAGCAATCGAAGCTCCTAAGTGATAGTGCTGCTAGCCTTTGGAGTAGGGCGACTATCATTTCAAAGCTCAATTCTTTGACATAGATTGTGTCAAAGACTCTTCCCAAAATGCTGTTGTACATGTAGAGATCCTCCCAAGATAGAGGTGCTTCTCTTTGCACTATGCTAGTGCCATCCCTTTCTCCTGAAACATCATGCCAAGTGTGAGAGAAAATCTGCCCTTGCTCTCTCCCAATCCTAAAAAGCAAAAAATGACTTTGCTGCCTCACCATACCTCCATCATACAACCTATGTGGTGAAAACATAATGATCACATCACCATAATTCATCCACACTCCTTGCTGCCCCATGATGAAAGTATCCTGCCAATCTTCCTTCCTCTTCTCACCCCATGGAAAAGGACATGTCATAGGTTGACCAAACTCTCTCAAGAGTAGCCAATGCAACATTGCCTCTTGCTTCCCGGTGTCATAGACTTAGAAGAGGCTTACCAATCTCTTGCCTCCCATCCATATCCACTCAAATCCATGTGGATGCCTCCTATCTTCCTCCATATTGGCATTCCTCCAATGAGGTCTACCATCTTCCCATATCCGATTCTTCTCCTTTCATTTCATGGGATGCTGAAATGCAGCTCCTTGGAGATCTCCTAGAGAAAATATATAACCCATGATCATCTAGAACCTGTAAGGATCCAAGTGGGCTAAAGGAAAAGCCGCCTTGTTGCTACTTCTTGAAAGTGCTATAACCCTACTCCAGGGTGTTCTGGCTCTCTCATGTGTCAACCCTCAGATGAACATTTGCTTCTACATGAGTTTGTTTGGAGAAAATTTCACTCCATCCCTCAAGAATTTTAACTCCAGCCTCAAGGGTTATATGTAGCCCATCAGTGGTCCATAGGTTGATGGTTCAAATCTCCGTAGAACCCTTCAAGCTTTCACAACGCAGAGCAATTCTGCTGCTCTATCTCAGTAATACTATTTGATCCTGGGCCATTTGCAAACAAGTCTCCAACCCTTTCCATGAAATTTTCTGAAATGTTAAGACTTGGAAAGTTATGCATACCTTTGTGAGCCTTTGGAAAATCTTCTATGGCTGCAAGAGTTCCTCTCTTCAATGTGTTGCTGATCCAACTGCTGGTGTAGGAGGTTGCTCTCTCAAGGCTATGGTAGTGTTGATATTTGCCTCCTCCCATGGTGGTGTGGGTATACTCTCATTTGATGTTTGTTCATCAAAGGTTCTGATCAGCTCTCAAGTGAACTCATAAAAATAAGTCAGTCTAGTGTGGCTTAAGTGACTACACCACCAAGCATTAGCTTCACCCTCCAGGTGCAGCGCTGCAACTTCAGCTTCCTCCCTCTCTCCCACTAGATGAATTATGAAGAATGCCTCAGGATTTCTTACACAAGCTATTTCTATAGTTGACCCATCAAATTTAGACAATAGGAATCTATTGCCTCTGATCTCTCCTTTGTTGCAAGGTCTTTTCCCTTCTCTCAGTTGAATAAACTGAGGAAAATCTAGGTCTTCCTGAAAGCCATAGGTTGGCACTTGTATTATGCCAAATACCCACTTCGTGTATGAGAACAGGAAGTGCATGCATCTATTTTTGCTTCTTGAAACCCTCTAGAGGTCTCACTACAACTCTCTCCTCCTTGAAACCCTTTTGGAGTTTCAATGCATTTATATTATTCTTTATTCTTGGATCTGAAAATGGACGAGAGTAAGCTCATCCTCTCCATAATTTTCTTCTCCTCTTCTTCTTATATTCTTATTGGATCTGAAATCCACAGGCTGAGCCAAGATGGCAACTTTGATACCACTGTAATCTTCACAAGTTGGGAACAGGGAATAATCTGAGTTATTACCAATGTGGAGCTTCAAAAAACCATGAGCATTTCAATTTAGATAATCTCATTATATTTAAAATAACATCACACCAACAAATGAAAGAACCTCAGCAAGAGATAGGCCTATATTCTCCTTCCCGGGTAGGGGAATGCAGCAATACAGGGCATAAAACTGTTGTCTTTAGAAAATAATGCTATGAAAGTGAGAAATGGGACTTGGATCCCTTAGAAGACATGATATTTAGTTCACATTTGGAATTATATTTGAAATAAATAACTCTAGCTCATATAAACAGATCTCCCCAAATCTATGTAGCTAAAATAAGCCAAAACCTCATATCCTAGCTCATGCAACAACTATTGAAGCAAGAAATGCATTATTATAATGAGTGTTTCTGTATAAATTTAAGAGATAAGTCTGATATAGAGTTTACATTAATCACACAGCAAAGAAATGGAGGTTTAATCTCTTATACAGCAAGAACAAGACACCCGACAAAGGTTTCCGACAAAATGCATGTACAAAGCAGCACTGCAGAAAATAATGTAGTTCACTGCAACACTGTATTAACATGACTGAACATGAAATATAAATGTTGAATAATACATATAATGGCCCTAGTCATTCTTATTGGAACTCCCGAAGGGAAATGAACACCTCCTCCTCAAAGACTAGCATGCAAAGACAATGTTTAACCCATCAACAATGCTCCTGCATAAAAGGACATAGTTTCTAAAGTAAACTGCGCTGTGGATGAATGTGGAGGAATGGCCCCAAGAAAAATACATAAAATGAAGCTAAAATCACTCCCCTTTGATCCATTCAGCAAGCTGATCTAAAGAGAGGATGGAATTCCCGCACAAGAATTCCTTGCACTAAGCAGTGCAGCAACTCCGACTAAACAATTGAAGCTTGCAATTGGTCCCAAGACCAAGATAGCTGAATACATGAATACCTCTCCCTTGATGCTATGCCCTCCTTTTATATTTGGCAAGCCTCCTCACCCCGGACCCCACACAATGTTGAGGTGACTTCTTCATGAAGCTTCCTCTTTCAAAACTACGTTGCCCTAGCTAGCTTCCCTCCTCTTTGTGACAACGTTTTTGTCTTGGTCAATTATAACCAATCCACCTACAATGCCTCTGTTCACACCAAGGGATCTTCAATCTGGTTCTCATATATGTGTCTATGTTGATCCTTGTTCACATTGAGCTAGTCTCTTTGAGTGATTTCTTCTGCCTCAAGAATGCATGTTGACTTAGTCAAACTTCACTATTTCCCCATCCAATTTTTCCTTGTTCACTCTTGGAAGTGTAAAACCAACTCCTAAGGTGATATCCTTCCTTACTAACGTGGAATTTATTCATATTTTTATTTTTCATGGGCCTCCTTACCAATTTATTCCTCTCCTAGGTGAAAGTAGAAAAATCTAATATTCCAAAATTTATATGTGCAAAATTTTTGGAACATTACATTATATTTCCAAAATAAACATCAAAACATTATTTCCTACACCATATATCTTCATTGTGGAAGAAACACATACAAACATGGAAAAAATCGACATGTGTAGCCTTACGAGCACATACATCAAACGAGTGCAACAAAGATCTCGTACATATAACTAAATAGGTCACACAAATAAAGATGTTTAAAAACATTTCCTCTTAAGACTTCCTGTTCAAACAATAAAAAGCTATGCTATTCATGGATCCTTTCCAACAAAACCTTCCTTCTAGATATGCAAGAGAACCTTTCAATTTCTACAGGTTGCAAAAAACAAAAAAATACAAACTATATCCCAAATTTTCCAAAGCACCCTTAAACAAAATTAATCCCCAAAATATCAACCTTTACCATAGCCTTTCCCTCCATACCACATCAACATCTGGATTTCAATGATCTTAATAAAATGTTTAAAATCATTAAAGAGGATTACGGTCTTTGCAATGTCGAAAAATAAAACATCTTAAAGGCTCAAAGGCTAAAAAAATATATCCGAAGGTAGTGGAGGTATGTAAACAATGGAATTTTCATTTGGAGTAAGCGAAAAAACATTTCCATTTTCGATCAAATCATTGAGATCCTCAACCATATGCAGATCGAACCTTGTCGCCTCCATAATGGACAATCCATTGATAATTATTATATTGCACAATCTAGTCACCAAATGATACACCTTTAGTTGCACTTCAGAGTAGCTAGAAGAAAGGATTTTTTCTTCAGTGCTGTGCAAAGGAAGGTAACCTAGAAATATATTATTTATATCTGCGGAAATAGGTTTGAGGAAAGACCATCTATGCCCCTAATCATCTTCACAATATTCCAATCTTCACTCTTTCGAGACTTGACCAAATTCAAAGTTCTTCATCTCTTTGATTGACGAAAAGAAGGTTGAACCATTATTAGCAAGACAAAAAAGTTGATTCTTATATAGCCCTAACGACATACATTGTATTTCAACAATAAGAACAACTCAAAACTCTAATTGTTTCTTTTCAGATCCAACCACTAGACAGTGTACCCATATGTAGGGTAATATTCATAGTCTTTGTCTAGATACAAAAAATAAAAGCATTCCTTTAAAGAAGACATTATCTTTTGGTGTCATTACTGCCATACGGAAGCTTTATCCTTTGCCAAACCATGTCAACATTCAGTAGTAAAAATGATGAAATTAATGAATAGGTGACTAAAAATGCTAGTCACCGCAATTATTTCAAGTCAATTACTACTAAATTTGAGAAATTTGAAGTGACCGAACTTAAAATGACTAACTTAAATGGCTAATTTAGTCTTGGAATAAAATATATGATTAGATAATAAGTGACTAAGATAAAAGTGATTAACTTAAATGACTAATTTAGTATAGGGAAATATATGACTAGATAATAAGTGACTAAAATAAAATCGACTAACTTAAATGACTAATTTTGTTTAGGATTAAAATATATGACTAGATAATAAGTGACAAAATTAATAATGATTAATATAAATGACTATTATCGTCCAAGAATAAAAATATGGCCAAATAACAAGTACAACAAGTATATGATTTAGTCATTTATGTCAGTAATTTTTAATTGTGTCACTCCATAGATGGAAAATTGAAATTTTGGTACCAAAGTGTTACATTTCACTATAGGTGTCTTTGAATCCATTTGTAGTGTTAAAATTTAGAGACAAATGGGTCTCTGAATTTACAGTGTTAAAATTATGAATACCCTTTTGTCTCTAAAATTTAACAGTGTAGATGGATTCATCTACAATTAACATAATTGCATGTATCATCTATCAACTTTACACGAATGAATTCATCATAATTTTAGCAAAAGTTATAATATTAATTAGATTGCCAAATTAATATTTATATTTATATTTAATATCTCGCCATAAAGTTTAGTCTTTAAACTTCATTGATTTATATTAAAATTGTGAGTTGTTTTAAATCTAAGGTTAAATCTTCATATATACATTTAATAAATAGATAAATATAACATTTCTTATGTTAAACATGTGATTTCATTAAAATCTAGTATTAAATCATCATATTTACATTTGATAAACACTAAAATATATATTTATAGACCTATTTACTAAATAGGTATGAAAATTTATTAATTTAAGTATGAAACATAATTAATTTTTTAATGATGTATGAACCTTAGTTTTTTTGTAATTCAATTTTATATTCATGTAGGAAAAAATGAGTCCATATATTCAGTTACAAAATAGGTGGTAAACCTATACCCCTAAACCCCCTAATCCATTTAACCCTCTAAAACCTAAACCTATAAACCATTAAACCCTAATCCCTTAAGCCCTAATTCTCAACCCTGACACATTTAACCCCCTAAACCCATAAAACCCTAGCCCATTTAACCCCATAAACCCTAAACCTCTAAACCATTAAATCCCTAAACCCCTAACCCATTAACCCCTAAACTCCTAATCGTTAACGCTTAACCCATAAATCATATGACCTGGGGAATTTAACTTCTCCCTCTAAGAAACAAAAAAATGATGGCTTCAACATGAAAGGGTGAGGGAAATAGCTACATTTGCCACAATAACTATCTATTTTCCACATGTTTTGGCCGAGTCAACCAAATTTTATATCTTAGTTGATGGCATACAATCCATATAATTTGTCGAAGGGGTTCCACCTTAAAACTACTCATCAAATCATATGCCATGGGAACTCAATTTCTCCCTCTTAGAAACAATGAAATGATGGTTTGAGTATATAAAAGGTGAGGGAAATAGCTAGAGTTGGAACTAACATGCTACACTTCATGGCTACAGGGTCATCAACTAGTTGTTTCCTCTTATAAACACACCCAAATTTAACATCTCTAACACCACTTCAACAGTACCAATTTTTTTCTACAAACACACTAGTGTGACGCTATGAAGTCGAAAAAGTTTAATACTGGTCAGTTTACAACATGATTTGGGCTAACAACACTTCCTACTTATTCAGTTTTTTATTTTTGCATGTTATATATAGCCCACATTACCTTTCCATTCTTTCAGAGCTATGCTTTTACACTAGTCAACAATAATTGTTATAGAAGTTCTTTGATTGTTAAAATAAAAGTAATATTTCCAAGGCAGACTTTTGGAAGTATCTGTAAATGAGGTCTTATAGGTGTACCTTACCGATAGATGACAATATATGCTATTCTCAATGAAAATTAAGTACCAAATCCTCTCTGATCATCAAGAAAATATGGTTTGTAAGGTCTCTGCATTATAGTGAATTTCCTCTGTGTTGTTGTCCACATGCTGATATTATAACTACGAAAGTTTAGTCGCAATTTTGAGGTATGGCCTTGATTCTATCCGAAGCAGCTCCTCTTGTTATAGGGCTTTGGCACATGCTTACCATTCAACATAGCAGTATATGATAAACTTTGTATTCATAAACAAATGAATGATGATGACTCAGAAATGCCACTAAATGAATGAAATAACCATGGTTCTACGAGGATGTGTCCCTTAGGGTGGGAGGGGGCACCTCCATGTTTCCCATGTTCCCAAGGTGTCTTTTTCTTGTAGGATGCTCCAAGAAACATTTTTCCATGCATCTCTTTTGGGAAATGTGGTGAAACATAGAGGGAAATGCATTTTCGCAAAAGGGTTTTTTATTTTTCCCTTTTTCAGGCTGATTGAAGAAACATTTCTCTACATATCTCTATGGGAAATGTAGATGGAAAATTTTCACAAATGTGAAGGATGAATTTTCCAAAAGGAGGATTTTAAGCTTTTCCATATCAAAAAATGTGCTTTTGGATTTCTCTTTTAGATGTCTCGTAGAAAAAATGAGTTGCCAATTTTTATGGTGTCTCAAATGCTTCTACTTGCTTTTTTGACCATCCCTATACGTGCAACTAACACTACGATTCCTTGTATTCCTTCTCCAAGTTAATCTTTATTCACGTTGTGTTCACTCTTTCCACTTCCATTGAAACCCTCGCCTAGTCCAATATACCATCATTTCCACATGAGTTTTTGATCCACATTGTACTTTTGACTAATCAATGCTCATTACATTGTACTTCGTCAATTTTGGATTTTTGGCCATGTTATTAGTACCCCATTGTCGAGGTTCCTAGTGTAGTCAATGTTCTTTATCCACGTTGTGTTCACTCTTTCAAATGCAAGTGCAACCCACACCTAATCCAATATACCATCATTTCGACATGAGTAGTTGATCCACATGGTAATTTTGACTAATCAAAACTCATTAAATTGTGCTTTGTCAATTTTGGATATTTGGCAATGTTATTAGAACACCATTGTCAAGGTTTTTTGATCTTCATGGTGATCAAAGGTTATAGATATTTTTCCACTTTTTGTGGTATGTAGAAGTAATTGATTGATTTCTAGTAATAAAAGTTTGTTCCAATTATATATTGTGCGAGATTTTAAAAGCTAAGAAAAATGTCTCTCACTTTTCAGATAATATCATTGGATTGTTTACATATATAATCACAAAATATAGCAATAAGTGAGAAAAAAATATATATATGGAAGGAAAAAACCCCCACAAAGTTATTATTCATATACTCTTGGTATTCTAGCACTTGTGGAATAAGTTGGAGAGCCTCCTTGGAGAGCTTGTCTGCTAGGGTATTGAGTTCATGGTATATATGGCCACAAGAGAACCAATCCAATTTGTCATAGACTTGTTTTATACCATGAAAAATGTGAGCCAAATGAGGCGCCATTATGTTGAATTTGTTGCAAACTCAATCCACAACAAGTTTTGAATCCCCCAAAATATTTAGTTTTTTGACATCTTTTTGGTTGAACACATTGACAAGAGCCTAGAGAGTTGACAATTCAACTCTCATGTTTGTTCCCATACTTGGAGCATATTTGATATGCCAAAAATGAGCAAGTTTTGAATCTTTATTTCCACAATGATTTCATTTCATTGCTTTGATCATTGATTTTATGTCATCAATTAAATATTCCATTCCTCCATCAACAGGACTGCCTACATACAAACCTCCACTTTCAGGTTTTGTTTCTTTAAGTGGTTCCTGCCCAATGATTTTATACTCATCGATGCCAACTGGGTCTTATGGTAACATTTCATCTACTTTTCATCAACCTTTAAAGACAAAAATCGACAAAAATTCACACCCATTAATAGGAAAAAATAAACTTGCTACAATCCATTCTGGTGATATTATGGATATATTGAAACCATTCACACAGGCTTCAAAAACCACTTTGGATCCAGTTCAACTTCTGGATGGAAAGACAAACTCCTTGCCAGAATCTCTTGGAAATAAATCAAGTTCTCTTGCAGTTGCATTTTTCAATGACGAATATAATTGTAGTTTACAGTTTTCCATCAGTCCTCCATCTGAAGTATTGACTATAGATAAAGTAGATGGAGTTAATCTATCACCAGTGAACATGCCTGCTGCGACAACATGTGATCTCACTAATGGTACGGTTTCAAATTATTCTGTAGTTTCTGCACTTGAGTCTGGATTATATCATCATACTAGTAAAAAGAATAAAAATGTATCTAAAAAACAAGCAGGTCTTTCAACAAATGAATGTTCAAATAAGATGAAAAAATATGAGCATAAGCCTAAAAAGTAGCAGATGCAAAAACAAGTGTCATTGGTAGGAAGCTCTTCAAATATGGAAAGGGAGTCAAAAGGGGAGGTTTTTGCATAGAATTCTAAACTTTGTGGTTCTCATAGGTAGGTGGAGGATTTAATTTTGAGTAAGAATTCATCATCTACCTCAACAAATCCTCTAATGACAGCCCTACATAAGACAGTTAAAGTTGTTGATGGAGGGGCTAATTTTGACCTAGCTATAGAAACCATTATGCATTCTTCACTGCCAGAGCCTAATTTTGCAGCCCATCCTTGTGGTTCATTTATAAATTCCACAAAATGTGAAAATATACTATTTCCAAAGAAGTCATTAGGAAACATGGTTAATGTTGTGGACATGCACTCCCTCGTTAAGGATATAAGGAGTTTCATCATCTATTGATGAGACCACCGAAAGAAATATTTCGAGGGGAATCTTGGAACCTTTACAAGATTCAGAATCTGTGATTGAATTGATAATTTCTGATATGTCTTCATCTTTGGGAAGCTCTTGCGAGGGATATGAAGGAAAAACAGAAACTTCTGGGCTAGTTATAGAGTTTTCTACAAAGGATGTTGGAGTAGTAAAGGAAGCACCAGAAGATATGAAGTTTGATAACAATAATGTTCTTGTAGGAACATTGAAGAGTCCAACATGTAGTGAGGATGACATTAAATCAGATTAAAAACTTAGAACTGTGAAGAATAAACAATTTGAATCAACGAGTGATAATAATAGACAAAGTTGTTCCAATAATTTTGTTAATTCTGTAATTAGAGAGAAGCAAGATCTTGGAAATGTTCTCCATCTTGAGCATGGGACTGTTGTGGTTTTTGATTCCCCATTTGAGTTGTCAAGTTCACCTGATGCTGACATAAACAAAGAGTTGATTTATTTTTCCAGTTCTGTCATTGGAAAGGAATTAGCTAGTTTGCATGCTTAGGAGAGAAAAATAAATGGAATGCAAGAGAGTAGTTTTACATCTCAACTATCTACACATGACAATGACACAATGGTTGTTGATAAAAATATTCTCACAGAGAAAAAGGGTGAAGTGTTATTTGTATCTGCAAATACAGACAAGGTGTCTAAATGGGAATTGCAATCAGAAACTACAACAGTGTTTCCTAAAGTTGGTATGGCTATTTTGGAGGAAAAAACAATTTTTCTATCTAGTAACAAAGTTTTTGACCACAAAAAATCTTCTGGATATAGAAACAAAAGTAGGGTTAACCATGATAGTGCTAAAGTACTAGGGGAAGGTTCGGCCTCCAATGTGAAGGCAATTGGCACACAAGATAAGGGCCAAGTAATCACCACTAATAGTGATATTTGTGAATGCCTGCTCAATTTCAGGTGTCATATTTTCCTGCTGAAAGTGAAGGAAAGTAGGATTTAGTAGCTAGATTGACACAAAAGGATAATAAAATTTTTAAATGCTATTTTTGGAATATCTTCAGTCTTCATTCTAATTTGATGATATCCTGAACGAAGATCCAACTTGGTAAAATAAATTGCCCCATGTAATTCATCCAATAATTCATCAATCATAGGAATGGGAAATTTATCTTTAATGGTGAGCTTATTGAGATCCCTATAATCTGGACACGTGAACCATGATCCATCCTTCTTGTGTAACAATATTACAAGAGCAGAGAAATAATTTTGACTAGGTTGAATTATACCAGCCTCTAACATTTCTGCAATCATACGTCCAATTTCGCTCTTTTGGACATAAGGATATCTATAAGGCCTGAAATTTGGAGGAACACTTCCTGGAATCAAATGAATAGCATGATCATGATCACGAATAGGTGGGAGTCCTTTGGGAGTTTCAAACACCTTGGAATGATTGTCCAAGACTTTTTGGAGATCTAAATAAATAGATGATTTTGATGTTGGAACTTCTAGTGAGCATAATTGTGTAATTACGCCTTGTTGTTCTTTCTTTAGAATCTTTTTCATGACATTAGAGCTTATTATCTTTCCTGGCTTCCCTGTAATACCCCATAATTCGACTTCCTTTCCTTCTGAAAAAATTTTCAAGAAAATTTCTTGAAAATTAAAAGCTATTGTCCCCAAATATTTTAACCATAGTACTCCTAGTACAACATCAGCATCTCCCATAGGAATGGAAAGCATTGGACTATTAAATACATATTCCCCCATGGTTAGCTTAATATTGTGGCATTCTCCAGAGAAATTTATAGTTCCTGCATTTGCAACCATCACTTGAAATTCTGGTGTTGGTTATAGGAAACAATTCAATTCCTTGGCTACCTTACAATGAATTAAATTATGGGTACTACATAAATCAATCAACACTATTACCTTTTTCTTCTTGATGTGTCCTTCTATCTTGAGAGTTTGAGGAGTGGTAATTCCTGCCAATGCATTACACGATATGGTCTGACTCATTTCTTCCTCTTCTAGGGTTAGTTCATGGTGTATACCCTCTTCTTTTGAAGATTCTTATTCATTTTCTTCTTCCTCTTCACAATCTATGTAAAACAATTTCTTCTCAGCACATTTATGACCTTTAGTGTATTTGCTATCACAACTGTAGCAAAGACCTTTTTCTATTTTTTCTTCCAATTTTTGTGGTGCCAACCATGTAGGTTGTGCAAATCTAGGAGTAGCAACACTTCCCTCTTTATAGAAGTGAGTGGTAGGCTTCCTTGTCGCCATAATTTACATTCAATTTTTCCAGCCAACCTGAATGCCTTCTCCAATGAATTAGGTTCCAAAATGTGAACTTCATGTTGCGTGTTATCCTTTAAAGTCGCTATGAAGAGATCAATCCTATGTTCCTCTGAAATACCAATTACCCTTATATTCAATTTTTGGAAGTCCTTAATGTGCTCCCCCACTGAACCCTTTTGTTTGAGATTTATCAATTGGCTAAAGAAGGTGTTGCTCTGTATATCCTCATAATGTGCTATCATTTCCTCCGTAAAAATTGACCAAGTGACAATATTTTTACGGGAGAAAAGCCATCGATGCCATACAAATGTATTTTGTTCTAAATGTAAAGTTGCAATGCGTACCTTTTTTGTGGTTTGCACATTATTGAGATCAAAATATTGCTCCATCTGTAGTATCCATGTTACAAGATCCTTTCCATCAAAATTCCTCATATCCATTTTTGGAATATTTCTTCCCTCCAAAATTAGAGTTTATGAAATCACGATTAACATTTATTTTTTTCTCATCATGAGTTTCCTCTACTATCTTTTCACCATTAGGAAAAATTTCTTGTATCAACTTTGTCAAACGTTCCATGTCTGCTTTTTGGTCATTCTTCATGTTTTCCATCTTAGATTCCCTGCCACCTTCCATGCCATCCATATTAGCTTCCATGCCATTCTTCAAACCATCCATCTTAGATTCCACGCCTTTCTTCAAACCATCCATCTTAGTTTCCATGCCTTTCATCAAAACTTCCATGTCATTTTTTGTTTCTCTTTGCGAGAGCGAAATTTGCTGCACTTGATCTTGTAATTTTGATATGTCATGTTGCCATTCTTTTTCTTCATGAGTCATAGTAGAGCCTTCTAAAGGCTTAATGGGTGTTGAATTCATTTTAGGGGCCATTTTAGAATCCAATACTGATATCTATTCTATAAAATTCCCTTGGAATCAATTTAACTTGATTCTTCAAACAAGACTTATGCAATTTGGAAAAGAAAAATACACACCTTTTACTTGCTTTTGAAGAGCTCGATATTGAAATTGAATTATCTCTATAATTTTGAATTCTCAATATCTGAAATTAGGCCCTGTAGTATCCCTCTAAAGCTTCTTTCAAATGCCACAGGTCTAACGAGATTTGGATTCTTCAAGGAAAAGCTATTTCCAATCCCCCACAATGACCCAATTATGGACTCGTTCAGTAGAGCGAAGTTGTATGACTTTCCACTATCAATGTTTCCTCCTTTAGCTCTATAATTGATAGATAGAAAAATACAGTCTGTGTACTTGTGGACACATTTTATAGCATTCCAATCCGATGCTCAGAGAAAGAGCTATGAATATTTTCCCAGGATCACCTCTTTGAGATGAAATTTAGGAGCCTGAAAAAGCCCTAACTTCCACAGACCATATCTCTAAAAATATTGCGAACCAAGCTCTGAAATTTTATGACGATGCTTCTCAGGATTTCATATTCACACTCTAAAAATTTCGGCTTTTGAACCGTCTTAGAAAAAAAATTATAACAAAAATGCCACGATGACATGTTTAGGTTAAATTTAGGAGCCTGCAAAAATACCTAACTTCCACAGATCATATCTCCTAAACTTTTGTGAACCAAGCTCTGAAATTTTGCGATGATGTTCCTCAAGATTTTGGCTTCGCACTCAAAATATTTCAGCTTCTGAACTTCGTAGAAAAGAATCTATAACAAAAATTCCACGATTACCTGTTTGGAGCAGCAAAACCCTAGAATCCAAAGCTCTGATACCATATGTTGTGAAACCAACTCCAAAAATAGAAGAAAAGAGATATCAACACCTTATAAATAAGCCACTTCAAGGGGGAAACCTCCAATAAATTACATGAATGAAAAATTCTTGGATGATACAAAATACAAAAACTCCTTTCTATATATAGGAGTCCATGGGGCCACAATGTAATCCTAGCCGACCTAACAATAATAATTTAAGGGCACAATAATAACAATATGGGGGTTACAGGGGTACAATAATAACCATAAGGGAGTTACAATAACAAAAATAAGGGACTATACTAGTAATATAGGGACCTAACAAATTGACACACAAGATAAGGGTTAATTAATCACCACTAATAGTGATATTTGTGAATTCCTTTTCAACTAAAGGTGTCATATTTTCCTACTGAAAGTGAAGGCAAGCATGATTTAGTATCTAGATTGACACAAAATGATAATAAAATTTATTCCAATGTTTCTACGAAGAATAGTGTTGCAAATGTTAGTGATGTTGCCAAGGTAGTAGTTGTCAAAAAGAAGAAGAAAAAGAAGGATTTTACACTAAGGAAAATGCTGCAACTCCCACACAGATTTATATTATGCTTATAAGGTTCAAGAGGAGAAGGATGAATATGTGAACCTTCCAGAACCATCCAAAATAGTAACCGATGTTGTCAAGAGTAAGACTTATTCAAAAGTGCCTGAGAAGCAAGTCCTGAAAGAAGTGGATGTCTGGGAAGATGCAACTGAGCTTTCAAATCCTATGAATCAAGTATCTATTTTAGTTAATGAATGTTTAGAAGACAAAATGTACTCCAGATATTTTTTGTTGACAATCAAGGATCAGTGCAAATATCTACCAAATCATTTTGAAATTTTTCAAGACACCATTGAATTACTTGGAAATTCCCAAGCACTTGCAAGTCATGTAGGAGAGGATAATGCATTAGCAAGCACTGTAAGAGGAATTGACATGTAGTTGAGTGGGAATTATCTACTTGAACATCGTGGGAGCAATATGGCTAGTTTGGATGATGATAGATGGGACAAGTCAGTGGATGATTTTTCTGATGGCTATGATATGCAGATGGATGCAGATCTTAGTGGTTCCTATGCTGTGTTTTGACTTGGCCAAGGCTATAATATTAGCTTTGCAAGAAATACCTATGCAACACATGAGTATGAATGTAATCCTTCTTGGAGGGACTTATGTGCAAGAACCACTTCCACAAGTTTGACTAGTGAGAAATAATTGTGATGCTGATAGGTGGTAGCATGTTTCTGTTTCTCAAAAGGGTTTGATTCCTCCTCCACAACCTTCTCTGCCCACAATCCATATATTAGAGAACCGATATGAAGTGGGCAAGGTTTCTGAGAGGATCAGTTGAAACAAAAACAAATTAAATGCATCCTTAATAAATTAATGCCCCAAAACATTGAGAAACTTTTTGAACAGGTCAAAGAAGTGAAAATTGACTCTACATCGTGTCTTCATAGTATAATATCTCAAATATTTGACAAAGCCTTGACGGAGCTAGGATTTTGTGAAATGTATGAAAATTTCTATTTTTAGCTTACTGCAAGAATACCAGAATTTTATGCAGATAATGAGAAGGTTATTTTCATGCGAGATATTTTGAACAAATGTTAGGAAGAATTTGAAAAAGATGAAAGAGAAGAGGCAAAGGCTGAGAAAGTAGAAGAGCATGGTCAAAAAATCCTTTCAACAAAAGAATGATGGGAGAATAAGGCTGCAACACGACAATGGATACTAGTAAATATAAGGTTTAGTTGGCAATATGATGCAGAGTGTTGTCCTTGATGGCAACCCACTTTATGAGGATGATGGAAACCTACTTAATGAAGTTGTTCTTGATGCTTGATAAGTTTATTAATGATGTAAATCTGATGTTCTACAAGTAGTACAGAAGTTGCAGAAGAAAGAAATATCAGTATGTGCAAGAATAATGATGAAAAAGGTGTGTTACAAGGCATACACGGGTTTGTCAAGGAGAAGGAGCGTATGCACGCAGAAAAGTACGTGCCAATTCGCGTATGATCAATTGCGCTCTAAATGTGTAAAACCAGGGGTTACTACCATGGTATTGACTCATTGTATTGAGCGTTGGATTGTCTATGAGATCCCGTCCAGGAATACCATCGAAAGTGATGTGGTTTTGGCTCATGGTATTGACAAAGGCTAAATCTATATAAGGAGAAGAAATTAATTGTGCAAAGGGTGCAAGATGTCTGAGTTTGAATGAATACTTCAATTTGAAGTATGTCTGAATGGAAAGGGTAACAGTTTTATGATAGATCTAATTCTATGATGCACCTATGAAGAAAATGATGAAGAGGGATCTCTAGATCTGAAATGTATATGTATCTTCTGGATCTATTTATGGAATGATTAGATCTGTGATCTGGCAAATCTGTGCTGAAGTAAAGAATGAAGATATGAGCTGTTTATCTGTTCTGGAGAGCTGCACTGCCCTAAAATGTCTTAAGATCTATACGCATTTTTGTCAAGGATAAAGCGCGTATATACGCAGCTTGTATTCGGCGAAAGCGCGTATGGGAAGTGAAGTCAGCTCTGAAATGTGTGCAGATGTATACGCGGGTTGGTATTTGTGAAAGCGCGTATATACGCAGGATTAGTGAAGAAAAAGCGTGTATGTAATCTAGGGTTTGCTGGAGTGTGTGGAAAGAAATGTCTGATCAGTTCTGTTGTTTTACTGCTATCTGTCAATCATGATCTGAGTTGTTCGAATATTGATTATGCTGCTATAGAGCAAGTTGTTGGTTTGATGAATGTTCCTTGAGCTTAATTGTGTGGGTTGGATCCAGTATGAAAATTGATGAAACGTGGTCCACAAAGGTGCTGAAGGTTGAAGCCTTCAGTCAGGGGGTTGTAGCTCCCTTCCAGGTGAGGCTGGTAAACGAGAGCAGGGGGTCGTAGCTCCCTTCCAGGAGAGGCTGGTAAACGAGAGCAGGGGGTTGTAGCTCCCTTCCAGGAGAGGCTGGTAAATGAGAGAAGGTTGTAGCCTTCTGCAGGTGGGTGACTGCGTGCTGGTATGAGTCTACGCCAGTACATGGTTGTAAGATGTTTTCTCTATAATAAAATATTGAAGGCTGAGACAACGGCAGCGGTGGTTTTCTCCCGACTTGGGTTTCGACCTAAATCCTGGTGTTCATGTGTGATGGTTTATTTTTTTATTACTGCACATGCTTACTGTTAACTAAACATCCGATGAATGAATGATGCATAGACCTAAGTAATGAAATAAATGCATAATAAGATCTCTGTGTATATGCGAGTTTTATGAAGGATATTTGTGTGCATACGCTAGTTGGCTTCAGCAAAGTAGCGTATGGGTTTTAGTGATTGGAAAAGTAAAAAGTTTTGAGTAAGTCCTAAATACTGATTCACCCCCCCCTCTTAGTATTTTTCCCAACAATTGGTATCAGAGCAGGTCCTTCTGCAGAAGCTTGATCACTTGAAGGAGATCCGTTGAAATGGGAAGTCATGAAGGAGTAATGTCTATAAGGCCTCCTCTATTCAATGGAAATAATTTGTTATTCTGGAAGATATGAACAAAAGCATATCTACAAAGTCTTGGTGCAGAAGTATGGGCAATTGTAGAAGGAGGTTATCAATATCCGGCAAGTATTCCTACTGATGCAGCAGAAAGGAAGAAATATGAAATCAATGCCAAAGCCGTCAATGTCTTATTAGGAAGCATGTAT
Source organism: Pinus albicaulis (assembly GCA_034641835.2). Lineage (NCBI taxonomy): Eukaryota > Viridiplantae > Streptophyta > Pinopsida > Pinales > Pinaceae > Pinus > Pinus albicaulis. The sequence continues at coordinate 63,017,771 of CM076578.1, read as the reverse complement.
GAACTAGAATTTGCTAAAGTGATGCAGCTAAATTCAGCAAAAGAAATATGGAACAAAATCATTTTGAGCTATGAAGGAGATACAAAGGTAAAAAGTGAAAAACTTCAAACTCTCAGAATAGAATATGAAAATTTAAAGATGCATAGTGATGAGAGTATTGCCAGTTTCTTTTTACGTCTAGATGATATTGTAAATCATATGAGAAGTTTGGGTGAGACCATAACCGATACTACTCTGGTGGAAAAAGTCTTAAGATCTTTAACTTCAAAATTTGAGTCAAAAGTATCAGCTATTGAAGAAAGGCAAGATCTGAAAACTCTTACTATTGTTCAACTACATGGTATTCTGACTGCTTATGAAATGAGACAAGGAGGTCCCTCTCAAATCAAAGAAGCTACTTTTAAGGCGTGTGCAAAAGGAAAATAAAAGGAAGTTGTCAAGGAATCAAATTATATATCAGAAGAAGAAGAAGCAAATTTTGTGAGAAGACTCCAACCAGGTATTGGAAGATTCAAAGGTAAGCTTCCCTTCAAATGTTTTGATTGTGGAAGAGTTGGTCATTATGCTGCGAAATGTCCTTATAGAGAAAATCATGATAAAGGGAAAAAATTTGTAAAGGGAAAGAGTTATTATGCAAATGAAGATAATAATGAAATGACAAGTGAAGATGAAGAAGATTCTGACCAAGATCTGAAAGCGCTCATGGCAAGGAAGCAAAAGAAGAAGGCTACTCAAAGAAAGAAGATACCTCATAAAACATGTGCAGCAGAAAATGAAGAAGAGGAAACAGGTATTGATTGTTGGTTTTGTGATCCACTTTCTTGTGCATGCAATGGTGAAGATAGAGAAAGTAACATTATAAGTCTAGAAGCAAATCTCAAGATCAATGATAAAAGAAATGATTGGAATAAATTTCATAAGAGAGAATCTATCTACAAAGATATGATCTCTAGAATGAATGAACATAAAGAAATACTGAATGGACAGATAGACAAGTATCAAAAGTTGTATGTTTATGCAACTAATCAAAGTGAAAGACTTGAAGCAGAAATCATCTCTCTCAAAGAAGATATGGAAAAATCAAATAAGAAGAATGAAGAAATCCTGTCATTTGAAAAGGAAGGACTTGAAGCAGAAATCATCTCTCTCAAAGAAGATCTGGAAAAAGCAAATAAGAAGAATGAAGAGCTGTTACAAACATGTGAAGAACAAGAAAATTGGTTGAAGGAAGAAATTTTAAAATTGAATGATCAAGTAGAAGAAGGAAAAAGGGTCGAAGAAAGCATGAAGAAGCAATGCCAAAAATTGGAGGTTGAGGTAAACATTCTCAAAGGTAAATTAGAAAAACAGGATAAAATCTTGAGGTTTCAAGATAGTACTAAGATTCTGGACAATATTCTTAGTAGTGTAACTTGACTTCAAAAAATAGAAGAAAAGAATATAAACGCCTTTAGAAATAAGCCACTTAGAGGGCAACCTCCAATACATTACATAAATGAACAATTCTTGGATGATACAAATGAACAAAACCTCCTTTCTATATATAGGAGTCCATGGGGCCATAATGTAATCCTAGTGGGCCACAATGTAATCTAGCCGACCTAACAATAATAATTTAAGGGCACAATAATAACAAAATGGGGGTTACAAGGGTACAATAATAACAATAAGGGGGTTACACTAACAACAATAAGGGACTATACTAGTAATATAGGGACCTAACATGCCCCTCTCCTTCAAAAAAGTGTTGTCCTCAACACTTGAGTAGCTCTGGGTGCTTCTGTACAAAATTCTCATCCTCCCATGTAGAATCTTCAGTGGGTAAGTTCTTCCACTTGATGAGATACTCTGAAATTGATCGATTCCGTAGTTGTCGAGTTCTTTTTTTCCATGACTGCTTCAGGTTCCAATATGATTTTCCCTTCCCCATCAAGTTCTGGCAATACTGTTTGAACTGGAAGATTTTCACCTATAACCTTCTTTAAGCATGAAACATGGAAAACTGGATGTACTCGCGAAGAAGCAGAAAGCTCCAATTTGTATGCCATAGTACCAATCTTTTGCAACACCTTGTAAGGACCATAGTACTTTGGCGATAATTTATTATCCTTCTTTTCTTTCTTGAGGGACATTTTTTTGTATGGTTGTAGCCGTAAAAATACCCAATCTCCTACATCAAAACTTCTCTAGCTGCGATGTTGATCTGCCTGTTGTTTCATTCGATTTTGTGCCAAATTCAGGTTATCCTTTAAGAGTTGGAGAACTTCTTGCTGATGCTCGATGTGATCTTCCTCTGCTTGAACCTTCGAATTTTCCCTTAAAGATGATGTGATGGATGGTGGATGATATCCATAAAGTGCCATAAATGGGGTCATTTTTGCTGCAGTATGGAAGGAAGTGTTATACCACCATTCAACAAGAGGTAACCACTTGACCCATTGTGTTTGTTTATGAGATACAAAACAACGAAGATATCCTTCCAAACATTTATTTACTATCTCAGTTTGACCATCAGATTGAGGATGATAAGATGAGCTATGAGCTAATTGAGTACCCAAGCAAGAAAATAACTCCGTCCAAAAATTTCCAGTAAAAATGGGATCTCTGTCGCTCACAATAACCCTTGGGCTTCCATGTAGCTTTTGAATTCTGTCCATAAATGTAGTAACAAATGTACTTGCTTTAAATGGATGAGATAATGCACAAAAGTGTGCATACTTGGTAAGTCTATCAACTACCACCATGATGACACTCTTTCCTTCGGACTTAGGTAAACCTGTGATAAAATCCATTGAAATCTCCTCCCAACGTTGACTTGGAATGGATAAAGATTGTAGAAGTCCTGGGGTCTTAATTGTTTCCACTTTATTCTGCTGGCAAACCAAACATTCCGCCACAAACTTTCGAATATCAGATTTAAGGCCATCCCAAAAAATTTCTTTCTTCACCCTGTGGTAAGTTTTTAAAAATCCCGAGTGTCCTCCTAAAGGAGAAGTGTGCAATTCCAGAAGAATCTTTTGTTTTAGTTGGGAATTCTCACAAAGATATAAGTGATCTTTGTACCATAAGGAATCATTTTTCCAACTAAATGTATCAGATGTACTAGGATCTTGCTGCAACTTTCGAATGAGTATCCATACATCTTTGTCCTTCTTCCATTCATCTCTTGCTTCAGTTATCCAATCTGGTTGGATAATAGAAATGGCACAAAGCAATGCTTCCACCTCTTCATTCTTTCTTGAGAGTGCATCTGCAACAACATTCGGCTTTCCTTTTTTGTAGATTATTTCAAAGTCATAACCCAACATCTTTGTGACCCATTTTTGCTGTTCTTCTGACGATAGTCTTTGTTCCAAAAAGTGTTTAAGACTATCATGATCAGTTTTTACCTTGAAGTGTCTTCCCATCTGCAACAACATTCGGCTTTCCTTTTTTGTAGATTATTTCAAAGTCATAACCCAACATCTTTGTGACCCATTTTTGCTGTTCTTCTGACGATAGTCTTTGTTCCAAAAAGTGTTTAAGACTATCATGATCAGTGTTTACCTTGAAGTGTCTTCCCATTAGGTAAGTTCGCCATTTCTTTAGTGCATGTAGTATTGCTAACATTTCCTTCTCATAAATAGGTTTCTGTAAATACTTTCCTTTGATTGGATGACTTTCAAAAGCAATGAGTCTTCCTTCCTGCATTAAAACTGCACCAATTCCATTTCCTGAGGCATCACATTCCACAATAAAGGTTTTTGTGAAGTCTGGCGTAGCTAAGACCGGTGCTAGGCACATTGCCTCTTTAAGATGTTCAAAGGCCTTAGTTGCTTCAGGAGTCCATGAAAATGCATCTTTTTTCAATAATGTTGTTAGAGGTGCTGCTACTCTCCCATAATTCTTAACAAACTTGCGATAATACCCTGTTAACCCGAGAAATCCTCGCAACTGCTTTATGGTTGTGGGGACTTTCCATTCCTTAATGGCTTTAATTTTGTTAGGGTCTACTTTAACACCCTCGTAAGATACAATATGACCCAGATATTCCACCTCTTGTACTCCAAAGAAACATTTGGATGTTTTTGCATATAATTGTTTCTCCTGCAATAGTTTGAGCACCCTGTCAACATGTTCAACATGATCCTTCCAAGACTGCTGTAGATTAGTATATCATCAAAAAATACTAGCACAAATTTTCTAAGGAAGGGTTTGAAAATGGAATTCATCAACCCTTGAAATGTAGAAGGTGCATTGGTAAGGCCAAAAGGCATGACCAAAAATTCATAATGACCCTCATGAGTTCGAAATGTTTTTTTTGGAATATCTTCGATCTTCATTCTAATTTGATGATATCCTGAACGAAGATCCAACTTGGTAAAATAAATTGCTCCATGTAATTCATCCAATAATTCATCAATCACAGGAATGAGAAATTTGTCTTTAATGGTGAGCTTATTGAGCTCCCTATAATCCGGACACATACGCCATGATCCATCCTTCTTGTGTACTAATACTACAGGAGCAGAGAAAGAACTTTGACTGGGTTGAATTATACCCGCCTCTAACATTTCTGCAATCATACGTTCAATTTCGCTTTTTTGGAAGTAAGGATATCTATAAGGCCTGATGTTTGGAGGAACACTTCCTGGAATCAAATGAATAGCGTGATCATGATCACGAATAGGTGGGAGTCCTTTGGGAGTTTCAAACACCTTGGAATGATTGTCCAAGACTTGTTGGAGATGTGCAGAAATAGATGATTTTGATGTTGGAACTTCTAGTGAGCATAATTGTGCAATTACGCCTCGTTGTTCTTTCTTTAGAAGCTTTGTCATGACATTAGAGCTTATTATCCTTCACGGCTTCCCTTCAATACCCCGTAATTCGACTTCCTTTCCTTCTGAAAAAAATTTCAAGAAAAGTTCTTGAAAATTAAAAGCTACCGTCCCCAAAGATTGTAACCATTGTACTCCTAGTACAACATCGGCACCTCCCATAGGAATGGAAAGCATTGGACTAGTCAATACATATTCCCCCATGGTTAGCTTGATATTATGGCATTTTCCAGAGCAATTTATAGTTCCTCCATTTGCAACCATCATTTGACATTCTGGTGCTGGGTATAGGAAACAATTTAATTCCTTGGCTACCTTATAATGAATAAAATTATGGGTGCTACCTGAATCAATCAACACTATTACCCTTTCTTCTTTATATGTCCTTCTATCTTGAGAGTTTGAGGAGTGGTAATTCCTGCCAGTGCATTACACGATATGGTCGGATTCATTTCTTCCTCTTCTAGGGGTGGTTCCTGGTGTATATCCTCTTCTTGTTCATTTTCTTCTTCTTCTTCACAATCTATGTAAAATAATTTCTTCTCTGCACACTTATGACCTTTAGTGTATTTGCTATCACAACTGTAGCAAAGCCCTTTTGCTCTTTTTTCTTCCAATTGTTGTGGTGTCAACCTTGTAGGTTGTGGAAATCTAGGCGTAACAACACTTCCTTCTTTATAGAAGTGAGTGGTAGGCTTCCTTGTCGCCATAATTTTACATTCAATTTTTCTTGCCAACCTGAATGCCTTCTCCAATGAATCAGGTTCCAAAGCGCGAACTTCATGTTGGATGTTATCCTTTAAAGTACCTATGAAGAGATCAATCCTGTGTTCCTCTGGAATATCAGTTACCCTTATATTCAATTTTTGGAAGTCCTCAATGTCCTCCCCCACTAAACCCTTTTGTTTGAGATTTATCAATTGGCTAAAGAAGGTGTTGCTCTTTGTATCCTCATAATGTGCTATCATTTCCTCCGTAAAAATTGACCAAGTGACAATTTTTTTTACGGGAGCAAAGCCATCGATACCATACAAATGTATTTTTTTCTAAATGTAAAGTTGCAATGCGTACCTTTTGTGTGTTTTTCACGTTATGGAGATCAAAATGTTGCTCCATCTGTAGTATCCATGTTACAGGATCCTTTCCATCAAACTTCCTCATATCCATTTTTGGAATATGGTGGTTCTTCCCGCCAACATTAGATTTTATGAAATCACAATTAACATTTATTTTGTTCTCATCATGAGGTTCTTCTACTATCTTTTCACCATTAGGAAACCTTTCTTGTATAAACTTTGTCAAACCTTCCATGTCTGCTTTTAAAAAATTCTTCATGTTTTCCATTTTCTCATCGATCTTAGCTTCCATGTCATCAATCTTAGCTTCCATGCCCACTTCCATGCCATCCATCTTAGCTTCTAAACCAACCATCTTAGCTTCCACGCCTTTCTTCAAACCATCCATCTTAGTTTCCACGCCTTTCTTCAAAACTTCCATTTCATTTTTTGTTGTTCTTTGCGAGAGCGAAATTTGCTCTTGTAATTTTGATATGTCATGTTGCCATTCTTCATCTTCATGAGTCATAGTAGAGCCTTATGAAGGCTTAATGGGTGTTGAATTCTTTTTAGGGGCCATTTTAGAATACAATACTGATATATATTCTACACTATGCCCTTGGAATCAATTGAACTTGATTCTTCAAACAAGACTTATGCAATTCGGAAAAAAAATACACACCTTTTACTAGCTTTTAGGAGATCGATATTGAAATTGAATTATCTCTGTAATTGAAAATCTACGATATCTGAAATTCAGCCCTGTAGTAGCCCTCTGAAGCTTCTTTCAAATGCCACAGGTCTGACCTGATTTTGATTCTCCAAGACAAAGTTGTGTCCAATCTCCCACAATGACCTAATTCTGGACTGGTTCAGTAGAGCGAACTTGTACGACTTGCCACGTGTCACTGTTTTGTCCTTTGTTTCTGAAATTGATAGCAAAGAAACTACAGGCCGTGTACTTGTGACTACTTTTGACGGCACTCCAATCCAATCTTCAAAGAGAGAGTTATTGAACTTTTCCCACGATCACCTCTTTGAGATGAAATTCAGGAGCCTGAAAAAACACTACATTCCACAGATCATATCTCCAAAAATATTGCGAACCAAGCTCTGAAATTTTTTGATGAATTTCCTCAGGATTTCAGCTTCACACCATATGAATTTCAGATTCTGAACCTTCGTAGAAAACAATTTATAGCGCAAATGCCACGATGACCTGTTTAGGAGCCTGAAAAAATACCTGACTTCCATAGATCATATCTCCGAAATTATTGCGAACCAAACTCTGAAATTTTTATACAAGCTTCCTCAGGATTTTTTCTTCGCACCCTAAAAATTGCAGCTTTTGAAACTTCGTAGAAAAAACGTTATAGCGAAAATGCCACGATGACCTGTTTGGAGCAGCGAAACCCTAGAATCCAAAGCTCTGATACCAAATGTTGTGTAACCAACTCTAAAAATAGAAGAAAAGAGATATCCACGCCTTAGAAATAAGCCACTTCAAGGGGGCAACCTCCAATACATTACATAAATGAACAATTCTTGGATGATACAATTCACAAAACCTCCTTTCTATATATAGGAGTCCATGGGGCCATAATGTAATCCTAGTGGGCCACAATGTAATCCTAGCCGACCTAACAATAATAATTTAAGGGCACAATAATAACAAAATGGGGGTTACAAGGGTACAATAATAACAATAAGGGGTTTACACTAACAATAATAAGGGGCTATACTAGTGATATAGGGACCTAACAACCTCTTTGGGAGTTTTGGAGTCTAGAGCGGAATGCGGGCATCAGTTTTGTATGTACACAACAGTGTTCGCAGCTTCTCCCCACAGAAACTTCGATAGACCTTGGTCACATAGCATGGCACGTGCAACTTCCACAATGGTCCCATTATTTCGTTCAGCAACACCATTTTTCTCAGGAGTATAGACAGTTGTGATCTCCCTCTTGATGAAAACTTATCTGCAAAAGTCCTTGAACTCGTTTGTTTCATATTCAGTGCCATTGTCGGTTCTCAAAATCTTGATCTTCTTCCCTGTCATATTTTCCACCAAGGATTTGAAGGTACATAACCGCATGAAAGCCTCATCCTTCTTATTTAAGAAGTATATCCATATTTTGTGAGAGAAGTTGTTACACCATTTTTTTGGTCATCTAACCTATTATCATTAGATGAACCCAAGTACACCATGTAAGACCAATTTTACCCTAAGTAAAATTGCTTTCACCATGTAAAATAACATTTGCTTATATTTTCTGGTCATATTTAACCCAAAACAAGGAAATTAATTAAATAAATAATTATTTATTTGATTATTTCCTAGGAATAAATTATTTAAATCATCATTTAAATAATATTTCTAGTTAAATTTGACTAAATCATTTTTAAATAATTAAATAAATCATTATTTATTTAATTATATTCCCACCATCTCCTTAAAATAATAATTAAATCATTTATTTATTTATCGTTTATAAATAAAGGAATTGACCCAAGTCAAAAGACCTTTTCCCTCCAACAAATATAATAAAATATTCCTAAAGTGTGGTTCTAGAATTTGATTAATAATATTTTATTCATGCACCAAGTTCTAGATAACCCTAATATTTTGTTATAAATAGAAGGGTTTTCCCCATTCATTAGTCACCTCCATTGCATTAGATCACTCTGGATCTATACTAGATCACATTCTTCATTTTTGCCTTGTGAGCTCCCATTGAGTTCTATGTTTGTCTGGGTTTTCTACAACAACAAGAGAGAGGAATTTTAGATCTGAAATGCTGAGGACTTTCAAGAACCCATCTCATTGAGGAGAATCGGAAAACACCTTTCTTGTTTTCCTCTCAGGTGCCCCCTTTTTAATATAATATAAAAATTCTTTCAAATACATTGTCCTTGTCTTGTCTATTGGATGCATGGAGCCACATTTTACTTTATCTGCTTAATGTCTTTTATGCTTAGATCTAGATTTGTGCAGCATTATTTGAATCACCTAATTGCAGATTTAAATATATTTGGCAGCCACAATCGATGTTAGGGCTATTTGTTATGCGTAGCTAAAGTGGTCTTTTACGACGAAAGATTCATACTAACAGAAGTCATCTATGAACGTCATATAATAAGAACATCCTCCCAAGGATGTCACGGGCCGCATACCAGATAGATCAGAATGGATCAATTGCAAGACATCAAATGTATTTATGACACTTGAGGGGAAAGGTACCTTTGAATGCTTTCTTTCGGCATAACCTTTACATACACCTTCATGATTATTTGAAAACTCGAGCATCCCTGTCACCACCTTCCTTGCTTTGGGAAGGGCGTTGTATTGAAGGTGTCCAAACCTCTGGTGCCATGTTGTGTAACCAGCTCCAAAAAGAGAAGAAAAGAGATATCAACGCCTTAGAAATGAGCCACTTCGAGGGGGCAACCTCCAATACATTACATAAATGAACAATTCTTGAATGATACAATTTACAAAACCTCCTTTCTATATATAGGAGTCCATGGGGCCATAATGTAATCCTAGTGGGCCACAATGTAATCCTAGCCGATCTAACAATAATAATTTAAGGGCACAATAATAACAAAATGGGGGTTACAAGGGTACAATAATAACAATAAGGGGGTTACATTAACACAATAAGGGACTATACTAGTCATATAGGGACCTAACATGCCCCTCTCCTTCAAAAAAGTGTCGTCCTCAACGCTTGAGTAGCTCTGGGTGCTTCTGTATAAAATTCTCATCCTCCCATGTAGAATCTTCAGTGGGTAAGTTCTTCCACTTGATGAGATACTCTGAAATTGATCGATTCCGTAGCTGTCGAGTTCTTGTTTCCGTGACCGCTTCAGGCTCCAATATGATTTTTCCTTCCTCATCAAGTTCTGGCAATATTGTTTGAACTGGAAGATTTTCACCTATAACCTTCTTTAAGCATGAAACATGGAAAAATGGATGTACTCGCGAAGAAGCAGGAAGCTCCAATTTGTATGCCATAGTACCAATCTTTTTCAACACCTTGTAAGGACCATAGTACTTTGGTGATAATTTATTATCCTTCTTAGCTTGCTTGAGGGACATTTGTTTATATGGTTGTAGCCGTAAAAATACCCAATCTCCTACATCAAAACTTCTCTCGCCGCGATGTTGATCTGCCTGTTGTTTCATTCGATTTTGTGCCAAATTCAGGTTATCCTTTAAGAGTTGGAGAACTTCTTGCTGATGCTCGATGTGATCTTCCACTGCTTGAACCTTCGAATTTTCCTTAAAGATGATGTGATCGATGGTGGATGATATTCATAAAGTGCCATAAATGGGGTCATTTTTGCTGCAGTATGGAAGGAAGTGTTATACCACCATTCAGCGAGAGGTAACCACTTGACCCATTGTGTTTGTTTATCAGATACAAAACAACGAAGATATCCTTCCAAACATTTATTTACTATCTCAGTTTGACCATCGTATTGAGGATGATAAGATGAGCTATGAGCTAATTGAGTACCCAAACAAGAAAATAACTCCGTCCAAAAATTTCCAGTAAAAATGGGATCTTTGTCGCTCACAATAACCCTTGGGTTTCCATGTAGCTTTTGAATTGTGTCCATAAATGTAGTAGCAAATGTACTTGCTTTAAATGGATGAGATAATGCACAAAAGTGTGCATACTTGGTATGTCTATCAACTACCACCATGATGACATTCTTTCCTTCGGACTTAGGTAAACCTGTGATAAAATCCATTGAAATCTCCTTCCAATGTTGAATTGGAATGGATAAAGGTTGTAGAAGTCCCAGGGTATTAATTGTCTCCACTTTATTCTGCTGGCAAACCAAACATTCCACTACAAACTTTTGAATATCAGATTTAAGGCCATCCCAAAAAAATTCTTTCTTCACCCTGTGGTAAGTTTTTAAAAATCCTGAGTGTCCTCCTAAAGGAGAAGCGTGTAATTCCAGAAGAATCTTTTGTTTTAGTTGGGAATTCTTACAAAGATATAAGCAATCTTTGTACCATAAGGAATCATTTTTCCAACTAAATGTATCAGATGTACTAGGATCTTGCTGCAACTTTTGAATGAGTGTCCATACTTCTTTTTCCTTCTTCCATTCATCTCTTGCTTCAGTTATCCAATCTGGTTGGATAATAGAAATGGCACAAAGCAATGCTTCCACCTCTTCATTCTTTCTTGAGAGTGCATCTGCAATAACATTAAGCTTTCCTTTTTTGTAGATTATTTCAAAGTCATAACCCAACATCTTTGTGACCCATTTTTGCTGCTCTTTTGAAGATAGTCTTTGTTCCAAAAAGTGTTTAAGACTATCATGATCAGTTTTTACCTTGAAGTGTCTTCCCATTAGGTAAGTTCACCATTTATTTAGTGCATGCAATATTGCTAACATTTCCTTCTCATAAATAGGTTTCTGTAAATACTTTCCTTTGATTGGACGACTTTCAAAAGCAATGGGTCTTCCTTCCTGCATTAAAACAACACCAATTCCATTTCCTGAGGCATCACATTCCACAATAAAGGTTTTTGTGAAGTCTGGCGTAGCTAAGACCGGTGCTAGGCACATTGCCTCTTAAGATGTTCAAAGGCCTTAGTTGCTTCAGGAGTCCATGAAAATGCATCTTTCTTCAATAATGTTGTTAGAGGTGCTACTATTCTCCCATAATTCTTAACAAACTTGCGATAATACCCCGTTAACCCGAGAAATCCTCGCAACTACTTTATGGTTGTGGGGACTTTCCATTCCTTAATGGCTTTAATTTTGTTAGGGTCTACTTTAACACCCTCGTGAGATACAATATGACCCAGATATTCCACCTCTTGTACTCCAAAGAAACATTTGGATGTTTTTGCATATAATTGTTTCTCCCGCAATAGTTTGAGCACCCTGTCAACATGTTCAACATGATCCTTCCAAGACCTGCTGTAGATTAGTATATCATCAAAAAATACTAGCACAATTTTCTAAGGAAGGGTTTGAAAATGGAATTCATCAACCCTTGAAATGTAGAAGGTGCATTGGTAAGGCCAAAAGGCGTGACCAAAAATTCATAATGACCCTCATGAGTTCGAAATGCTGTTTTTGGAATATCTTCAGTCTTCATTCTAATTTGATGATATCCCGAACGAAGATCCAACTTGGTAAAATAAATTGCTCCATGTAATTCATCCAATAATTCATCAATCACAGGAATGGGAAATTTGTCTTTAATGGTGAGCTTATTGAACTCCCTATAATCTGGACACATTCGCCATGATCCATCCTTCTTGTGTACCAATACTACAGGAGCAGAGAAAGAACTTTGACTAGGTTGAATTATACCCTCCTCTAACATTTCTGCAATCATACGTTCAATTTCGCTCTTTTGGAAGTAAGGATATCTATAAGGCCTGATGTTTGGAGGAACACTTCCTGGAATCAAATGAATAGCATGATCATGATCACGAATAGGTGGAGTCCTTTGGGAGTTTCAAACACCTTGGAATGATTGTCCAAGACTTGTTGGAGATCTGCAGAAATAGATGATTTTGATGTTGGAACTTCTAGTGAGCATAATTGTGCAATTACGCCTCGCTGTTCTTTCTTTAGAAGTTTTGTCATGACATTAGAGCTTATTATCCTTCCTGGCTTCCCCGCAATACCCCGTAATTCGACTTCCTTTCCTTCTGAAAAAAATTTCAAGAAAAGTTCTTGAAAATTAAAAGCTACCGTCCCCAAAGATTGTAACCATTGTACTCCTAGTAAAACATCAACACCTCCCATAGGAATGGAAAGCATTGGACTATTCAATACATATTCCCCCATGGTTAGCTTGATATTATGGTATTTTCCAGAGCAATTTATAGTTCCTCCATTTGCAACCATCACTTGACATTCTGGTGTTGGGTATAGGAAACAATTTAATTCCTTGGCTACCTTACAATGAATAAAATTATGGGTGCTACCTGAATCAATCAACAATATTACCTTTTTCTTCTTGATTTGTCCTTCTATCTTGAGAGTTTGAGGAGTGGTAATTCCTGCCAGTGCATTACACGATATGGTCGGATTCATTTCTTCCTCTTCTAGGGCTGGTTCCAGGTGTATATCCTCTTCTTGTTCATTTTCTTCTTCCTCTTCACAATCTATGTAAAATAATTTCTTCTCAGCACACTTATGACCTTTAGTTTATTTTCTATCACAACTGTAGCAAAGCCCTTTTGCTCTTTTTTCTTCCAATTGTTGTGGTGTCAACCTTGTAGGTTGTGGAAATCTAGGCGTAGCCACACTTCCTTCTTTATAGAATTGAGTGGTAGGCTTCCTTGTCGCCATAATTTTACATTCAAATTTTCTTGCCAACCTAAATGCCTTCTCCAATGAATCGGGTTCCAGAACGTGAAATTCATGTTGAATGTTATCCTTTAAAGTGCCCATGAAGAGATCAATCCTGTGTTCCTCTGGAATATCAGTTACCCTTATATTCAATTTTTGGAAGTCCTCAATGTGCTGCCCAACTAAACCCTTTTGTTTGAGATTTATCAATTGGCTAAATAAGGTGTTGATCTTTGTATCCTCATAATGTGCTATCATTTCCTCCGTAAAAATTGACCAAGTGACAATTTTTTTACGGGAGCAAAGCCATCGATACCATACAAATGTATTTTGTTCTAAATGTAAAGTTGCATTGCGTACCTTTTGTGTGTTTTGCACATTATGGAGATCAAAATATTGCTCCATCTGTAGTATCCATGTTACAGGATCCTTTCCATCAAACTTCATCATATCCATTTTTGGAATATGGTGGTTCTCCCACCAACATTAGAGTTTATGAAATCACGATTAACATTTATTTTGTTCTCATCATGAGTTTCTTCTACTATCTTTTCACCATTAGGAAACATTTCTTGTATCAACTTTGTCAAACCTTCGATGTCTATTTTGAGATCATTCTTCATGTTTTCCATGTTGTCTTTCATGTCCGCTTCCATGCCATCCATCTTAGCTTCCATGCCATCCATCTTAGCTTCCATGCCTTTCTTCAAACCATCCATCTTCACTTCCACGCCTTTCTTCAAAACTTCCATTTCATTTTTTGTTTCTTTTTGCGAGAGTGAAATTTGTTGCACTTGCTCTTGTAATTTTGATAGATCATGTTGCAATTCTTCATCTTCATGAGTCATAGTAGAGCCTTCTGAAGGCTTAATGGGTGTTGAATTATTTTTACAGGGCATCTTTTAGAACCCAATACTGCTATATATTCTACAATATGCCCTTGGAATCAATTTAAATTGATTCTTCAAAGAAGACTCATGCAATTTGGAAAGAAAAAAAATATACACACCTTTTTCTTGCTTTTGAGGAACTCGATATTGAAATTGGATTATCTCTATGATTGAAGAACTTAAATATTTGAATTTCAGTATCAACTTAGCCCTCTGAATTATATTTCGAATGCCACAGGTCTGACCTGATTTGGATTCTCCAAGACAAAGTTGTGTCTAATCTCCCACAATGACCTAATTCTGGACTGGTTTAGTAGAGCGAAATTGTACGACTTGCCACGTGTCACTGTCTCGTCCTTTGTCTCTGAAATTGATAGACAAGAAACTACAGTCTGTGTACTTGTGACCAATTTTTACGGCACTCCAATTCGATGCCCAGAGAGAGAGTTATTGAACTTTTCCCATGATCACCTCTTTGAGATGAAATTCAGGAGCTTAAAAAAGCACTACCTTCCACAAATTATATCTCCCAAAATATTGCAAACCAAGCTCTGGAATTTTTTGAAAAATTTCCTCAGGATTTCAGCTTTGCACCATATGAATTTCAGATTCTGAACCTTCGTAGAAAAAAAGTTATAGCAAAAATGCCACGATGACCTGTTTAGGAGCCTGAAAAAAGACCTAACCTCCACAGATGATATCTCTAAAAATGTTACGAACTAAGATCTGCAATTTTTAGACAATCTTCCTCAGGATTTCGGCTTCGCACCCTAAAAATTTCAGATTCTGAAACTTCGTAGAAAAAACATTATAGCGAAAATGCCACGATGACCTGTTTGGAGCAGCGAATCCCTAGAATCCAAAGCTCTGATACCAAATGTTGTGTAACCAGCTCCAAAAAGAGAAGAAAAGAGATATCAACGCCTTATAAATGAGCCACTTCGAGGGGGCAACCTCCAATACATTACATAAATGAAAAATTCTTGAATAATACAATTTACAAAACCTCCTTTCTATATATAGGAGTCCATGGGGGCATAATGTAATCCTAGCCGACCTAACAATAATAATTTAAGGGCACAATAATAACAAAATGGGGGTTACAAGGGTACAATAATAACAATAAGGGGGTTACAATAACAATAATAAGGGACTATACTAGTAATATAGGGACCTAACAAGTCCAGTCTATCAGATAATATCACATGTCATCGCTCCCAGTGGACTTCCTCCAACTTAGTAGAGTGTATCAACTCTAAAACCAATCGTGATAGCTTCCTTGAAGCTCTTATTCCACATGCACACCTTTCCATCAGTGAATTCCACATTGAAACCTTTGTCTTCCATGGCCGATATAGACACAAGGTTCTTCTTCAAATTAGGTACATAGAGTACATCCTGCAAGTGGAGGACTTGACCTTGAGACAAGTGGAGGGTCACAGTCCCTGTCTCTTTAACAGGATATGTGGCATTATCTCCAAGGATAATTTCCAGATTAGTATCCTTCTTAACCATATCAGAGAGTGCTACCTTGAACCCAGTGATGTGCCTTGAGGCACCACTATCTATCAACCAGACATCCATAGTGTCGGGTGGAGATGCAACAGAGAGGGAAGATAAAAGAATGCATTCATTTCTTTTATCAACAACATTTGATTCCTCATACCTGGAGTTTCTTGACCTTTTGAAAGGTTGATTATTTCCACCAGAGGGAGCCTTCCTCTTTCCCTTGAACCTGGTGTTCTTTTGAATGACATTCCGGTTGTTGTTGTTGTCATCACCATCGGGAGAATCCTTCTTGAAAGGACATTCTCTAGCATAGTGACCAGGCCTATGAAAAGTGAAACACTTGCCCTTATTTCCTTGGGCCCCTACTTTTTCTTTCTTCTTTGGACCACCAAAGTTCTTCTTTATAGAATGAGTAGCATAGGCAACATTTCCTTCATTTCCATACTCCTTCATTCTTGTCTCTTCTTGAACACATCTCGATAGTACTTCGTCAAAGTCAGATATCACATTATTATTTAGAATGGTAGTGTTGAACACATGCCATTCGGATGGGAGCCCTACAAGTGCGGTGAGTACTATTTCTCAATCAGCTATTGTCTCCCCAATAGCCAACAGATTGTTCCTGATCTCAGTTAGCTTCAGAAAGTATGATTAAACAGACTCATCCTTGCCTTTCTTCAGATTCTTCAGTTGATTCTTGAAGAATAGTGCTTGATTTTCATTGTTGGTCTTGAACATGAGGACCAACTTATCATACATCTCTTTGGATGTACCTAGCTCAGAGATGTAGGCCACCAAACTCTTATGAATGGATTCCCTAATCATCAGCTTTGCTTTGATCTCCCCCTTGTATTTTGTTTTGGTAGCAACAGTAGCAGTGGATGGAGGTTCTTGGATTTTACCCTACACATAGTCCATGACATCTTGGTATTCCAATTTAAGATCCAATATCACCTTCCTAGCATGGAAGTCATCCATCCTAGTCAATTTGTCATCCTCCTTGAAGCCATAGTTTGTAGAACCCATTTTATTATTTGGTGATTGCTACAAATTAGGACTTTGTCTTCACCTCAGCTCTGATTCCATGTAAATTTATGTAGATGTTCTATGCTTGGTGCAACTTAACTTTCTCTTTAATACTAGACAACAATCACATAAATCATTAAGTAAAATGTTGATAGAACATACCGGTGGATCAACAGAAGACAAGCCAGAAAAATATATATTTGTTGGTGTGTTACGGCGATCAACAGGATGCTTCAACCAACAAAGTCTCCTTGGCCAGCGAGCCCAGCATGTGTCACAACTATTGGAGTCCCGTGTTTTGA
The DNA here is from genome assembly GCA_034641835.2 of Pinus albicaulis. NCBI lineage: Eukaryota > Viridiplantae > Streptophyta > Pinopsida > Pinales > Pinaceae > Pinus > Pinus albicaulis. The sequence goes on along the minus strand of CM076578.1, from coordinate 63,000,828 downwards.
TAGTTTGGAAAATCAAAAGACAAGACAACATCAGAACCAATCTTTAGAGTTCCAGCATCTAGTCCTCCTGTTCTCAGAGAGGGATCTCTCAAATGTTTGTTTGCAAAGGTTTATCTTGTGTGCTTAGCATATGGATTTTAGACTAGTTATTAAGTGCAGGTGTTTGTTTGTTTGTTTGGTTGGTTGGGTTGACATAGCAGAAAATGAAAGATCTAGGAAAGATATATAGAATGGAGAAACATATGGTTCATTTGGCAATGGAGTCAAAAAGAGGTCATAACATACTCATCAATGGATATGGGATATTAGAGGGAAAATATAACTTGGCCACAGGATCCTTTGGTTTTTGGAATGAGATGGACATCAATGACTTGGAAAGAGAAGTTTAACTCTCAACAAAGGGAATTGGAAAACACAATTTGAACAATAAAGAGCTTTCTGATAGACAGGGCTAACCATGAATTCTACAAATCACACCTTTAAGCAAACAATGATTCCAAAACAACTTTTGAAATGAAATCTAAGATTCGGGGAACACCCTATTTCCTCAAAGATTTTATTTCAAATGAATTTAGAAAACATAAAAGATTCACTGATAATTGCGGTCATAGAAGAGGGAACACCTAACACATCTATGATTACAACTATAAAGACCTTCAAGGAAGTTGTTTAAGCAAGGACAAAGGGAAAGATTGGAACAGACCTCCTTGATTCACTGTAAACAAGAAACTTCAAAGGGAGACTTCAATAACAGTTTTTAAGTGGCAGCAGACAAGCAGGGAAAACCATAAATCATGTTGAAACCAACTATTCAAACTATTAAGGAAATAAACGAGCATGAAGACTAAAGAGAGAGATTAAAGACTCTAAAATACTTCAGCAGAAGAAAACATAAAACAGTGAAGGATGAACAGGTCTAAGGTGCTTCCAGGAGTCATTTCTTAGCCTAAAAATTTCAACCTACTGTAGTAAGAAGTTATGGAACCTAATGAAAATAGGGGAAAAACATTAAACAGTTCAGAATAATTCACCAACAGCCAAGCTCATGGATCCAATGATAGAGCCTTCTCAGGAACAAACATGCAACAGCATCATCAAAGCTTCCAAGACTTCAATTTCTTCTTCAACTTCAATAGACTATGTATTTATTTCAGAGAGTTGCAATATTACAACTTGCATTCTGAACAACTCAACCTCACTCATATCTTCTTCAGAGAAGTATATAAAGTGATGAGGAGGTAGACCCAAAAGACCTCAAAAACGACTAATACAGACTATGTCATTTCTGTTTCCTTTGGGGCTCAATGCTGGGTCCTTTATATAGTCCTCTGTATAAAATCATTTACATTAACTATTAGGTTTGCTGGAAATAATTTGTTGACTTCGAGGCTCCTCGTCATCCTTGTAATAACTTTTGCTGATAGCTACAATAAGTTCCTTTGGTTGAAAATAACTGTTCAGCTGTATGATGCAAAATATCTCTTGGTCTGATAATAACTTTGACTTTCCTTGATTGCTTTGAGGCTGTAGGTGGCTCTATAGTGGCTGGAAGTTTTAATTAGCCCCTGAGGTGACAGTGGAGGTCTCTTTTCTGATAAAACAGTCATGATTTTCTCTTAAACTGTGGTTTAGGCTTCTGATAATTCGTTTTTAGCCGTAATCTCCGTAGATCTGTCTTCAATATATTTTATCTTCGGCACTGATATTTCTTTTACTGTGCTTGATTTACTATGTTTTTCACTGGTGTGCAGGGTTGATATGGCATCAATCCCTGATGAACCACCGATGAAACGCGAATTTTTAGACCCTGCGAAGGATTTTCTTTGCTGAATCAGAGGTAGGAGGATCGTCACCTTCTTCTTCTGAAAATTCTTCAGTCATGGCGGAAAAATCATTAACCCTGCAAAATACAAACAAAAATTATAAAATCCTGCATGTATAGGCTGACTGCTTTAGAAGGCACGTGGAGGGAGTGTGGCCGTTGGATGGAATCATCCAACGGTCGGGATCAATTAGAGGAATTCAAAGGAAAGGCGGAAAAGGAATATGAATTGGAGCCGTCGATCGCGCAGAGATCGACGGTCGGGAGCGTTGGCGGAAAGTCAACAAGTAGAGGAATCAGGGTGATGAATGGTGGGCCGTCGATCTGCAGATCAGATCGACCGCAGAGATGCTTTTAATGACCGAGCTATGTCCTGGTTAAACATCGAGCTTCTTCGGTGAGCGATCACCGTCCGATGAGCGGCCTCAGATCGGACGGTGGATGTCAATATCGCACCGGGTCCACGTCTGATCTTTAACGTGAGATGGACGGTGGTTTTATGAACATCGCGGGGCCACGCATCAACCGGTGTATGGAATCGCCGCGAAATGAAAAATACCGCCCCACTCTCAAAGGCGGTGCGATGGATACTGCGTGGTTTTTGCAATGGTGAGTGGATGGCGGGGACCACTAGGGTGATGAGCTGCGCGCCGTCGAACTGCAGATTAGATCGACGATGGGGATTTGACTGAAACTTTGAACCGGTGGAAAGTTATAATATAATGAAACCGACAAGTTTAATATAATCAGAGGTTTAAACTTTGGGCGGCCATATATATAATATGGTTAGGCGCCCGTCTGCGGGGCCGTTGGGCGCATGGAGAAACATATGACCGATGGTCAAAAAGGAGGGGCTAATCACAATTGGGCAACGCGATAAGCGCTCGGAAGGCTGGCGCTCGGTTCCAGTACCAGGGCATATGGAAGGGAGGGCTAAAGACTTAGTCCAAGGGGGCTTAAGTCTATCATATGAATATGTGTTTTTTAGGAATTTTTCAATGATTTTCAAAGGAGTTGGTGGGTTTCAATAAGGCTAAGAAAGGGTCTTAGAACCTTGTCAAAGGAATTTTGATGAAGGGAAAAGGGGAAAAACATGAAAATGAGAGTTTTTATGGGAGATGAGGGGGTAAAAATGAGGTTAGTTTTGGAAGTGGAAAGAGGAAACATGGAGTTTGCAGCAGTTTTTCTTCATGTAATGACAACATAATTTCTGAGTTGCAAAGGGGAAAAGCAGTGACGATTATTCAAAGATAGGATATTATCAAAAGTCTTTAAGCATCAACAATTTTTAGCAGTGAAAATTGTTTCTTGAAGGCCATCCAAAATCATTTAGCCACCAGTTGATATGACAGAATTTATAGGTGGCTAACAGTGGCTCCACTTGGGGATGGTGCCTTCTTGAAGGCATCAAGAATTCCAGATTTGGATTTTCTGGGAGGCTGATCAGTTGCCTCATCGATTGGGCTGCCCTTCCTTTGCCGGGATGGTCTAGTTTTGAAAATATATTAGCAGCCATAAAAACAATCGATCCTCATCAATACAATCTTTCTACCTACCCAGTCCTACTGATCTAACATTTTTTCTTCATTAGAGTGCACTTGGATTGGAAAACTCTTTCACGACATTTTATTCTTTTTGAAAACATGAAATCTAATATATTTCTACTTCTTATTTCTCCATGGACTCAGATTAGACGGTTGAGCCCATATGATTCTCTACCTAATCTATTATCTATTGGGATTAAACTATCCAACATACTTTTATTTCTCTAAATTCTAAAACATAAATTTAAAAACAGTCAAGTCAAGATTAAGCTGTTTTGACTTGCTATGACCTATGGCATAAAAACAAGCTGCACATAGACATTTATTTTGCAGAAAATTTAAAACAAAAATGGAAGGTTTGAGATCTGAAATTTCAAAGCATTTCCTTCCTCTTTTTTATAGCTCGTTTAGATCTTTGTTTGAGCTGTTTTTGCTTTTCTTCTGTTTCAGATTTTGAGCAAATGGGAACTAGCTTTACATCTTTCTTGACTCAAAATTTTGAAACAGATTTGAGTCACTTTCTCTAGAGACTTAGGTTCATATTTTGATCATGTTTGAACCTTTAATTTCTATCATAAACTATCTACTGATAAGCCAAGATTAAACAGTTTGGCAAATCGAATTTCACTATCCTATCAGCAGAAAATTTAAAGCTTATTAGTCAAGACTAGACAGTTTGACTAATTAGAAGTGTGTTCTTCAAGAGTGGCATTTAGGCTTGCACACTTTCAGAATTTGTTTCTCTTTTTTGGTATGGGGCTATACCTTTCTTGTTTTTTACAGTCTGCCCTCTTTTCTTTCTTTCTCTGTTTTTGTATTCTTGATTTTCATAACTTTGAATGCAATGTTAAGACTATGATATTTACAATGGTAAAATAGAATGCTTTTAAAAACTCAAGACTCTTGGCAGAATTAATGCTTGAGCATCTTGCCATTGACAGGACCTCCATATAGATCTTCTTCATTCAATTCTTTCAGGGAAAATGCATTGTGACCCCTCTCAGCATGAATAATATATGGACCTTTCCACAAGTTCTCAAACTTGCCATGTTTTCCCTTCTCTTCTCTCCTTGAATCCCACTTAAGAACAACATTTCCAACTTGTAAATTGTTTGCCTTAGTCCTCTTATCAAATAGCTTCTTCATATTTTCTTGGGCCAACTGTGTTCTCTCATAGAATTCTTCTCGGGTTTGCTGTAAATGGATGGTTTGATTGATTCTCCTCTGCATATCATTCTATTCAATCTGCACTTCTTGAAGGAGTTTCATGATTGGAACTCCTAATGAGGTGGGAAAAACTGCATCCATGCCATAAACTAGCTGATAGGGGAACATATTTATGGAATTCTTTGTAGTTAATCTATCAGCCCATAAAGCATGAACCAACTTACTGTGCCATGATTTTTGATTCTGTTCCAACATTTTTTTGATGATATTGATGAGACTCTTGTTGGAAGATTTAGCGAATCCATTTCCTTGGGGATAGTAAGCAGTGGAATGGCCCAAGGTTATGTGGTATTTGCGACAGAAATCAACCATATTCTTGGATTTAAAAGCAACAGCATTGTCTGTTATGATTTTTCTGGGACAACCAAATCTGGATAGGATATTTGTTTCAAGAAACTTGATAATGACAGAGTCATTAGCATTCCTGGAGGGTATAGCTTCTATCCATTTGGTAAAAAAGTCGGTGGCTGTGAGGATCCACTTATGTTGAGCTGAGGAGGATGGGTGGATTTCTCCAATGAAGTCCAACCCCCATTGTTGGAAAGGTGCCTCAAATCTGATAGGATGTAAGGGTAAGGGAAGAAGTTTTCTTTTGCCATCAAAGATTCGACACTTATGGTAGGACATGAACAACTTTTGAGTGTCTGGAAAAAGGGTAGGCTAGTAGTAACCTGATCTGAGAATTTTGTTTGCTGTGGCCTTCCAATAGAGGTGTCCTCGACATTCGCCATCATGCAATTCATGCATAATTTTCCCTGCATCATCTTCAAGTAAACATTTAAGAAAAATTCCAACAGCATTTTTCCAATATAATACCCCATCTAAAATGCAAAAACTCAAAGCCTTTTGTTTCAAAAATCTAGATTTAGTTTTGGATAGAGAAGGAGGGGCATTTAAATATAAAATCACATAAATAATGTCAGCATACCAAGGAGAATTCATAAATGTTTCTTCAATAAAAGGAGCAGTAGATTCTTCTATTTCTTCCAACACATCTACCATATTCATGTCTAGTGCTCGAAAGTTAGATTCAACCATAAGTTTTGCTAATCCTTGCCCTTTAACTAGTTTGGTGGGCCTGATTTCTAAGTCATACTCAAGAATAGTTGCAATCCATTTTCTCCTTTTACCATCAGGGTCTTGACTTAGAATGTCCTTGACAACAGTATGTGGGACAAAAGCAATTATGTGAGAGTGTAAAATATAGACCCTAAACTCTTTTAATGCTTTCACTAATTCTAAGGCTTGCTTCTCCATGATATTATATTTGAGAGGAGCATCTCTTAAGGCCCTACTAAAGAAGGATATTGGTTGTTCTTGCCCTGAATTATTCTTTTGAAGTAAAACTGCAGCTATTGTATGTTCGGATGCAAAAGAAAATATATAAAAGTCTTTGGTGAAATCCAGACTAATCAACACTGGTGTTTGAGTAAGAGCTTGTTTGACCAGTTCGAATGATTGTTTAGCTGGTAAAGTCCATTTTACACCCACATCTTTCTTAAGCATGTTTGTAATGTTTTTTAATAGCTCAGCAAGGTTGGGGATGAACCTCCTCAGAAAATTAATCTTTCCAATGAAAGATTGTAATTCTTTGATGCTTCTCGGATGGCTGATTTGCAATATGCCATATATCCTTGTAGGGTCTATTTTGATTCCCTCTTCCGAAATTATGTGGCCAAGAATCTTACCTTCTTGGAGACCAAAGAGTGTCTTCTTGGGATTCAATGACAAGCCAAATTTCCTACATTTCTCAAAAACCTTTTTTAGGTGAATCAGATGTTCTTCATCGGTCTTTGAGAAAACGGTTATGTCATCAAGGTAAATGATTATGAAATAGCCAATATCTTCAGAGAAGGCTATGTCCATGGCCCTTTGGAAAGTGGCCCCTTCATTCATTAATCCGAAAGGAATTTTGACATACATAAATGTGCCCCAAGGTGTGGTAAAAACAGTTTCGATTTGATCACTTGGGAGCACTAACACCTGGTTGTAACCCGAGAACCCATTTAAGAGGGAAATACTTCTTGACCCAAATACCCTTTGAAATATATGGTCCATCTTGGGTAAGGGGTAGTTGTCTTTTAAAGAGGTTCTGTTTAAATTTCTGAAGTCAATACAGAGCCTGATTTCCCCTGTTTTCTTTCTAACAGAAACTAAGTTTGATACCCACTCTGAAAATCTAATGGGTGCTATGATTCCAGCAACATGCATATTTTCAATTTTTGCCTTAACTAAAGGGAGTAAAAGAGGGTTTATTCTCCTTAGTTTTTGTGTAAAAGGCTTTTGATTTTCCTTCAAAGGGATTTTATGCTGGATGATGCTGGTATCATATGATTTTAGGTCTTTGTATCCCCAAGCAAAAATATCTTTAAACTCTTTGAACAACTCTATGTACTGCAGTTTTATGTGAGCTGGGAGAGTGCTAGATAGCTTGATCATCTTGGGTTCTGCTAGATTGCCTATGTTATGCTCTTCTGTATTTGTTTCCATAGGCTCTATTCTCGGTTCTTTGGCTATATCGTTAAAATAAAAAATGTGTTCTAAAGGTGCTAGACCTCTTGGAATTTTATCATTTTTGCATTGTAAAACTTCCAAGTCTTCTTGGTCTGTGTTGTCAGTTATCTTTGCTTCAAAAGGATTTTCATAATGATTTATATCAGTAGTATATGTCATTTCAACTTCTGGGATTTGTTCAATATACAATCAATTTTCTTTATGGCTGATTTCTGATATTGGTATGCTGAAATCATTTTTTGATTTCAAGAAATCATCTATGTGTTTGTCAGAATCAAACACTTGCCAGTGATCTTCGTTATCAGGCACAACAGGCCTATGTTTTACCTTCACACTGAGTTGTTCATTTATTCTCGTGTATTTGCGCTGTCGCCAATGAAGGCGAGTTCATTTGCTAGATGATTCAAAGGTTTCAAGGATGAAAATGAGTTCATATTTTTCAAATGTTTTCAATAGATCAAGGGCAGAATTTCGATATTCCCTAAGCCTTGGATTTCTAAAATTTATATTCTCCTTTGATTTGTTTTATGATAAGTTCGTAATCCCCTAAGATCGATATCTTCTAGGCTTCTAATTGTTTAAGCAATTGTAAGCCTAGGAGAAGTTCTTCATACTCAAAAATATTGTTAGTGCATGGGAAATCTAACTTATATGAAAAAATTTGATTCATATTTTGAATCCAAACACCCGCCCCCGCACTTGTTTTGTTACGTGATCCATCAAAGTTTATTGTCCAAAGTATATTTGCCTCATTTTCATTTTCTTGTTGTTTTTGATTGTCAATGTTTTGAATTTCATTGAAGGGAAGATTTGATTGCTCGTGAACTCGATTGGGTACATGTTTTCCTTATCTTGTTGGGTGATTTCATCTTCGTTACATAAGATAAAGGAATCTAAACTTGATTGAATAGAATAGATTGGAGTGTTGTTTGGTTTGTCTATGTTTCTCACCATGTACTTCATGTGAGATTCCCCGTATAGTCTTCTATTTTGGCTGAAAACTGTGGTTGGTGGCATAAGACATGTCCATTTGAAGGCTTCCCCGAAGTTTGGCTCCCCATGATCTTGATAAGAGCATGTCATACTTAGGGGGAATTTCAGCTACAACTATTTCCATGACTAAACTCTTAGTAGGGATTTGGGATAAGTTAGCACACAAATCTTTGATTAAACCTAAACATTTGACTCTTCTTGAGTCAAAGGAATACAAATCTTTGTATGGTTTAGTAATCTCTAAGCCTAAGATTTCCATTACCACCTTGGGCATTAGATTGTGTGAAGCTCCCGAATCTAACATGGCATTGTGTAAAATTTTTTCATGTATGTCTGCTAACATAGAAGGGAGGGATAGCCCCTTCTTGGTATTTTCCTTCAACTTCCTGGACCAAACAACAACCTTGTAGTTCATTATCCGTCAAGTTCAAGGTGTCGCAGATTACCTCCTAAGTTCAAATCTTTCAAAACTTGGCTTTTGTACCCCTCTTGGGTTACTAGTTCAGCTAGGGGAATGGTAATTTTTATCTTAGCAATCTCTCCTCGTATCGAAAGGAAAAATTGACTTGTTCATATTTACATCCGTATTTTCAATTGAATTCTTTTCGTCGATTTTGATTTTCCGAACCTTGTTTGGAATGGTAATTGGGACAGCTTTATTAGGACCACTAGTCAAGTGCTAGGGGTACTCTATTCAACATTTGGCCGGACACTTTTGTCTTTGTTTAAGTTAGGTTTCTTGGCCAAAATGTTGTTTTTCTCTCGTTGTCGTTTTGGGCTAAATTTCTCGTGTTTTTCTTTATAGTAGTATTAGTGTTCTTATCCTTTGAATTATCTATGCTCCCCTTTCTCCTAAGATCATATTTTTTATGCACCTCCATGATTGCATTTTCAAAACCCAATCTATAGTCATCGTAATATTCATAGGTGTTTATATTTTGATCATAAGAGGAAAACCCTTGCTCTTCTCGCTGAGGAAAACATCATCCCCACTATCTAATCCAATCAATTTTACATGAGATTCTTCCAAATCTTTCCAACTCCATATCTTCCTCATATTGATCCGCATAGTTCCGTTTGAAGGGGGGTCTAATTTTTTGGTCATTTTCCTTTTGCTTATCTTGATTTTTTTTCTCTTCTATAATTTTGATTTCTATTTATGTTTTGGTTATTTTGAGGTTCTCTTCGTGGCGTATCTCATTCAAATTTATCTTTTCAACAATCCTCTCCATCACCTTCACTAGGTTGTCAATTTTTGTGTCGGTTTGTGCTTTGAGGGTAGTAGTTCATCATTATAAGTTACCCTCTTTCTCTAATCTCAACCTATTTCTCTTCTCGATTATGTTTTCTTATACACTCAAAGCTCCTTTTGCATGTCTTCTAAGGTTAAGTAATCTCTCCCCTTAACTCATAAGTCATTTCAGCATCAAGGTTTCGGGATACCTTACCAAGGGCATGCCTTCGTGAGGTTTCATGTGAGGTGAGAGCATTGTAAATGCTATTGAACCTAGTGGAGTAATCATGGACACTCTCCCTTTATCTCTCTTGAGCCTAATATACTGGCTAGTATTTGGATGGGTTCTTTTGAGTTCTATTTGTTGATAAATGTTTGATGCATATGTAGAGATCATTTATGCTATTAGAGGTAAGTTTTTAAACCATTTCTTTACATCTCCTCCCAAAAATTTGCCAAGATCCTCATATTCACAGCTTTCTTCTTTATCTCCATGTAATCAAATGCATCTTCCATCCTATCTACCCGATGTTGGGTCGTTGTAGACTCTTTTCCGGTGCTGAAGTGAGGGATTTTGGATTGGTAATCATATGGTAAGGGAAGTAAAGGTTTTGGTAACACTAATGGGCATACCATGTTGCCATGGCCGGAAATAAGGGTGGATTTACAGAGGTGGATTTAAAAAGTGAAAGAATGCCGAAATGGAGTGTTTTGAACACTAGTAGTATGAATTGGAGTGGAAGAAATACTTGGGCCAGCAAACTGATTTTGGAGCAAACATTTGTTATGGAAAAGGCTAAAGTGATGCGTAAACTCGGGAATCGTGGAGGGAGTGGAAGGTGAAGCTCGTACTAAAGCTCGTTGAAAATATGCAATGTCAAGATCAGCTTGCTTAAATCACCTTGAGATCTAGTTCTAAATATTTTATGTGTATGATGTAAATCAAAGTGTGAATCCTCTAAGATAACAAGGTTTTCAAAGGGACAAAGTTTGTTCTTAAGATGCTCCTATCGCCAGCTGATTTTCCGTATTTGGAAGTATGCCACAAAATTCTTTCTCCTCGATTGTCAATTATTAAAGGAGGATTCGTGTCCGGATGGGATCTAGTATTGATCCTACATGAAGCCGAGTCGTTTTTCAAAAATGAGAGAGGTTGAGGTCTTAAGGGTTATTTTTGGAAATTTTACCTTTACGATGTCTTATCTAGTATGGGACTAGGCTCCTAAACTTCTTCAAGGTCAAGTTAACACAACACCCCAAAAAGACCGGAGACCTAGATGAGTAATAGGCTCACCGGGGCTAGTGGAGTCGCTGTGTGGAAACTTTTTAGCTTTTATGAAGGTAATATATTGGATGGTTCCACCACCATGTTTATTTGTGAAGCCAAATTGAAATGTTTTTGGGTTTTTCTAAGTTATTTTGGTCTTAAGCTATGATAGTATCCTAACCGACTTCAACACTTAGAGCTAGGTGTCAAAACATATAGAGTTCACTCTTATGGCTTTGCAATCGAATCCTTCAAGGTTTGATAAGGCTTTATGAGAATCCTAAGGTCACTTAGTTTTTCACCGATTCAAAAGGTCCTATCATGATTACCATTGATTGGTGGTGCTTGAGGGAGGTTGGGGCTTATGTTATACTAGACAATGAGTGTTTTGTTTTGAATATTTTACTCAAAGTCCCACCGTGATCGCCATTATGTTGGTGTCCCGTGTTTTTATAGCTTGCGTATCAAAAGACAAGGAAACATCAGAACCAATCTTTAGAGTTCCGTGATCTAGTCCTCCCTGCTCTCGCAGAGGGATCTCTCAAATAATTTGTTCGCAAAGGTTTATCTTGTGTGCTTGGAGTATGTGTTTTAGACTAGTTATTGAGTGCGTGTTTGATTGTTTGTTTGGTTGGATTCATACAACAGACATGAAAGATCTAGGAGAGATATATAGAATGGAGTAAGTTATCCGGTTCATTGGGAAATGGAGTAAAAAAGAGGTCATAACAAACTTATCAATGGATATGGGATATCGTAGGGCAAATCTAACTTGGCTACGTGGTCCTTTGGTTTTTGGAATGAGATGGACATCAATGATTTGGAAAGAGAAGTTTAATTCTCATCAAAGGGAATTTGAAAACACAATTTGAACAATAAAGAGCTTTTAATAGACAGGCAAACCATGAGTTCTACAAATCACATCTTCAAGCAAACAATGATTTCAAAACAACTTTTAAAATGAAATCTAAGATTCTGGGAACACCCTATTTCCTCAAATATTTTATTTCAAATGAATTAGAAAACATAAAAGATTCACTAATAATTGAAGTCATAGAAGAGGGTAACACCTAACACATCTATGATTACAACTACGAAGACCTTTGGAGACAACCGTTTATGCAAGGACAAAGGAAAGATCAAAACAGAAATTTCGACTCACCGTAAACAAGAAAATGGAAAGGGAGACTTCAATAACAATTTTAAGTGGCGGCAAACAAGCAGGAAAACCATAAATCATGCTGAAACCAACTATTAAAACTATTAAGGAAATAAAATAAGCATGAAGAATAAAGAGAGAGATTAAAGACTCTAAAATACTTCAAATAGGAAGAAACATGAAGCAGTTGAAGGATGAATAGGCCCAAGGTGCTTCCAGAGTCATTTCTTGGGTTTAAAATTTCAACCTACCGTAGTAAGAAATTATGGAACATAATGAAAACAGGGGAAAACATTAAACAATTCAGAATACTTCACCAAAAAGCCAAGCTCATGGATCCAATGATAGAGCCTTCTCGCAACAAGCATGCAACAAATACTCACTGTGTGGCTTCCAAGACTTCAATTTCTTCTTCAACTTCAAAAACTATGTATTATTTCGAGAGTTCCAATATTACAACTAGTGATCAACTAAATCCACTTCTCTTCTTCTGCAGTAGTATTTATAGAAGAAAGAGGAGGTGGACTCGATAAAAAGATCTCTAAAGATAATTAATACGTACTTAAATGGCTTCTTGGCCTTTGGGAAGCTCAATGAAGCAACTTACCATAGGTGTCCTCTCGTATAAAATCATTTACATTAACTATTAGGTTTGCTAGAAAAAATTTGTTGACTTCAAGGCTCCTCGTTATCCTTGTATCACGATTACCACAATAAGTTTCTTTGGCTGAAATAATTGTTCAAATCGTATTGATGCAAAATACCTCTCTTGGTCTCGTAATAATTTCGACCTTTCTTTGATTTCTTTGAGGCCGTAGGTGTGGTTTCCGCGGTGGCCGGGGGATTTAATTAGCCCCCGAGGTGACAGTGGAGGTCTCTTTTCTGATAAAACACCTGCCATGATTTATTTTAAATTGTGTTTTAGGCTTCTCGATAATCCATTTTTAGCCGTAATCCCCATAGATCTTTCTTCAATTTTCTGTCTTTGATATATTTTGTCTTCTCGCATCGATACTCTCGACCGTGCTTGATTTACCGTGTTTTTCTCGGTATGCAAGGCTGCGTAGGGGTGATATGGAATTAATGCTTCATGAAAAATTGATGAAACGTGATTTTTAAACCCCGCGAAGGGGATTTTCGATGAATCGAAGGCGGGAGGATCATCACCTCGCCTTCAAATTTTCTTTAGACATAGCAGTAGAAACCATTAAACCCCCGCAAAATAAAAAAAACTATTATAAAATCATGCATGTATAGGTTAACTACTTCAGAAGGCACGTGGAGGGGAGGTGGCCAGCTGGATGGCATCATCCAATGGTCGAGATTGATTAGAGGGGTCAAAGGAAAACGAGGAGGAAATTAAAATCACAGATGTCGATCGCATAGAGATCGATGGTCGGGATCGAGGTGACCGAACAACGTGAAGGGGTCACGTTATTTATAAAAAATAATAAAAATAGAAAAGGGTTTAAAACCTTAGTTTTGGAAAAAAAAATCAAAAATCATGTTCGGATTCGGATAAAACGTGGGCCGTCAAATGAGATCGGCCCACGCGATAAACGATGGAGAACAGGTGCCGATAAACCTTAGAAAAGTGCCCGTACATAAGACCTTTAATAAAATTCGATGAATAAAAAATCCCTAGGTCCGGAAATGCCGACTGACAAGGGAATCGTGGCGATGAATTTGGGTCGTCGATCCGCATCAAATTGATGGCGGAGACACTTTAATGAAACGCGTCGTACCTCGGTTATCGCATGGGCATCTTCGAAGAGTGATCATCGTCCGATGAGCAACTCCTCAGACGGACGGACGTCAATATCACGCCGGGTCCATGTTTTATATTTAACGTGCGATGAACGATGATTTTGTGAACAAGTGGCGAGGCCACGCGCCGTCGATGTATGGAATCGTTGTAAAATAAGAAAAAACCACCCCGCTCAAAATCGGCGGCGATGGATACCGCTTGGTTTTGCAACGGTGAGTGGCTGCGTGGACCACTGTGGTGAGAGATCGCTTGCCGTCGATCTATAGATCAGATCCACAAGGAGAGTAACCAAAAATTTGTGCCATCGTAAAACTTTAGAAAATAATAAACCAAAAGTTTCAATATAACATAAAGTTTTAATATTTTCGTGGGTGGGATATATATACAATATGGTTAGGCACCCGTCCGTGGGGCCGCAGGTTACATGGAAAGCCATATGACCGGGGGTTATGGATGAAGGGCTAATCGGCATGGGGCAATGCAATAAGCGCTTAGTTCCGGCACCGTGCGTATGGAAGGGAAGGGTTAAAGACTTAGCCCAAGGGGGCTTAAGTCTATAATACGAAAATGTGATTTTTATAGGTTTTCAATGGTTTTCAAAGGATATTGAGGGTTTCGATAAGGCAAAGAAAGGGTCTTAGGCCTTATCAAAGGGTTTTGATGAAGTGGAAAAGGGAAAAAAACATGAACATGAGGGATTTTCATGGGAAATGGAGGGGTAAAATGAAGTTAGTTTTAGGAAGAAGGGGTAAAAGGAAAATGGTGCTTCGTGTACAGCTTTTTCTTCATATAATGACAACATAATTTCCGAGTTGAAAAGGGGAAAAGCGTTGATGATTATCCAAAGGATAGGATACTATCAAAACACTTCTTTAAGCACCAACAATTTTAGTAATGAAATTGTTTCTGAATGCTATCCAAAATCATTTAGCCACCACTTGATATGCATTTAATTTATGGGTGGCTAACACATCAAACCCGCACTACCCCTCTACCTCTCCTCCAATGGCCAATTTTCCCCGCTTCTTATTGAATAAATATGCCCCCCCCGGCATTACCTCAAGTGTTGAATGATATGCCACAGAATATCTGAAGATCTTACCCCGATTCAATGGGGAAAATGAGATTGAAGCTTAAAAACATCTTGAGGTCTTTTGTTCTTTTTGTAGAAAAATTTAATGTGGAACACCTAGATGTAGTCCTAAGACCTGCTTGTGCACCTCTTTGGATGGTGAAGCCAGAAAATGGTTTAAGACATTATGAGACCGTTCCATCACCACTTGGAAAGGAATGGAAGATACTTTTCATGGAAAATGGGGGGAGAAGAAAGATCATGGACATTGTCTTACCGAGTTTAACACACTCAAGAAAAGAGCATAATGAAGGGTGGCTTTAATTCATCAAGAGATTTAACAAATTGTATTTGAGCCTTCCCGCCGATATGAAACCTCATCAAATCACTCATAAAGTTGTTTTCATGGTAGCTTTTGACTCGTAAAGTTCAGCTTTCTCTCTTTAAGAGAAAGAAAGCCCTCGCCACCCCGGATGATGCTCAAACAGAGGCACTAGAGTTGGAGGAGAATTCTTCTCCATTGGTAAATCAAAGGGAAAATATGAACAAGATACTAGAAGAAAGGGCAAAGAGGAGGTATCTACCTCTAGCCAAGATATAGACTCAAATCCTTAATGATAGGATTGAGGAGATGAACAAATGATTAAGAATCTTTCAAGTAAGCTAGTCACAAACTTGAACTAGGAGGGAAAGAATTCATCCTCCAAGAATTTCCATAATGCTCCAAACAGGGGTTACAACCCTCAGTATAGAAAACCACCCCTGCAAATACTACAAAGGGAACGAAAAAAGAAAACAAGATCAAGTACCACACCCTCTCCGTACTTGGAAGGTCGCAGGTCCCACCAAGACACCACTTATGAGAAAGAGGAGGAAGACCTTGCTTTTTCAAATAGTGATGAAGTGTAATTTCCCCTACAAGGAAGTGGTGAAGTGCGCATTCCATCACATGTGGAAGAACAAGTTAATGAAAGCACCGAAGATCCTAAGATCGATGACTACTACAAGCGCTTTTTCGATTTCATGCAAGCATAGTTTATCAGGGCGATATGAACTCGCATCTTCTAGGAAGAGAATCACACTCAAGATCAAGAGGAAGATGCACCTCATGAGGAATCATTTCTAAGGAGACAACAACTCAAAAGACCACAGACAAAGGTAAGAGGCCTCTTAACGAATCTTTGCGCCCATCGATCAAATTCCTTCTCCTCGTGCTGTTACTCCCCCAATGTCAAGTCGCCCAGGAAGGAAGTCAAAACCTCTTATCCAAAGCAAAGAGTCAAAAGAGATGTTAGTAGACAAGTCCTCCTCTCGCCTTTAGTTTACAAAGGAGCTTGAGAAGGTCATTATCCCGGGCCCTT
Source organism: Pinus albicaulis (assembly GCA_034641835.2). NCBI lineage: Eukaryota > Viridiplantae > Streptophyta > Pinopsida > Pinales > Pinaceae > Pinus > Pinus albicaulis. The sequence continues at coordinate 62,984,867 of CM076578.1, read as the reverse complement.
TGACCGAATTTTTTTAAGTAACCTCGTACACGCTCTCGTGTCACATCCTTTATGCTTCCCCCGGTATGAATACATATTCTAGACAAGCCTAAACCTTCAAGAAGAAAGACTCATGGTTGTATTTGGCCCACATGTTGAGGAATTAGATGCCTCTACTCCCCCATTTTATGTTTCCTTAGTAATTCATGACTCATCGTTGCATAATTGCATGTTATATTCAGAGCTTCTCATAACCTATTGCCCCCGTCTACTATGGAACAACTAGGATTACAAATCACCCGTCCATACAAGGACCTCTATTCATTTGATTCCAAAAAGAGTTAAATGCCCGGGTGATGATCAAGGATTTCGGTGGTCAATTTGGCCCAAATCCCGCAAAGTGTAGTGATGGACATTTTGGTGGCCAAAAATCTCCAGCTCACTTTGTCATGTCGTTGTCAAGGTCCTAGGGGACTAAAATTGGTGGGTCAACTGGCTGACTTGACCTATGCTACTATCCCGCTTTTGGTGGCTAGGAGAGGAGGCTATACCGTAAACCAGATTTGTCAAGATGGGGGCCACTGCTGGCCGACAACTCAGCTTAATTCTTCGCCTTATAGTAAGGAGGGATATTTCTGCGTTTGATGCCGGAAGAAGATCAAGACTATGTCCATGAACCATCATTCCTCGCCGCATCAAGACTACAAAGCCCATATAGAGCCATGAAGCAGAATCGGGACACTTCATTTTTATGAGCAAAACTCCCGCAGAAGGTAATGGGGCTAGGGTATTATTGACTTCTCCTACAGGCCAATGGGTCCCATTGTCTTTCAAGCCAGAGTACGAAGCCACTAATAATTTGGACAAGTATGAAGCACTTTCCGTTAGGGTTACGTATAGCCAGAGCATGAACATACAGAGTTTAAAGGTTCTAGGAGATTTAGAACCGGTGGTTAGACAAAGTGAAGAATCAAATGCCAAACCAAGCATCCTGTGATGAGGGCTTATAGGAATGAAGTTTGGGACCTAGTGGAAAATTTTCTCTTGCATTTAATATTCGCTTCATGCCCCGGGAGCAAGGCATTAGGATGGAAGACTCCCCTTGCAGCTGTCGCCAAGATTTCCTTCGTCCACCTCAAAACCCTCTCCTAAGATATGAAATTGAGGTACGTTATTGGCCATCAATCTCGCATAACATTAAGCATTGGCAGTGTTTGAGGATGAAGAACAAGGAAAAGATTCCCGGAAATGGTTGGGGAATTCTCCAACATGGAGATTGATGTGCTTGTGAAGAAGAAGAGGTTGAAGACACTTCGAAGATAAATGGGAAGAAAGTATGGCCGGGCCATAAAGTTCCGCAACTAAAGGGAAACGTTATACCCTCGAGGACTAGTGCCCTTATAAAGGTTGTTTAATAGGAATGATGTCCCACCGTGTACCGAACAAAGTTGTAGAGGAAAATCAGGTAGAAGATCTTAACCCTTCATACCGATGTTGACCCCAAAATTGTGAAGTTATCCAAGAAGGTCCGAGGAATATAAAGAACCCTACCGTAAATTATTCCAATCATACAAAGATGTGTTTGCATGGTCTTATCAGACTTAAAAAACCTTCGATATCGCATCATGCAAAGACAAAATCTCCACCGAAGGGAGATACAAAACCACATAAACAAGCTTAGACAGATAAATCCCCATCGCTTCCATCCATTGAGAAGGAAATTAAGAAACCATTGAAGGCCAAAATCATTGTGCCATTGAGGTATTTTGAGTGGCAGCAAACCTAGTCCCTATTTGGAAAAAGAATGAGAAAATAAGGCTATGTGTCGATTTCCGAAATTTAAACCGAGCATCCTTAAAGGACAATTATCCTCTACCCAAGATGGATCACATCCCGTAGAAAGTTGTAGGAGCTTCCTGGAGCGTCGATGATGGATGGATTCTCTTCCGGTTACAATCGTGTGGCCGTACTACCGAAGATCGAAGAAGACTGCCTTCACCACTCCATGCGGTACGTTTATGTATGCCGTAATTCCTTTTGGGTTGATTAATCTAGTGGGCCACCTTTCAAAGGGCCATGGACATTGCCTTTGTTGGGGAGCAAGATAAGTTTGTGGTAGTATATCTAGATGGCATCACCGTGTTCTCAAAAGATGATGCGTAGCACATTGAACAATTGCGAGAACTTTGGAGAAGTGTAGAAGATATGGTCTCTCTCTCAATCCACAAACGAAGTCATTGTTTGCATTAGAAGAGGGTAATATTTTGGGAGATATTGTAACCAAATATGGGGGTAAAAATAGATCCCAAGAGAGTAGAAGTTATAAATGGCATTTCTCTTCCTAGAAATAAAAAGGAGGTGTAGGTGTTCCTAGGGCGCATTAACTTTCCGAGGAGGTTTATCCCTAACTATGCCGAGATATTAGACACATAATCAAGGGCCGAAGAAAAATAATGAGGTAAAGTGGTCCTGTGAGAATCACGAGAGGCCTTTTCCAGATAAAAAAGTCCTTTGCCCAAGCCCCCGTGCTAGCTGACCGTAATTATGCCAAACCTTTCATGATCTTTTTCTTTTGCATCACCTCATACAAAGGGCAGAATTTTATTGCAGAAAAATGAAGAAGGGTATGAGCAAACTTCCCATCACCTTCTTTTCTCGCTAGGGTGCTCCGTGATACCGAGTTGAAATATAACATATATGCTCTGGTGAAGTCTCTTAAATCATTTCGTATGTATGTCTTGTAGTCCCATATCACTACGTTTGTGCCTCTAGCACTGTAAAATATATTTCCATTCAAGGAGATAGCAAGGGAAAAATAGGGAAATGGATTGCCAAAATAAAAGAGTATGAGCTAGACATCCACCCTACCAAACTGATCAAGGGAAAGGGTTAGCCAAAATCTTTTCGAATCAAACTACTAGGCTCCGGGTATAAATTTGTCCATGATAGCAAATGAGAAGTCTCATAAGAAAGAAGAGCAACAGGGGAGTAGAGATAGCTACTCGAAGACACACATGAAGTACCTCATCATCCCTTGGTACAAAGAGATAGTGGAATATCTTATAACACTACCTTCCCTCCTAGCCGTGACAAAGCTAAATACAACACTAAGGTTGAGATCACAAAAGTATGTTGTTGCCAATGGTCAGCTGTACTAGCGAGATCCCTCGTGCATCCTCGCTCCCGTGTCTCACAAAGGACGAGGTAGAGAGTATAATGGCCGAATTTCCATGAAGGAATATATGGGGGACGTTATAGTTGGAGGGCCACTCGTCACAAAATCCCGAAGGCCGAGCTTTGGCCCAAACTCTTTGGAGATGTGTTTGCCCGGGTTAGAGCTTGTGAGAAATTCCAAAGGCTCAAGGGAAAGACAAAAAGTTGGCACCTCTCGCCCATGATCCCTATTCACGTGGATGAACCATTACAACAATGGGGAATTGAATTTATTGGTGAGATACATCCTTCATCAAGTGGTTAGCATAAGTGGATATTAAATTCCACCGAGTATTTCAAGAAGTGGGTGGAAGCTATACCGCAAGGAATGCAACCGATGTTGTGTGGTTGCCCCGCCAAGATAGTCACCGACAATGCACAAAGTAACCGTGAAGTTTTTCGCTCGCCGCGTATAGCATTACACTAAAGCCACTCTATGGCTTATTACCCACAAGGAAATAGCCCGCGCAGTCTTCAAATAAAATGTTGGTAAGAGCACTAAAGAAGGCTATCAACAAAAATCAGAAAAATTGGGATTCTAGCTGAAATTCAAGCCCGTGAGCCAACAGATTACCACAAGAGAGCAAATCAAAGTCCCCATATGAATTAGTATACGGCGTGGTAGCAACATTGTACACCAGGCCTTACTAGTAGCTCGATTCATGCAAGAAAGCCAAGAAGAACCCGATGATGTGACCAGGAGAATAAATCAGCCGGTGGAGTTAGAAGAAACATGAAACCAGGTAAGTCGAGGATAATTGAATATCAAGAGAAGATGAAGAACCTTTTTGATCAGCATACCAAAGACAAAAGTTACAAAGTTGGGGATTTATGCTCCGTATGGGATATTCGAAGAGCCGATGAGGGGAAACATGGTAAGTTCGACCCACCTCGTTCGTCCCTTTTAAAATTGTGGAACAAGGGGGAAATAACATCGTCTGTGTTGGAAAATTTATAGGGAGACTTGCTTGATGCCCCTATAAATGGTCAGCTCTCAAACCTTACTCTGGGCTTCCGATTCAAAGCGAGAGAGCCCGATGTATTATACCGCACATTATTTTTGTGCTTGCATCTTTGTTTACTTTGGATGATGTGTGTCGTGATGAATCATGAAGAGAAAAATAAAAAGTGTGCCGAAGAGTGGTGTTCTCACAAAATATTAACAGTGGTCTCGCGAATTTCTCGACATGTCCAAGGATGAACGTGCGCCCCCGTGGAGCAAATGTTGATCATATGGTTAACATTATTCATTTTTAAAAACAACCTTCAAAATAGCAAAGTATCGAAGGTCATGAATAGTGGTGAAAAATTTAAAATAATGATCGGAGAGAAACAATGCTAAGCTAAGTCGTGAGGGCCGAATAACTAAGCATGTGTCTAAAAAGGGAGGAAGACGTAAAGGTTTTGAACTTGGGAGTAAATAAGCAAAAGTTGCATGTTATAAAATATATAAAACGAAATATTTTAATACAGCCCTCGCCTTTATATTATGCACGTGGAAATGAGTCTCTCGCATGTGTAATTCCTAAGGCCAAGGAGCAGAAGGGGTGAGAGACCCATACCCCCGCGGAATTGTGGTGATGTGTCAGCCGGGTGGAAAAAGGTAAGGGTTATATGGCGAAGGGAAGGGTCTTAAAAGCCTCCATGCCGTGTATTTTATGATTCCATGTAGAATTCATTTCGAGAACAAAGTTTCTTACGCGGCGTAAAGGTAAGGTAAGTCCGTAGGTGAACTAGTACCGAGGCCCGTACCAAAACATTAAACTTGGCACATGCTGGCCACCCACCTATAGTTAAACACCAAATCCCTACACGCCACATGCTCCATTGTCGCATCCTTATGACGCCGCCCCCACTTACATCACCATTCCGCCTTTTGCCAAACCATCCTCGCCCCCATATAACGGTCCCTCGTATTTTACCGCAGTAAACTTTTCAGTATCCAAATTATGGTATAAACCAAAGTGGGAGCCCACAAGCCGTGTCCACTTGGTCACCGCGTACTCGCGTTATTTTCCCGAGCAGATTTCCCACCGCACAAAAGTATCTCCGTCCTCCATACCCCTCCTCGGTTTCCTTTTGCTTTTAAACAATTTTTACCGCCATGGGAAAGGGCACCGCTAAGAAAACAGAACCAAAGACCCCGCAAGTCCGTGAAACCAAAACCCTCCCAAAGTTCGAGCCCTTCTTAGACCCGCAGGCCGAAATCTACATCCGTAATAGCCTTTTCTCATCATCGTATCAAACCCCGATCTTTTTAGATGACATGTCGAGAATAGGATCATATTTCCGGTGGTTTTTATCGTGCCTATACCATCAAATTACCCCCCATTATATCCTCGTGGTCAAGTTTATTTGTTGGCTCGTAGATGCCTACAACAAATGTCGAGGCACCTTTATCTTAGCTCAAGGAATATGATTTTTTCTCTTTCTCTCGACATTATTAGACAAGCCCTTCGCTTCCTACTCGCCGCGAGCTACACCCGCTCTGAAATGACTTTTAACCCCCTTCGCCCGCCAAATTTCCATGGGAACAAAGAAAGAGACTTCATTTCCTCTATAACCAACAAACGCCTAGGCCACGTCTCTTCCTTCCATAGAACCTTTCCCTTGAGTCCGTTCAAAGAAGAAGTGCGTGCAGCCCATCCTCGCTCTCATCGCAAGTCCGTTAGGTGTAGGCGGTTTGGGGGAATTTTCCAGGCATGTGTCTCTTTCTACGGTTAATGTCTCAAACGGGGGTAGTTTTGGATATCTTGGGTTTCATAGCCTCTAAAATTCAAGCTTCCCGCCTTCCAAGAAATTTCAGAGAATCCGTCATTTCGCTTCTCGTTCTATGGTTTTCTACCTCTTCCTATATCAAAGATATCGATAAGTTCAAGGGTTTGGGTTTAGAGAGGGTATACAAAATTCGAAACCCCGACCGCTCGACAGGATCTTTACAACGCACCCGCTTACCAAATGGGGTGGGTTATTCCAGATTTCGAATGAGTTCATGCCTATTTCCTACACTATCATCCATGACTCTCCCTCCCCAGGGTTTTTCCCGAGATGAAGAGCCGGTTACAAGCTAGTAAAGCCTAAAGTACAAAGGATTGGTACCTATATGACAATTACACCGAAATTCGGGTCTATGGAGCCAATTTTTCCCCCATATCGCCTGGGTTCGTGTTTCGGCCGATGAATTTATGCCCGGAGCAGATTCGGCGTACCCCAAAATCTAAACTCCACTTCGTCCCCGCAAAGAAAGGTTTCATCCCGAAACTTCCCATTAATATTGGCCCTTTTATTGTCAATTCAAGACATTCCCTCCCATTGTTGGTAGTTACCACAAGACATGGATTTTAGATACAAGGGAAGTCTTGGGCTCACGTACCCGCGGGGCATCATCTCTAACAGAAGAAGGAGGAACAAACATACCCTTATGTGCCTCGAACGAGACTACTTATAGAGTGGAGGGCTAATATTGAAACTTGTCCTTTGCTTTTGCGTATGGAGACAAGATTCATCCGCCACAGGGGAAAGAGGAGAAGCTAGTAAAGTTCAAGAAGAAGAAGAAGTGGGCCCATCATGAACAAGTTCCCCCTTCGCAAAAAGCAAGAAACAGTTGACAAGAAAGGCGGAGATAATAGGGGAAGAGCAAACTTTGCTCGAGTCATTCATACCACATGGCAAACCCGATGGGAGAAAAATCAGCTCAAGGTGCTACGAGACAGTTGTTACGTCCTCTCGATTACTCAAGTTCCATAGGCTATTAGAGATGATACTTCACAGTCACAACTCGAAAGGATCCCGAAAGCCGAGCTATTAGGGATAAGTACAAGGGTGAGCTAGAATATTAATGGGAGAAGTATCATACCAGGATTTTAGGTTCCATGAATTTGGACAATGCACTTAGTATTGGCTATGGCCGAGGCCATTCGGGACCTAGATGTAGGTACCACTAGCTATAGAGTGCTTGAGTATGCAATTGACATGGCTAAGGTGCCATCTCGATAAATGTAACCTATTACAGGTGGTTGGTGATAAGGTTAAAAGATGAGGTAATGCGACTCACGATCACATTGAAGAAGTTAGAGACTAGCACGCCCAAGTGAGGGAGACTCTCATAAAAGAACATTCAAATTCCCGTGCCCTCACAAAACCAAATATGTGCTCTCCATGAGTCAATTAAAGGAAAGGAAACCTGAGAATCGAATCCACAACGTTATGGCGTCATCGAGCAATTTAAGGAGGTGGCATCCTTGAAATGCAAGATTAGCATTATGGCTTCCCATCATGTGCGTAAAGCCGAACTAGCTCAAAGCCGAGAAAGATAAAGTAGACCTAGTCGACTTTGGCAAAGGAGAAGGAGGAAAAGGAAAAATGGTAGAAGAAAATGGTTGTTCTCGAGGGGAAGCCGACGTAACTACAAATGACCTAGGACACACACAAGCTTGTGCACCACCTATAGTCCAACTGCAGAGATCAGTTCAATACACCGAGTACCGACTACAGCCGAGGGCTACAAATGCTACACTAGAGAAGCAAAGCCCACAAAAGGCTAAGAATCACCGAGTTGGAAACTTCCTTGGCTGAAAATTATAGAAAGATAGAGACTATGCAGAAGGAAATTGCAATGTGCAAAGAAGGAAAAGTCGGACTAACAGAAGACCATCAACGATCTCAATAGCCACCTCGAAGGGTAATATCACCCTTAGGGATGCCAAAAATAATTTGGTCAGAAATCATCGTAGTGGTGAAAGGGCAAAGTGGGGTTTCCTGAAATTCATTGAAGAAATAAAATCGTTTGCGCTTTATCTCCGAAGGAATATTCATGAGGGAAAATATCAATATATCCGTAATATCTAGCAGATGCCGAAGTTATATCTCTTTCTTGAAAGGGCTGAAATATGATGACGTGGAGAAGCATGGCATAGCAAGTTGGTTCAAGGAGGCCATTGCCTGCCAAGATTATTGACAAAGACTCCGCCCGCATTATAGCTTCAAGGGCCTTACAACAAGTGGCAGCCAATATGGATCGGCTGATATGGTTTGGGCCGAGATCACAGCACTCGGACTTCCTATTATGTCAGGATGCTACCACCCTTCCATGCTACAACCATTATTGGAGTACGAAGCACGTCTCGGTGAAGAAATGGGACCGGACTGATATAATTTTCGTATAAAACCACCGCTAAAAAGCCGAGACCATTGTTTCATCGCTCCGCCAAGAATTTTCTCTCCATCCGAAAGCATAAGATCCCCACCGTTGCAATTTTCGCGACCTCAATCGAAGCCTACAGTCAAGGTAGCGATTCGCATCGATGCCTGAACTTGCAAGCAGAGTAGTCAACAAAGATGCACCCGAGATACGAACCGTGTCACTAGCTCATCAGCAAACATTCCACCACCTCGTGTCGCCGACCGTTTCGACTCCCATCTCATCGCGGAATATTGTCAATTCATGATTCGGCCCTAGTGGCATTTTATTTTCACTTTAGTTTGTTACTTTTAAATTTCGAGTGGAATTCACATTCCACTCCCGCATTTTACTTTCTCGTCAAAACCGTTGTTTAATATTTTTTTTAAAACGACCGTGGACTCCTAACTATAAATGATGAGATGCTCCTATTCCTCATCATTAATTTTAAGGTGTTTCCGATGGAGACCCCAAATGGACTACTAGCATGCAAGGAAGATTTTTTCCCAAAAAATACCTTCTCGCTCATGTTTCGAGGTCGCTTATATAAAAAAATCAACTAAAGAGAAAAAAGCGTTCCGCATTTTCTAAAGAAATAGCCGTGAAGGAGTTTTTGTGTGCTTTTTTTTGAAGTTTTAATACAAATGTGAAGAGCCCGTCCGGTCTCAATGATAAGGAGTTTTATCTTTAATGAGGACTCGGGTCTTGGTGCTTTATAGTCTATAGCCCCGCCTTATGTGATATAGTTTAGTCGTTCATTTCACTATTTCATTTCTCTTGTATCATGCTCCTCCGGAATGCGATGGCTCAACGTTTTAGTATGAATTTATCACTATTGATACTTATGCTAACATGTCTAGCACTTTAAATATGGCTCACCATGATATGTTGTTTCATTTTTCCACTTCATCAATGATTCCTCTATATTAAGTGCTATGGGATGTTATTTTTTAGCAAGCAATAGACATGTATGGATTCTTATTACCATAAGCCCACCTCATGTTTAGATATATTTATGGAATTTCATCTCATTGGTGGTTAGTATTCTTTCTATTTTTCATAAATAGCAAATGCCGTCTGTTTTTTATCTCCGTAAAGCATTTTCTAATCTAGCCCCCTCCTTATAGAAAGTCGCCTTTGAATTGTATGATACATTTATATTGAGAATTCACATCTTGCCTCTCGTAGTGTTCCTTTCTATTGCGTCGAGTTTATGAATATTCTCGTTCCATCTACCGATCTTTCCCCGTTAAAAATGAAATAGAGAAAGAGCCTTGTTCTACTAATTATCCTTGTTATATCATTGTTATAGCATCATTTCTCACCTTGATATGATTCATGATTGCTACATGGCTTTTTGGGCACCCATTCCTACAGACTTGGACAAATTCACTTAAAAACAGTGGAAAATCCCTCATACGCGACTATGCCCATACTTTTCCGCATGTATACGCGAGTACAACAGACTTTTCCGCGTATGCCATTAAAATGATTAAAAAATATATAAAAATCCCTAATTTCGCGCCGGGGTTGATGGTTACTCGTAGTTCAACCACCCCGGCCTCGCGTGGCCAATCGTTTCCAACCGCCGGGAAACTACTTGGAGGGACCATAAAAGCCCTCATGTGTATGGCCTAAGGGAGAGAGAAAGTATTGATATTATACTTCCGTTGGTATTCCCCATCCAAGTCCGATTCCTCGTGCCTCCGCACTTTCTCCTTACCATTGTAGGAAACCCTTGTTTCCTTGAGATACACATCCCTTTATATGTTATCTCGTATGCAATTCGCCTTTGGAAGGAGTCTTAGCGAGGCAAGGGCCGGACGGATCCGGACGACTGTTCGCGAAGGCCTTGGAAGGATCGTATCTCTCCTCTTGATTACTTTTTGTACGTACTATTTATACTGTTGTATATCATAAGACTTTAAATAAACGTGTTAGTGTATGCTTTAATGTATGAATAATATTTCTGTTATACAAGCATTCATTATGATTTATTTAATGTTTTATATGAATCTCACTAACATATAGAGTAGAAATATGTTGTACAACTTGTCCTTTGTGGCCGGTTTCTTCTTGTATTTCGGTTAAGGAGGAAGGACGGTTGCAGTGAGTTTGAACTCCACGGGATCTACTTCAAACGTAGGACCAACGGGTAAATTCTCTCATTCGCTCTATTTAGTTTTTATGAACGTGCATGATTAGGTGAGTTCATAAGAGTACTGCTTCCGCGTGAGGTTGAATCCCAACCAACCTCTAGGGTGTTAATTCCCCCGAAACAGAATCGGCGACTCCACTAGGGATCACATTCTTGTGATTCTCCCGTTGGGTTGTTTCCACCGTTTGGTAGGTTGCCAACAGCTTTTTCTCTCGTCTTTTTACAAATTCACTTGCTTTCTTGTGCAATGGGCTTCAAAGTCTGGTGTCTTTCCACTTGCTTTTTTTGTTTTTCATTATCTTTCTTTGTATACGTCTTTTTTCTCGCACACACGCGTATACCCGCGATTTTGTGTAAAAGGATCCACGTATACGCGAGTTTCCCCGCATACGTACGCGTATACACGCTCGGTTGCATAACCGCTAGGTCGCATATACCTAGGCATTTTCAAATTTTAAGATTCCCGTGTTTTTGGTCTTCTTTTCCGGCCGTGGAGGCCCTCGTGTCCGCAGTCTCCTCGAACTTACCCAGAGTGTGACAGAAGCGGTTTCAAGTCTTGTTTCTCTTTCGTTTGTTCGAAAACTAATCTTGGCAAGAGTGTTCTCGTTGGTGCCGGCACTCGGGATTGAGTCTCCAAGATTGCTTTCTCGAGCATTCTTGGCTGTTCTCGTTTATCGCAATCGTAGAGCTTCGCTCGGCCGACTCGCCCTATCTTTGTGTTGTGCTTGCATTGCGTTCTTTGCTTTGTTTTCGATTGGTTTTCTTGAGTTTTCATAGGGCTAGGGTTTTGTCAATTTTCGGAGAACTTTTCTTGTTTCTTTGAGTCTTTTGTTGCAACGAGTTTCCACTATTTCTCTAGGCTGGTTGGCCGAGTTTTTGGTCTCTTCCATTGCTCTTATTGATCTTGCTATCATTAGCTTTATAAGGTTTGGGAGCATTGTTGAAGTTTATGCTTGAAATTCGGTCTCGTTTTGGCTTTGGATTGTGATAGCTGTGCTTGGTCTTCTTGAGCTCGGTTTTATAAAACCGAAAAGCCCAAAAAACATTTTTTTTGCTTTTTGTTTTTTTTGCATTTCAAAAACTCAAAAAACATTTGGTTTTGTTTTTGTTTTTGTTGCATTTTTTTCATTTTCGTTTGGTTTACCTTTTGAAGCTTTAGTGAAGTTTTCGTTTCTAGTTTTTGGTTTGATTTTGAGGAGAAGTTGTCATTTGATTTCTTTTTCTTGTTGTCAAGTATTTTTGTTGTCTTATACTTTAAGAGTTCTTTGTTGCAAGAATTGGCTTTCTCGGGCAACAAAAGATGAGTTAAAACTAAGGAGCTTTTTGGGAAATTTCACCTTGTTTCAAGGGACTTTGCATCTTAGAATTTTACATGCTAGTGGTCATTTGCATTAGGTGCATTGAATCATTTAGTTAGCTTCTTAGTTTTTTGTGAGTGTGATTTGTAATTCAAAAAAGAAAAATACATTTTTAGTCTCGTAGAACTTATATAGAAATTGCTCTTCATCGAAAGACAAAGAACTGCATGTGCATGTAGTCGTTTTATTAATTTATTTCGATCAAAACACCATTGGTTTCAACTCCATATCCTTGTGACTTAATACAATGAAATTTCCTAAAATAAGTATTTAATCTTAAAATCAACTAAAGTAAGTTTTACTAAGTGTCAATCACCAACTAGCTAGGTTGTAGGGCTTTGGAATAGGTGAGAGGAGAGTTAACTCTCCAAGGCCGCTCAAACAAACATAGAAGTTGGACACTGATAAATCCAACTCCGTGAGGTGGATCGGGGAAAGCTCTCATCCGAGAGTCAAGCGCGAGGGGAAGTGAAGGTTAAGAAGAGGGATACCCCCCCTCCGATTAGCCGAATCCGACCTCAAGACCGTTCCGCCCGCCCTTTCCGATACGGATTGGTGTCCACAGTTTCGTTCCTGCCTACACAGGTGACCGCGGGGGAATACTTCGTGGTACCTGAAGCGTACGTCGCATCACTTTCAACAAGATTGGGGGTGCCTCGCGAGCTTGGGTGCTTGAGCCGAGCGTCGTCGTTAGGAGGCTCCGCGTAACCGTTTCCGATACCTTCGCTAGTTGTTCCGTCCCCAATCATCCCAGATCGCTTTCGGAAGGCCCTATACTTCGCTTCGTATTTTGCAAGTCCGGTCCTCATCACCCGAGCGGAAATACTGGAGGCTGTTTGCTCTTTGTCGTTTCTCGGTGATTTTGATTTAGTGAGTGATCTTCGTTCCTGGGGCTTGCCTAGCTTTTCACTTTTCTTGAGTCTAATATAATAAATCCGTAAAAGTGGCTGATCAAGCGCTCGACGTTCGAGGAGAATCCGGGGTTATCTCCTGAGAGTGCAAGAGCTCTCTTCGAGAAGGCGTAGGAGCCGATTTAGCGTGGTTTTTACCCCCGTGAGTCCGACGCCGTGGAGAGATCCTCCACTAAGGTCCGAAGGTTTCGTTGTCGATTCCGTGTCGCTTCCGAGAGGAGCGTTCCGCTCACCTCGAGAGTATTGTTTCCTCAAAGAAGAAGATTTTTCGCATAGAAGACATACCGAGCCCTCAGCCTACAAAACCATCTCCTCTTCCTCTGATCATCCGTTTGTTATTCAAGACGGCCGACCGGAGTCCGAGAGACCGCCGCATCTTCCATATCTTTTTCTTATCTTTCGATGGCTGGCCGACCGGGAACGCAACTTCTACCGTGAGTGCCGCGGGCATTCGTACCCGTCGTCTGGTTTATGTTGTGGGGCACTCTTGCTCTATCTTCGAGTGCTTCTAGCATCGCTATGTTTGGCTCGGGTTCACCCAAGCATATGCTTCAATTCCGGGTCCCTTCGTTTCAAGGATGTCCGTTGCTGGAAATCCCTCTTTTTCCTTGTCACGAAGTGCTCGGATCTACGCCCATGTCTAACATGGCTAGTGGATCACTTTCAAGCTGGGGAGCCTCTTTCTTTGGGATCGGGCATATTCCTGGCCCCAAACTTTAGGTCGTTTCTTTACGTCCCGTACCCGTAGTTTTAACCCTTGGGTCAGTGGACCAAGTTCGATCGCTTTTATGGGATGGAATCCTATGTTTGCAACGTCGGGGGCGGGCGGAATCAGCTCTCGTGAGTCATCAAGGGAATGCTTCTTTCCCCGCATCGAGTGCTTACGCATTTTTCTCCTATCTAATGCGTGGAACCCCTATCAGGGCTTTCCTCTTCGGCCATTACTTCGCCGGGGGGAACTAGTCCGGGTAACCTTGCCGTGGGGAGGAGGTTCTTCTCCGCTACGGGTCTTTTCCGGCAGCCTGGTACCTCATCAAATCCAAAGCTATTCTTTTCGTAATCGTGGGAAATCCATCCTATCAAGGATGGAATTCTCAGTTCACCGATTGCTCACGCTATGCAACGTTAAACTTGCCGACTTGTCGAAGTTAACTAATGACCCGATTCGGTATAGTCCGGGTGGCCTCCTCGGTTCCAACCAAACTTCCTTCCCGTACATTCCTAAGTTTGAAGGTAAGAATGGTGAAGATCCGCATCACATCACCACTTTCCACTTATGGTGCTCTTCAAACTCTCCCGATCGACGACTCGATTAGATTGATTATTTCCTCAGCGCACCTTAACTGGAAATGCCGCAAAAGTGGTATATAGAGTCAGCCATCAGGGGCAGCTTTCGCCACATTTGGAGAACTCGGCTATCACTTCTTTCCGAACCATTTTCGCCGTTCGTCGATATGAGGTCGGGACCGAACTCCCGGCTAATTTTAAGCAGATGAGGCAACTCACATTTCGATCAAGGATCAGAATGGAGGAGAAGGAAGAGGCTTATCAAAGCCCATATTCCGTGAGTTCTTCTGAGTGGTTTTTGAAATCGCTTTCCACGTACATTTCAAAGGATGTATCCCTACTTCGTGGGTATATTCCGAGGAGCGTTACCTTTAGGGCCCGTTAGCTAGAATTGATCTATTCTCGATCTCTGGGGTACTTTATGGGGCATTTGCCCAATGCTCCTCGCTCCAAGTTGGATTTATTGAAAATCCCCCAAACCTGGTCCGCATGGTGACGGGCTTGTCGGACGGCCAAGAGTAGTAACGGGGCCGTCGACTCCGTGCGCTGTCTTTACACCGCTTCCTCTTCCGGTCAAGCTTCGTCTCCGCCGACCACCCTTCCCGAGCCTTGTCCATAAATGCCGTCCAATCTTCAGAACCCAAAGGAAATCAACAACTGGCCGGGGAAGAAGAAGGGACGTGAATAACAAGAAGAAGGGAAAAAATGGGAAGGACAATGCAAATAAAACCAACGCAGCGTGTTGGTGAGGTCAAAAGGAGAAAAGAAAGTAAAGTTTCCAGTGCAAGCTTTAGCCGGAGACCATCTCACATACACTCTTGCTCAAAAATTCAGGATGCTCGCTTGTTATCTCAAAGAGGGTTCTTCTAGTTCCCAGTCGGCTAACAAACCCTTTTCCCCAAGGGCAACAATTAATTGGCCGGGCGCGAATCAAATCCCGGGGCTTCCTCCGAGCCCAGGAAGGGGAAATTCCATCGAATATCTTTATGATGAGTGCTCACGTGGATGTCGCTACGAGATCCGTGATTATGGCGTATATAGAATCTTCGAAAGCGAAGGAAGTTCGATGTTACCGAGCTACTTCACATCACGAAGCCAACTCGTTGAGTCTATTCTGACATCGAAGGCATCCTCTAAGCGGCCACCCATTAATCCGAACGCGAGAGCGTTCCGTAACTACTCGATTGTAGAAGATCTGGCGCGTAGTCCTTTGTGCTATGTCTGCCTTAGAGGTACTTCCGCCTTGTCTGCACGAAGCGCAAAGGTTGTCGTCGCCATTGGGGCTATTGATCCGAAAAATTCCTCTTCGATTACCTTTGATATGAAGAATTTTAAGAAGAGACTTCTCATCACATGGCCTTCCATATTAAATCATCGTATCGGAAGACTAACATATTTCGCACGTTGTTGATGAGGGTGCTTCTACTTGCGTGATGTCTTTCGCATGCCGGAAGACACTTGGATCTCCAAAAGCCGCTCCGTCTAAAGGCACTATTCTTACCGCATTCGATGGTCATTCTCACACTCGTTAGAGTCAGCTTTTGCAGCCTTCTCCAGTGATCAAACATGCTCTCTTTCAAAGTGATTTTAAAGTGTCAAAGTCAAATTTTTGTCATTTCAAAGAGTCTTCAAGCAAAATTCTGATCACTAGGCATTAGGTCTAGGGTCGGGTTTTCACTCTTTTCAAATTTTTCCAAATGTCAGTCCATGTCACCATTCAGCTGAGTGTACCATAATTCAAAGGGTTTTCATCATCTTTTCAAGCTCCATCGAGTCATTTTACACCTTGTTCATGCTTGGCCAGTTTGTGAAAGGTCCATTTCCCTCTCCTAGGGTTTCCTTGGAGGTAATTTCTCTTGGATGGTCAAATCATCGAAAAACTTGTATCCTGATGTTCATACACCTTCCTCATCATTAATTCACCTAATTGGAAACACTTCCCATCACTGAGATCCCCTAAATTCCTCATTTTTGCACAAACCTAGTTTCTGGCCAAAACTTGGCAATTTCCTAGGCTAGGCCTGTGTTTTGCCCTTTTGGACCCCTTTCCCCTCACTCAATCTCTCTGTGATTCCATTTCCCCCTGCTTCCTAACATCCCTCACTACTTCCCAAAATTTCCCCAAGAATTTAGAAGCCCTCATCCCCTTCATTTCGCTTCATTTCGACAAAATTGTTTCACACATCGCAAAGCTTCACTCAAAACGGTTTCAGAGCAATCAAAGATGAATTTTGGAAACCCAGAGAGGTTTTTGTTCACACCACGCCAAGGAAGAAAACCCCCCTCTACTTACACAGGTATCATGGTTTTAGAGAAATGTCAAAAATACCGTTGCCTCAGGAGAATTGAATGCACCTCTGAAGTGACCTTGGGAAAATCAATTTTTCTCCTAGCATGTTTGGCCAACTGACTTTCTTGATGAGTCAAATGATACCTAGAAAGACAGACCTTTCCAATGAGCTATCATGAGCTCAATTTGGAGTTGAGGAAGACCTTCAAAAGTTGACTGCAACAGTACTCTCTCCTTGAGGCAGCCTCATTCTGCTCATTTTGACTAGTGTTGGGAGATTTGGTTTTTGACAGGGTAAATGGAATCCAAATTGCATAATTCCACTTTTGTTGGAAAGTAGACTCAATATATTTCCAACGAGCTATCACACGCCCGATTTTGACACAGAAGGCCTCCAAAAGCTCTCGCAAGAGAAACGCGACCCACCCGGGGCCCGAGCGACCCACCTCGGGGCCTCGAGCGACCCACGCAGAGGCCGCGCGACCCACGCAGAGCACAGAGGTTCGAAACTTCATTTTGAGCGCCCAGTCTTGCTTGGGATCGATTCATTGGCCTTCAAACAGGTTATTTGCAATTGCTTGATGTTTTTAAATGCACCGGTGGCATCGTTGGTGGTTTCAAACATTTCAAATGGAGGATTTAAACCCCACAACATGCAATATCGCTTTCGTGGTTTTAAAATGATATGGGTGGTTGCATGTTTGTTGCTTATCTTATATCAGTGATATGTCCAGCCTTCCATATAATATCAAAACCATATTGTTCTCATGCTCTTATTATGCTATCAGGACTATTGTTATTATTATACCATGTTTTAAAACCTTTGTTCAATGGTGACCGTGGTTGTATTATGTCTCACCGCCCAATGTAAAAACATTCTCATGACTTTGTTTCAAACTGCCCATTGACACTTTTGTTGCTATTACTCATGGACAAAAACATTTATATGATGCCATGCCCTCCCTTTGACTAGACTTGTTCAAAATTTTGAAAGTTGCCCGCTCCTTTGATCAAAATTTCACTTGCATTGAAAAGCAGAGATTGTGCCTTTTTCCAATCCATCTAAAACAAAGATTTTATCCATGATTTGATTCCTTGATGGCTTTTTGACTCGTGGGAATATTGGTTGGGTGCTGAAACATACATCCTAACTTTGTTTGCACTCTGCCTCTATATCAAGATACATAGTGCCAACATCTTGTTCCAAAGCCAAGACAGAGACAAGAGTCGCAGTATGAGCGGAGTCGGATGAAGGACTCAATCGTTGGAGGCTGCATGCACCGAGATGGAGCATACCAAGGCACCGCAGTGGTAACATATCGAGAAGCTACGTAGCTTTGTTTCAACATCACGACGAGTACTATCTCCACATGGCGTGAAGGGGTCCGTTGACTTCATCGCAACGCGAGTACTATCTCCACATGGCGTGGAAGGGGTCTCGCCTTTCATCGGGGCCGCGTACATTCACAGGATCATGATAGAGACCAACACATACAACCGAGACGTTGTTTTCACCACAGAGCCGCATGCACCAAGAGAGCACTAAAAATGGCGGAAAAGGCCCGATCCACTCCGGATTTTGGCCGAGGCTTCATCGATCGAGCAAGACACATGATGGAGGACCTCCGTCCGAATTTGGCAAATTCGGAGAAAATTTTGTCATTTTCTGGGCCCTTGGTCTAAAACAAGCCTTGCGTTTACGTGGGTCGCGCGCTCATGCGCTCGCTTTTTTTGAGACACTTGCTGGAGGAGATTTTTTACATTTTTTGGATTTTTCATGGTTAATTATGCATCCTCTCGGGTCAACTTAGCATTTCAACAACTGGATGGTCAAAATAACAAAACATCACCATGAGCAAATCACCTGCTCGCCACCTTTTGCACCAGCAGGGAGTACCTCTGGGAGAATGAGGTTTTGGAGGGTCACATCAACTCTAAATTCCGAAATTCCACTTGGGTTGGAAAGTAGACATCTAGGGCTTTCCAACGAGCTATCATGAGCTCAATTTGGATGCCGGGAGCTACCTCAAAATCAGCTCCGGAACATGAGCCGACTCCACGTGCTCAGGAGCGACCCACCTAGAAATTCTTTCCGAATTTTCAGCCGCCAAATTTCAAAATATTTCGCCTATTATGGACCAGTTTTGCTTATGGATAGAATTTTGGGTTTTTATGATGTAAATTCATGTTTGATATGTAACTTTGTCTTGTTTTTATCTCTTCTAGAAGATTCACTCTCAAATGAGTAAAAAATCATGTAATGGACTGCCTCACTTTATGTTGTTAGTCGCCTCTAGATTAGAAGTTCCTACGATTAGAATTGGTTGAAACTGATCCCTGAAGAGGGGAATTCGACCCCTAGAGGTGGGGAAAGGTGTTAGAGTGCTCTATATATTGTAATTTCTCAATCCTTTTCGCAGGTTGGAGAGGTTGGACTCTTGGGATACTTTTGATATCATTGTACATATTTTTCATATTTTGGCTAAGGAAAGATCGTGGGTTTTGCGGCACTTGTTGGGATCCTTGTGGTGTTCGTTCTTGATGATGTTTCTCCTTTGTTTACTGTAAGTTTCTTCATGTTTAATGTTGCCACACTTTCATTATGCTTCGAACTAAATTGAATGAGTGAAATAAGGTTGAATCCATTGTTTACGTGCTTAGCCTTTGAATTCCGCTTATTCTATATGTTTTCACCCGTTTGGAGAGGATCCAAGTTCTTCTTTGCCCTCTTCGCCCTCCGTCGTCTAATCTATCCATAAATCCACCTCTAAAGCGTCAAGATCATCACCTATCTCGCCCCAAATTGAACTCGCAAAGGTCCGACCTTATCCCTCGACCCAAAATTTGCTTTTCCCATTACTCCAAATAAAACCCAAAACCAAAAATCAAACATACCTATCTCTTTACTAGCCTAAAATCAGTTCTTATTGTAAGTCATCTCGCATCCTATCACTTATTTTCTTTCGAGATTGACGGAGAGAGCCCTCTCGTCCCCCGTAGGGCTAGCTACGAGGGCCGAGCGTGGTTTGATGTAGCCTTGAGTTTTACTTCATTTCAGCCCGAGGTAGATTTGAGTGCTAACATAGTGGCGACGATACCTGGGAGAAACTCAAAACGTTTGCTTGCTATAGACGGAGTCCGAAGTCACGCTGTAGCTCGAACCGCACATTGCTTTGCGAGTGCATAGTAGATAAAAAAAGTCGCTTTCCAAGCCGATCTCCGGTTTAACTTGTAATCGTAGCACTTAACTTATAAATTGCCCCGTACGTGTATCAAGTTCGTATCCGATGGTTGATGGTGGACAACGATCGTACATAAGAAGGCTGAAATCATTCACCCGGTGACTCCAATTCAAAGTCCTGAGGACCGACTCTTCTCCGAGAAAATGGAAGGATCTTACACAAAGTTCGTACTAAAGTGGAATGGTATTCAGATCTAATCTCGCTTCTCGTAAATTACTTCTTTGCCGGTCTTGAAGCTATCCCGAAAGTTTTTCAAAGTTTGTTGTATGAGAAAGGTCATCAAAATCTTCACTCGACCCATTCAAAAAGTGTAAATGTTGAGTTTCCCTTTGATCCCGGCCTCCTCACTTTTCCCACATCTTATGATGAATCTCGCAGTGATGAGTAAGAAAATCAAGCTTCGATCCCACAAAGACTTGTACATGCCCCTACACCTTGTAAATTTGCATATCGGTACAAACTCTCTTGTTTTACCTTCTCGTTCTTCATGCTTTTCCCGCAAATTATGACCTATATCTACCGAGATTTGATGGTGAATGTAACGATGTCAATGCTGAGCAACATGTGCGTAATGTTGAGACTTTTCTAGATCTTTTTGAAGTTGATGATGAAGATGTTAGTATTAGGCTTTTGCTCTTTCTTTGCAAGGCCAAGTGAAGAGTTGTTCAAAGCCCCCGCTCGATACGCAGCATCGTCGTATTTCCGCAAAGTAGTTGGTCGCAGTTTTCCCTGGACTGTGTGGATGATCGGACAGAACTTTTTGTTGATTATAGAGGAGTATAAATCCGCTGAAAAGAATGCCAGGTGAGACAAGACAACAATTTTATGCTAGATTTAACCAAGTTTATTATTCGACGCGCTGATATAAGACCTTCTCCCTGGGGACCGCTCTTGCACTACCCGGGTGCCTTTGATCCGGAAATGGGAGTTTCAGCTGAGAGAAAAGAATATTGCAACACTTCACGAGATGCAGAACAAGGCAAGAATGTAGAGGCTCATTTGCCGATCTTGAGGGCAAGGTTGAAGGAAGAAGAAAAGAAGAATGTTTCGCAGCAAATTTGACACTTTCGCAGGAAAATCTTGATCTTTTTGTAAATGCAAGAGGAAGAGATGGTGCGGAAAATGAATACAAAAAATGAAAATGACATTCAAGAACAAGCGGCCGACCCAAAACATTTTGTTTCTCGATCCCGCTTGTCATAGTGATTGTTTTATAGATCATTGTGAAGAAGAGAGAGTCATGATATGATGTGTATGTTTGATGATGAATTGCTCCCGCTTTGATCGTATGATGATGATTATGTTCTCCAAAAAGAATCTAATCTTGCGTACAACCGCAGCCTAGCTTGTGCGAGGTGAGGAAGTTCACTTTCAAATATACCGAGTACAAGGATCAACCGATGCATACCGGGGCCTATGGCAATGATGAGGAAAGTGCAGAAAGTTTTGATGTAAGTGAAGGATCTTTTGCCTTTGTGTTTTGATTCGTTTCTTACCATTAGAGATAACTTCCATGCAATCAGAAATCAAACGTCAACAAGTCTTGATCCGGATCGCCTTGAGGGCAACGAAAACTTCTCATATTCGACTAAGAAATTTCAAAAGTCATTGATTGTCAAGTTGCAAATTTCAAGATTTGGAAGTGGGCACACATGATTTAATGATCTGGTGACTCCGTACCTTTATGTTTTGAATCATTTCGGCTTTTTGAGAGAAAATTGCATGGTAAATCTTCAAATGAGCAAATTGTAAACATCGCATTTGCATCCATCCAATGCAATTGAAGATCGACATGTATGAAGTTGTGGAAGATGAAATACACTCTGATGATGCAAGAAGATTCTATACTCCTTTGTTTTGAAGCATTTCGCTATAAGGCGCATCTTCATAATATATCTCAAGGAAAAGATGAACAGCCGTGTATGAGGTCATTACTAATGGATACATTACAACACTCTTCTCAAATTTTTGATGATCCTATCGCTCGTGTGTTGGATGATGTTTGTTATAAAAATTCTGCTTCATTAGCTAACCATGCGTCTTAAAAAGAATCTTGATGATAATCTTGTTCAAAGGTCACCTTCATTGTCTGCTTAACAGATTGTTCATTGCATAGCACATGTCAAGATTTCCATTCATATGAGGAGATTGATAAAGGAGGCTTTTGTTCACCCCTGAATCACAATGGTAGTTTCATTTTTCATGAATTTCGTGATCCTTTGACAAACTCTTTGCCGCAATCACCAAAGAAAAGCACCGCATGTGTGGAAAAGTTTAAGATCAAGGTATGGATATTATCTAGACCGTAGCCATGTTTATGAAGATCCATTCGCAATATTCTACTATCCACCAATTTATGCTTTGCAAGTTTATCAGTACCACTTGGTTCAAATTCTTCATGGGAGTTTCCTTTCGATTCTTTCCTTTTCCCGTGCATCAAGAAGTTATGGGAAGAAATCAAACAACAGCCGCATGCTTGCATGGTTGCATTGGTCGTCTTAATACACTTGATCGTGTGGTGAAAAGCACAATTAGAGTAGGTTGTATTGAATAAGCTCTACTTGAGCATCTTTTTCAGTTTGTCAGCTTGTGTTTAAGTATCCGCCGCTTAGTTGAGTGAGAGTCAATTTTTGTCATCAGTTTTCAGTCATGCATTTCAGTTTGAGTTTTTGATTCCATGGCCCAATGGATGGAAGCACCGGTCTCCGTTCTCCCAAAGTTCTACTAAGCTGGCACTTCACTGAGATGGAGCTACCATCCCCATTGGAGCCAATGTTAGAGTCAGCTTTTGCAGCCTTCCTCCAGTGATCAAACATGCTCTTTCAAAGTGATTTTAAAGTGTCAAAGTCAAATTTTGTCATTTCCCCAAAGAGTCTTCACAAAAAATTGATCACTAGGCATTAGGTCTAGGTTGGTTTTCACTCTTTTCAAATTTGTCCAAATGTCTACTTCATGTCACCATTCAGCTGAGTGTACCATCATTCAAAGGGTTTTCATCATCTTTTCAAGCTCCATCGAGTCATTTTACACCTTGTTCATGCTTTCGCTTGTGCCTAGGAAAGGTCCATTTCCTCTCCTAGGGTTTTGGAGGTAATTTCTTCGATGGTCAAATCACGAAAACTTGTATCCTGATGTTCATACACCTTCCCCTATCATTAATTCACCTAATTAAACACTTCCCATCACTGAGATCCCCCAAATTCCTCATTTTTGCACAAACCCTAGTTTCTAGCCAAAACTTGGCAATTTCCTAGGCTAGGCCTCGTGCTTTGCCCTTTTGGACCCCTTCCCCTACCTCAATCTCTGTGATTCCATTTCCCCTTGCTTCCTAACATCCCTCCCTACTTCCCAAAATTTCAAGAATTTAGGAAGCCCCTATCCCCTTCATTTCGCTTCATTTCGACAAAATTCCTTGTTTCACACATCGGGGTAAGTTTCACTCAAAAGAGGTTTCAGAGCAATAAAAGATGAATTTTGGACAACTGAGAGAGGTTTTTGTTCACAACATTCCAAGGAAGAAAACCTCCTCTTCACTTTTACACAGGTAGCATGGTTTTGGATAAATGTCAAAAATTCCCGTTGCCTCGTGAGAATTGAATGCACCTCTGAAGTGACCTGGGAAAATCAATTTTTCTCCTAGCATGTTTGGCCAACTGACTTTCTTGATGAGTCAAATGATAACTAGACGGAAAGACCTTTCCAATGAGCTATCATGAGCTCAATTTGGAGTTGAGGAAGACTCAAAAGTTGACTGCAACAGCACTCTTCCTTGAGGCACCATTCTGCTCATTTTGACTAGTGTTGGGAGATTTGGTTTTGACAGGGTAAATGGAATCCAAATTGCATACTTCCACTTTTTTTGGAAAGTAGACTCCACAGCTTTCCAACGAGCTATCACACGCCCGATTTGGGACACCGGGAAGGCCTCCAAAATCTTCCTGCAAGAGAAACGCGACCCACTCCGGGGCCCGAGCGACCCACCTCGGGGCCCGAGCGACCCACGCAGAGGCCGGCAAGGACCCACGCAGATACGCAGGTTCGAAACTTCATTTTGAGCGCCCAGTCTTGCTTGGGATCGATTCATCGGCCTTCAAACAGGTTATTTGCAATTGCTTGATGTTTTTAAATGCACCGGTGGCATCGTTGGTGGTTTCAAACATTTCAAATGGAGGATTTAAACCCCACAAATATGGCAATATCGTTTTCGTGGTTTTAAAATGATATGGGTGGTTGCATGAGTTTGTTGCTTATCTTATATCAGTGATATGTCCAGCCTTCCATATAATATCAAAACCATATTGTTCTCATGCCTATTATGCCATTGTGACCATTGTTATTATTATACCATGTTTTAAAACCTTTGTTCAATGGTGACTGTGGGTTTATTATGTCTCACCGCCCAATGTAAAAATTCTCATGACTTTGTTTCAAACTCTTACTGACACTTTTGTTGCTATTACTCATGGACAAAAACATTTATATGATGCCATGCCCCCTTTGACTAGACTTGTTCAAAATTTTGAAAGGTTCCGCTCCTTTGATCAAAATTTCACTTCTTGCATTGAAAAGCAAGAGATTGTGCCTTTTTCCAATCCATCTAAAACAAGAGATTTTATCCATGATTTGATTCCTTGATGGTAGTTTGACGGTGGGAATATTGGGTTGGGTGTTGGAACATACATCCTAACTTTGTTTGCACCGGCTTCTATACGTATACATAGTGCCAATATCTTGTCTTTTGTGCCATGACAGAGACAGTAGGCCGAGTATGAAAGGTAGAGCTCGATGCTGACTCAATCGTTGAGGTTGATGCACCGAGATGGAGCATACCAAAGGCACCCGCAGTGGTAACATATCGCAGAAGGCTGCTGCAGCTGTTTCAACATCACGACGAGTACTATCTCCACATGGCGTGGAAGGGGTCTCGTTGACTTCATCAGCAACGCGAGTACTATCTCCACATGGCGTGGAAGGGCCCCGCCCCCCCCCCCCCCCCAGCACATTCACAGGATCATGATAGAGACCAACACATACAACCGAGACAAAGTGTTTTCACCACAGAGTCGTATGCACCAAGAGAGCACTAAATGGCGGGAAAAGGCCCGATCCATCCGGATTTTGGCCGAGGCTTCATTGACCGAGCAAGACACATGATGGAGGACTCCGCTCCGAATTTGGGCAAATTCGGAGAAAATTTTGTCATTTTCAAATTTTTGGTCTAAAAAACAAAAGTTTTCAAGAAGCTACGTGTCGCGCTACCATGCGCTCGCTTTTTTGAGACACTTGCTGGAGGAGATTTTTACATTTTTGGACTTTTCATGGTTAATTATGCATCCTCCGAAGTCAACTTAGCATTTCAACAAAACTGATGGTCAAACAAATGCCTTAAAAACACCATGAAAATCACCTTGCCGCCACCTTACCACAGGAGTACCTCTGGGAGAATGAGGTTTTGGAGGGTCAAATCAACTCTAAATTCCGAAATTCTACTTGGGTTGGAAAGTAGACATCCAGGGCTTTCCAACGAGCTAATGAGCTCAATTTGATGCCGGAACTACCTCAAAATCAGCCCGGAACATGAGCGACCCACGCAGTCAGAGCGACCCACCTGTAAAGTTTTCCGAATTGCTCGCCGCCCGCATTTCGCCTATTATGGACCAGTTTTGCTTATGGATAGAATTTTTGGGTTTTTATGATGTAAATTCATGTTTGATATGTAACTTTGGCTTGTTTTTATCTCTTCTAGAAGATTCACTCTCAAATGAGTAAAAAATCATGTAATGGATCATTTCCACTCTTTTAGAGTGTCGTTAGCCGCCTAGATTGTAGTTCCATGATTAGAATTGGTTGGAAACCGATCCCTGAAGAGGGAATCTGACCCCTAGAGGTGGGGAAAGGTGTTAGAGTGCTCTATATATTGTAATTTCTCAATCCTTTTCGCAGGTTGGAGAGGTTGGACTCTTGGGATACTTTTGATATCATTGCATATATTTTTCATATTTTGGCTAAGGAAAGATCAGGGTTTTGCGGCACTTGTTGGGATCCTTGTGGTGTTCGTTCTTGATGATGTTTCTCCTTTGTTTACTGTAAGTTTCTTCATGTTTAATGTTGCCACACTTTCATTATGCTTCGAACTAAATTGAATGAGTGAAATAAGGTTGAATCCATTGTTTACAAGAAGTAGCCTTGAATCTCGCTAGTTCTATATGCTTTCACTCCGTTTGGAGAGGATCCAAGTTCTTCTTTGCCCTCTTCAGCTCCTCGTCGGTCTAATCTATCCATAAATCCAATTTAAAGCGTCAAGATCATCACCTATCTCGCCCAGCTTGAACTCGCAAAGGTCCGACCTTATCCCTGACCCAAAATTTGTTTTCCCATTACTCCAAATAAAAACCCAAAAAACCAAAAATCAAACATACCTATCTCTTTACTAGCCTAAAATCAGTTCTTATTGTAAGTCATCTCGCATCCTATCACTTATTTTCTCGAGATTGACGGAGAGAGCCCTCTCCTGTCCTCGTAGGGCTAGCTACGAGGCCGAGCGTGGTTTGATGTAGCCTTGAGTTTGATTTACTCGCCCCCGAGGTAGATTTGAGTGCTACGTACCCCATGGTATTGTCCCGCTTTGCCCATCCGTGTTGGGGGCAAAACCGTTGCCTCATAGAAGTTGAGGTAGTAGATGCAGCCTTGACCTACAACCTTCCGCCGGGGAGGAACTCGGATATGAGATGGATGCCATTGCATCCTCATTATTTCGAATTGTATGTTTCCCCACGAAGGGAGGATAGTCACAAGGGATCAACCGGACCGTCCTCCCCGTAGACCCGGATGCGCCTTCTCCCGACTCATCCGTCCCAAGTTGGATAATACCAAGGCGCCTATCGAGAATCTCTGGGAGTTGGAATGTGTATTCTTCCCCGATGGGTTCTTTTGATTCTCCTAAGGTGTCTATTAATGCTATTTAATCCTCCGTTGCCCTCTTCGAAGAGAGTTCTTTCGAACTCATTATTTTTCGGACCCTTGGACCTTACCTTCTCCAACAGCCACATTGGAAGAAGGGCAAGTGGGTGGAATGGCATTCCCGATTTCGCAAATTTCGTATCACATATCACCGTTAAGCTGACACCGCAGTCTCATCCAAATTTCTTTCGCCTAAGAGTTGGATGGTGATGTGGCTCCGGCTTGGACGCTTACTTCTTTTCTTCTCGCCCAGGATTGTCTAGATACCACTCTTCCATCCGAAGAGGACATCCCCGGAAGCGATGACAAGTATAGATAGACCGTGGGATGACTTGCATCATCGGTCTTACTTCCTACCGATTTTGAGTGAAGTCGAAACAAGTTTTCCAAGTCCCCGCCCGGACCTCGTTCACCCGCCTTGAGCTCCCTTAGCACCAAGACAGTTTGCGTCGAAGGGAACATGGCCGTGATCTCTCCTACTATCCCTAAGGAACATCTCCAGAATCCCAACATTATCGAGAACGTTTTCATTGGAGCTGAATGTTCCCATGAAGAGGTTCAAATCTATACCGACTCTTCAAAGAGTATAGGGATGTTTTTGCTTGGTCTTATGAGGAAATGCCCGGCATACACCCATCTATCGTCCAACATGAGATCAAGACGATGAAAACGCTGTCGGTCGTGCAAAACTTCGTCCTAGTTAATCCTAGGAAGCGTTGCGCCCATCAAAGCCGAAGTTGAAAAGTCGCTAAGGCGGGATTCATTTTCCTGGCCTTTGACCGAATGGGTTTCAAATCCCGTTCTCGTTGATAAAAAGCAAGGAACGATTCGAGTGTGCATCGATTTCGTAGACTCGAATAAGGCGTGTCCTAAAGATAATTACCCCACACCGTTCATTGATCGCATTATTGACGAGTGTGCCGCAGAACGAGATTTTCTCCTTCATGGACGGTTATAATCAAATTACTATCCGTCCGTAAGATCAACATAAGACCACATTTATTTGTCCCCGGGGTACGTTTGCATATAAGAAGATGCCTTTTTGGTCTTAAAAAATGCCGGAGTTACTTTCACGGCCATGTCTTACGCCTTCCACGACATCAAGAAAATCATCGAGGCATACTTAGATGATCTAGTCAAAGCCATTCTCGAAAGAGGATGGATCATCCTTGGCCACCTCCGGCAAATATTTGAAAGATGTCGTTTTTATAAAATTCGTTTGAATCCGAACAAGTGCGTTTTATCATCCGGCCTGGCCGTTGGGATTTATCGTGTCTAGGGAAGGGATAAGGGTAGATCCTTCAAGGTTGAGGCAATACTTCGGTTGCCTCCCCGTCTTCAATCCGTCAACTTCAAAGTCTCCAAGGGAAGTCTAATTTTCTTCGGAGGCTCATCTCTGTCGCCCATATCACGCGGGATATATGAGACCGTTGAAGAAAGGAGTTCCTTTCTTTGGGACCCACTACGCTCAACGCTCATTCGATGCCTTGAAAAGGCATTGACCGCTCCCTTTGCCGAGTCCACCCGATTATAGCGTAGATTTCCTTTTGTATCCGGCGCAGACCCGCCGATGGGTATGGTTCTCGGTTCGTGAGGATGATGCTCCGTCGAGCATGTTATTTACTACCTAGTCGAGGACTCGGTAGGACCTCGAACTCGCGATACACCCCGATAGAAAAATTAGCCTTAGCAAGCACTCCATGCCGTGCAAGCCGACTCCGACATTACATTATTATTCGCAAAACTTATGTCTTGGCAAACACGCTAATCCATTTCGGCTTTGTCCGGCTAGCGAGTGATTGGGGGCAAATATAATAGATGGATTGTGATATTATTGTGAATTCGATTCAGAGTTCATGTCCGCTAAATCCAAGAAGTCATTAGTTTTTGCGGAATTGATCTCCGAGTCATTTTGTGGAGAGGAGATGATCTATGATGAGTCATCGACGAACACTTGTTTCTTATCTCTCCACAAGATCCTTGGTATGGGGATATCATTGTATATCTCCGTACTGCGAAGTTTCTTTTCGAAAGATGAGCGCCGTAAGCCGCGTCACTTAGCGAAAAGTTATCTCGATTATTGGTGATGCTTTGCAAATGCCGAGGTTGATTCAATCCTAAGACGCTCGCTTAACTTTCGAAGAAGCCGAGGTCGTGCTCAATGATTCTCACAAAGGAGCTTGTGGGGTCATTTATCGTGGCTTGCTACAACCCGTAAGATTTTGCGTGCTGGCTACTTCGGCCCTCGATTTTCAAAGATTGTATTGAATCCTGGCCAAGAAGTGTCATCCTTGTCGTGTGTATACTCGAAAAATGCGCGCTCATCCAAACCTCCGCTTTTCCAAATACATCGTCGGACCTTCACAAAGTGGGTATGGATTATACTACTTGT
The DNA here is from genome assembly GCA_034641835.2 of Pinus albicaulis. Lineage (NCBI taxonomy): Eukaryota > Viridiplantae > Streptophyta > Pinopsida > Pinales > Pinaceae > Pinus > Pinus albicaulis. Next base: position 62,955,898 of record CM076578.1, on the reverse strand, counting down.
AACCCGCCTTCAGAAAAAGGTCACAAGTACATTATCGTAGCAAGAGACTACTTTACGAAGTGGGTCGGCTATGCCTACTTTTGGGAACGATGGTGAGATCGGGCAGCCTCTTTTCTTCTTCAACCGTTATCGCTCGTTTCGGTATACTCAGAGAGATTGTCACCGACCATGGCGCTACTTTCAGAACAAAGATGATGGCCGAGTTGGCTCTTAAATTGGGTTTCCTAAGTAGAGCATTCATCTCCATATTATCCTCGTGCCAATGGGCAAGTGGAAGCCGTGAATAAATCCTTGAAGACAATTCTTCAAATCTGACAATTGATAAACATAGATCCAATCGGCACATTATGCTATATCCGGTACCGTACACAGGACGCCGCTAAAAATGCAACCGGCTTTACTCCGTTTCGCTAGTCCACGGGTGGAATCCGTATTTCCCATTGAATGCGAGATTCCTTCCCTAAATTAGTTGTTGAGCTTCTTCCTCGACACTTCTAGTCCGGCGCAGCGACTTCTTCATCCGGAACATCTTGATGAGCAACAAGCGAGATGCCGCCACGTTGAACGAAGCCCACAAAAACCGAGTTAAAGCTCAATACGATAAGGCGCTTAAGCCTAGGATCTTTTCCGAAGGTGACCTTGTTTTGGTCTATGCCCAAGAAAAAGATGCCTTGGGGGCAAGAAAGTTTAAGTCGATGTGGTATGGCCCCTATATCGTTAAGAAGGTCCTCTTAAGAAAGGAGCGTATACCTTGGTTGACTTCGAAGGGAATGAGTTGCCGGAGCCCCGAAATGGGCTCTATCTCAAGAAGTATTATGCCTAGGCTTTGGCCTGGCATTTTGCTTTGTATATAGTAGGTTTTTTGTCTTGTACATATCTCGTTTGATTTTCGATTTTTGATGAGATGGTGATGTTTTTTGATCTCGCTTTGGCAAGTTGTGTTGATGTCATGAGTCATTTTGGTTTCGCCTCGATGGTGCTAGTAGACACACCGAACTTAGCTTCCGCGGCTTCGGTGCTTCATTATCCTTCCTACGATCGTTGGTATCAAGAGGGGTTTGCATTGGTCCCTGCCTCCAATAACGTAGCGTATCACACCGCGCTCATTCATCTACTCGGAGGCAATATCCTCGGGTGTTGATTCGTTGGTAGTTTTCTTGGACTCCCAAATTTCGGTGGTGTCGCGAGCTTGAACAACACTTATCGGGTACGAGATCCAATTTTATTACGATTGTTCTTGAGGGTACGTTTGTTACAAAGGTCATTTCAATTTTTAACATTCATTCATATTCCTCGAGTCGATAATTGGTTTGCTGACCTATCAAGCAATCAAGCTTTAGATTGGCATATTAATCATTCAATACAATAAATTTTAATCATCAAAAACATCATACATTTGATTCATTTATCACATCACATCAAATATCGTTGTATATATCATCGGAGTGTCAAAAAACTTTACAAAATTTGGATCCATAAATGCCGTACAAAACTTGGGCTTATGCCCATCATGTTCCGCCTCCTCAAAAAGAATATACAACATTATCTAATATATAAAAACTGCCTACCCCGAGGACCTCGCCTTAAGTTGTGTTCCTATAGAACATCACCGGCAGTTGGCCACACGGCGGAATAGTCTAACCTGGGCCCCGGGTACTCCTACAACCCGTCTCTCGGGACGTGACTCCCTCTCGGCAAGTCCTCCACCAAGAGCCCAGAGGGACTTGGCGGGCCGGGTCATCTCTCCAATTTTCTCCTCGCACGGCCGAGTGTCCTCGTCGAATCCGTTGTCTCCGCCTCACCTCTCGCGGCGCTTGTGACGTGCTAGGCCTCAGATCGAACTCGGTCCAACATCTCAAACATGATCATTTTTAATTGTCGGTCATTATGAATCCAATCCAAAAACATGTTTGTTTTTCATTTTTCATACATATTTGAAAAATCCAAAAAATCATATATAAGTTAAAAAATTTTGGTAAAACTTACCTTGATCGTTCCCCTGTATGCCGCTCCGGTGGAAGTACTAGATTTGGATCTCCTCGAAATCCATCCCGCATAGGATAGTCGTCCACCGCGATGATCCGTTCTCTCCACCACAGGAAGAACTCATCGTCCCGTGGTTCGTGTGGTACCTCGCTGCCCCCGCCCTTCATCATGTCTGCCCAACGGGCAATTCTTGGGTCCCGAGGGTTGCCGATAGTCGAGATGCCACTTTGGGTCTCAAAGCCGGAACTCTCTCGAAGAAGAATGTTGTCAGGCATGGTCCCATAGCCAAAGTGTTTTGTCTTTTTGGTGAATGGAGGTCAGCTTGTTGTTTCATGTGTTCGAAAGGTGGTCATGTGCACCAATCATACACATGAATTAAGCACTCTGCATGCCTATGCTCATGTGCGTCCCGGACGCCCGGTGTAGTGAGGCACATCCTACCACTCGCCGATGGTGAATGGTGGAGGATCTTATGTGCAAATCCCCGATATCTCTGATAGCAATCTGTGTTCCAAACTTCTTGGAATTATCTACGCAATAGATTTGGACATAGTCTTCCACGCAATAACCCTCCCAGGGGCTTTCCGTGCAAGTCCACCGGATCTCCCCCGCTGGAGAGTCCAAGTGATGAAGTATATCTTCCACTTCTATGCGTAGTGGTCCGATCAATTATGAAGCAATCCCGGGACCGGGGTTCCCGCACTTACGAGCATTTCAAGCAATCACACATTACTTTTCATATTGGGCATTTTAAAGAATTTGAACAATCCACAAGCTGAGGACATTTTGGGCCGCGCGATCCCCGCATGACCTCTTAGTCTATTGCGCTATGCTCACGTTCCCTCCATGAGATGGTCATCCCGGGAGAAATTCATCAAAATTTGCATTAGAAACTCCTTTTTGGGTTACGACTTACGCATACGCGACTTTTCCTCAGGCACTTAGCCGCGTGTATACGCGGCTTGCCTCATTGAACCCGCGTATGCGCACGTATACGCATTTTTTAATAAGGGTTTCAAGGTAAAAATTCACTTAATTTTAATTTTTAAACGGACAAAATGAATAAAATGTGATGATTAAGGAGCCTACCCGAAGTTTCGCCGAGTTCCGACGGTCGCTGTTCCCGATTTACCGAAAGAAGTTTTTAGCTCCGCAGCAATTTTTCCAAATCAGCCTATGCATAATGAACCAATTGAGAGGTAATTTGTGTATTTATGGCTAAAAATTGAAAATTTTCGCAAAAGTTTCTTTATGCTTATTTTTTTCGATCCGTCTTATGCCGTATAACTCGATTGCTTGGAAGTGCCCAGCTTGGTATATTTTCGTGCACATTTTGGTGATTTTGAGATTTTTCCCGGTTTTTCGATCCATGATTTCGTACTCTTCACTACAGTGTATATGATCTTCACCGAGCATATAGGTTAGGAAATCACTTTCCGCCGCATCTTGCATTCTAGCCTCCATACTGATCACTTGCCTTAGGGTCGATCCCATCGTGTCATGAGTATTACACCCATTTCACTCGCCGATTTTTAATCATGACTCGATGGTAGAGCCTTCCTTTACATGGGCTTCCTAGTTAGTTCCTCGCTATCACTTGTTGCCCATGTCGCTTTTTATGTAGGCTCGGAGTCCTTCTTTAGTCCCGCCATGTCTTATGTGTTGAAGCTTCATTCTTCTCCTTCATCACTTATCATTTTTCTCCGGCTTATACCGAGGCTCCCCTCGGTGTCGTTAAGTTGTATTACCGCATTGCATATTGGCTACTTCGTTTATCCCTGCCTTTAGCCTACTTCATTTGGACTCATGTTTAAGCCAAATTTTGACCTTGACTTTCTCGTACAAGTTAACCATTGCATGCACTTAGCTACGACTCGACACCTTTGTACCCATGGATGGAACGTTCCTCCGAGTATCACCGACTCGCCTTTCGCCACCTTGCATTGAGCATAAGATTGTTCCAATCCTGTGAACTAGTGCATCTCGCTTTTCGATACTCGTTCTATCCATTGTACCATAGCATTCTTTATTCTTTTTCTGTGCTTATTATATGAAAAAGACAAAAAATCAAATATAACAAAAAGAGCGGGAACGGGCTGTATCTTCGTTATTTTGAAGGCGTATAGAGTCGCTTTGTCGCCCTTGAACAAAGCACATATACTTATATATATTTCCTTCATTTGGGATGGTTCTATTTTGACCTAGGTTCAGCCTTTTACCATGTCACCATGGGCTTCTCCCCCGGTTGGTTATCTCTTCCAATCATATGGAGAGTTTGTTTTGCCGCCCGCAAGACAGACTTATAGCGTTGTCACTTTTCATCGCCATGGTCATCACAAGAGTCGTGCTTTTGTTCAAGGGAATTCTAGCCTCGAGGCCTACCATTCCGCGGTGTCTCTTTGGACCATTATTTAGTCAGCCTTCCCTAGCCTTGTCGCATCATACTCTATCACATCGATGTTTTGATCTTCTCCGCCGTGTCGGTTTGAGAAGGTCCCCATTGACTTCTCGTCGGCGGGTTTGTCTCTTATCGACTACGACACATTGCTCCGAGAGCAAGCCTAGAGCCGCACCTTGGGCCTATTTCCATCATTGATAGGTGACCTCGTGTCGCATTTGATCATCATCATGGGTCTTTGACCGAGTGGTTTCCGTGTCTTCGACGTCGCACACATTATCACACTTGGGATTCGTGCGCACCGATTTCCATTTGACCCTTACCTGCGGATTTCTCGCCCGTGTCGCCTTTCATTATTGGTTGGTTCAGAGGGTTTCTTCCGTGCGCTAGCTTCATCTTGTGCACGTTGGAAACGTACTTCGGTTTTGGTTCCATCACTCTACTTCGTCCGATTCCTTCCAAATCTTGGCCTCGTGGGTTACACTCGCGCCGGACCGATGTGGGATGCCTTAATGCCTTCCTTCCGTCGATCTTTTCCCCATCGACTCCGACTCATTGCTCTGGGAACAAGATCTAGAGTCTTTTTGTCGCACTAGGGCCTGGTACCACGTTGCGTACCTCTTTCGCTATCGACAAAGGGGGATTCATCATTGCCTCCCCGATTGGTAGATTATTTCAAGTGTTCGACTTCAACTCATTCATTCACACTTGTCATATTGTACCGGGGCACCTTGACACTCATTATCATTATCTAAGTGGGTTGTCTCGCGTTGGTTAACGGGAAACATCATTGCCCGGTAATCCAATGATTTCTCACATGGTCGACTTCAGCTCATTTATTCCTACTGTAGAATTGTGCCGGCTAGATTCGTGAAGACCTCGGTTGTATCGCATTTCGTCTCCATCGTTGATGATTCTTTCAGCGCGTTGTTGCCGTCCACCCTTATATGTTGCAAGCCAAAGACAAGAAAGATCTATATGTTGGTCCCCGAGTTGCGTGATTGTACCGTTTGATCTACCACTTATGATCCTAAGATTTCTGAGATTCAGCTTATTTGGATCGACATCCATACTTGCACCATCTTTGATCACTTTCTATATGTGATACTTTGGACATTGATACAAACTTGTATTTCCGGCCCTCGCTCGTATGATTCACTATGTACTTTCAGTTCAGCTTATACTTCTTGTATACATATTGGATCTATTTCCCCAGTACTTTCCATATGATGTATTTTTGACCGAGCATGGGTATGCCCGCCTCGCATGAGTTGACTCTCTCGGTTTCTTTCATTGCTCGCGGTGGCCGAAATCTCAAAGGTGAAGTCCTCTCTTGTCCTTTGCGAAGTTCTTTTCTATGCATAATACATTTCGGCCATCATGTACCCCTTCGACCTCATATATTAGGGGGAATCTGTTATAGCATCATTTCTCACCTCGATATGATTCATGATTGCTACATGGCTTTTTGGGCACCCATCTCTGCCGTACTTGGACAAATTCACTTAAAAACAAATTGGAAAATCCCCTCACACGCGACTATGCCCATACTTTTCCACGTGTATACGCGAGTATAGCTAGACTTTTCCGCATATGCCATTAAAATGATTAAAAAATATATAAAAACTTTACCTGCTACCGGGTCGATGGTTACCTGCAGTTCAACCACCCCACTTCGTGGCCAACCTGCTTTCCAACCGTCGAAACTACTTGGAGGGACTATAAAAAGCCCTCATGTGTATGGCCTAAGGGAGAGAGAGAAAGTATTGATATTATACTGCTGGTATTCCCTATCCAAGTCTGATTCCCCGTGCCTCCTCGCACTTTCCTACCATTGTAGGAAACCCTTGTTTCCTTGAGATACACATCCCTTTATATGTCATCTCGTATACACCCGCCTTGGAAGGAGTCTTAGCGAGGCAAGGGCTGGACTCAGATTCGGACGACGGTCTCGCGAAGGCCTTCGAAGGATCAGGTGATCTTCCTCGGATTACTTTTGTACGTACTATTTATAACAATAAGTATCAGTCGTTCTCAACAACGCAGTGTATGATTTAATGTATGAAGAATATTTGTTATACAAGCATTCATTATGATTTATTTAATGTTTTATATGAATCTCACTAACATATAGAGTAGAAATAGTTGTACAACTTGTCCTTTGTGCCGGTTTCTTCTTGTATTTTAGGTTAAGGAGGAAGGATTCGCTATGGAGTTTGAACTCCACGTGGATCTACTTCAAACGTAGGACCAACGGGTAAACCTCTCATTCTGCTCTATTTAGTTTTTATGAACGTGCATGATTGTGTGAGTCTCTGTTAAGTAGTACGCCCCTGCTCTGCAAAGGTTGAATCCCAACCAACCTCTAGGGTGTTAATTCCCCGAAACAATCATATTTCTCCTTGCTATATAAGATGTCCTAGGAACTAGTCTTTCACAACTCAAGGCTATCTCTAGGATTGAAAAGAGGCCCCATTAATCACAACCCACTCTGGCCTCCAGTAACGCACAAGATTCCTTCTAACAACCCAAAGTTTGATGGGAAACAAGGGGAAGATCCAACCGCACACATCCCCACCTTTCATTTATGGTCTATATCTAATTCCATGGTGGATGATAGTGTCCGACTTTGACTGTTTCCCCGCACCCTTATAGGAAATGCTGCCAAGTGGTATATTGAATTGCCACAAGCCGCCATAAACACTTTTGGTGCTTTAGTGACGAATTTTCTAAAGAATTTCCAATTACCAATCAGATTTGAAGCCGAACGGAACTATTAACCTCGCTGCGCCAAGACACCGCCACCGACATCTATGATCACATTCATGAATGGAGAAATAGGAGGAGGCTAGTCGAAGTGCCAATCCCGAATCATCTCTTAACTAATTGGTTTTGTAAGTCTCTCTTACCCCACATCTCTAAAGACATTGGCCTTTCCGGTGCGGTTACTGAAGATCAATGCATTCGTCTTGCCCAAAATTTGGATTTAATCTATTCACAATCTGGCACGCTATATGATTTAATCTCCAATGCCCCTGGTAACCCAAATCCTACAGCTACTTAGAAAACTAGAGCTCACGCCGACGGTCTCGTTTGCACAATCTCTGGTGTAGCCACAAAATAGTCTCAGGGGCAAACCTCCCAGCCATCCTCTAGTAGGTCCCTATATTACTAGTATAGTCCCTTATTGTTGTTAGTGTAACCCACTTATTTTTATTATTGTACCCTTATAACCCCCATTTTTTTATTATTGTGCCCTTAAATTATTATTGTTAGGTTGGCTAGGATTACATTGTGGCCCACTAGGATTACATTATGGCCACATGGACTCCTATATATAGAAAGGAGGTTTTGTAAATTGTATCATCCAAGAATTGTTCATTTATGTAATGTATTGGAGGTTGCACCCTTGAAGTGGCTTATTTCTAAGGCGTTGATATCTCTTTTCTTCTATTTTTGGAGCTGGTTACACAACATTTGGTATCAGAGGTTTGGATTCTAGGGTTTCGCTGCTCCAAACAGGTCATCGTGGCATTTTCGATATAACATTTTTTTCTATGAAGTTTCAGATGCTGAAATTTTTAGGGTGTGAAGCCGAAATCCTGAGGAAGATCGTTTAAAAATTTTAGAGCTTGGTTCGCAACATTTTCAGAGATATGATTTGTGGAAGTTAGGTCTTTTTTCAGGCTCCTAAACAGGTCATCGTGGCATTTGCGCTATAAAATTTTTTCTACGAACGTTAAAAATCTAAAAATTTTAGGGTGCGAAGATAAAATCCTGAGGAAACTCGTTGCAAAATTTTAGAGCTTAGTTCACAATATTTTTGGAGATATGATCTGTGGAAGGTAGTGCTTTTTCAGGCTTCTGAATTTCATCTCAAAGAGGTGATCGTGGGAAAATTTCAATAACTCTCTCTCTGCGCATCGGATTGGAGTGCCGTAAAAAATGGTCACAAGCAAACCGACTTTCGTTTCTTGGCTATCAATTTCAGAGGCGAAGAAGGAAATAGTGACACATGGCAAGTCGTACAAGTTCACTCTAATGAACCAGTCAATAATTAGGTCATTGTGGGAGATTGGACATAACTTTGTCTTGGAGAATCCAAATCAGGTCAGACCTGTGGAATTCAAAAGAGAATTTAGAGGGCTACTTCAGTGATGAATTTTAGATATTGAAGAGATATAATAACAGAGATAATCCAATTTTAATATCAAGCTCCTCAAAAGCAAGAAAAAGGTGTGTATTTTTTTCCGAATTGCATAAGTCTTGTTTGAAAAATCAATTTGAATTGATTCCAAGGGCATATTGTAGAATAGATATCGGTATTTGGTTCTAAAAAATTCCCTATAAAAATAATTCAACACCCATTAAGCCTTCAGAAGGCTCTACTATGACTCATGAAGATGAAGAATTGCAACATGATCTATCGAAATAACAAGAGCAAGTGCAACAAATTTCGCTCTCACAAAGAACAACAAAAAATGAAATGGAGGTTTTGAAGAAAGACATGGAAGAAAAGATGGATGGTGTGAAGAATAATATGGATGGTTTGAAGAAAGGCGTGGAATATAAGATAGATGGCATGGAAGCTGGCATGGAATCTAAGATGGATGACATGGAAGCTAAAATGGAAAACATGAAGAATGATCTAAAAGCAGACATAGAAGGTTTGACAAAGTTGATACAAGAAATGTTTCCTAATGGTGAAAAGATAGTAGAGGAAACTCACGATGAGAACAAAATAAATGTTAATCGTGATTTCATAAAATCTAATGTTGGTGGGAAGAACCACCATATTCCAAAAATGGATATGAGGAAGTTTGATGGAAAGGATATTGTAACATGGATACTATAGATGGAGCAATATTTTGATCTCCATAATGTGCAAAACACACAAAAGGTACGCATTGCAACTTTACATTTAGAACAAAATACATTTGTATGGTATCGATGGCTTTGCTCCCGTAAAAAATTTTCACTTGGTCAATTTTTACGGAGGAAATGATAGCACATTATGAGGATACAAAGAGCAACACCTTCTTTATCCAATTGATAAATCTCAAACAAAAGGGTTTAGTGGGGGAGCACATTGAGGACTTCCAAAAAATTGAATATAAGGGTAACTGATATTCCAGAGGAACACAGGATTGATCTCTTCATAGGTACTTTAAAGGATAACATCCAACATGAAGTTCACGTTTTGGAACTTGATTCATTGGAGAAGGCATTCAGGTTGGCAAGAAAAATTGAATGTAAAATTATGGCGACAAGGAAGCCTACCACTCACTTCTATAAAGAAGGAAGTGTTTCTATGCCTAGATTTCCACAACCTACAAGGTTGACACCACAACAATTGGAAGAAAAAATAGCAAAAGGGCTTTGCTACAGTTGTGATAGCAAATACACTAAAGGTCATAAGTGTGCTGAGAAGAAATTATTTTACATAGATTGTGAAGAGGAAGAAGAAAATGAACAAGAAGAGGATATACACTAGGAACCAGCCCTAAAAGACGAAGAAATGAATCCGACCATATCGTGTAATGCAATGGCAGGAATTACCACTCCTAAAACTCTCAAGATAGAAGGACATATCAAGAAGAAAAAGGTAATAGTGTTCATTGATTCAAGTAGCACCCATAATTTTATTCATTGTAAGGTAGCCAAGGAATTAAATTGTTTCCTATACCCAGGACCAGAATGTCAAGTGATGGTTGCAAATGGAGGAACTATAAATTTCTCTGGAAAATTCCATAATATCAAGCTAACCATGGGGGAATATGCATTGACTAGTCCAATGCTTTCCATTCATATGGGAGGTGTTGAAGTTGTACTAGGAGTACAATGGTTACAATCTTTGGGGACGGTAGCTTTTAATTTTCAAGAACTTTTCTTGAATGTTTTTTCAGAAGGAAAGGAAGTCGAATTACGGGGTATTGCAGGGAAGCCGAGAAAGATAATAAGCTCTAATTTCATGAAAAATATTCTAAAGAAAGAACAACGAGGTGTAATTGCACAATTATGCTCACTAGAAGTTCCAACATCAAAATCATCTATTTCTCAAGATATCCAACAATTCTTGGACAATCATTCCAAGGTGTTTGAAACTCCCAAAGGACTCCCACCTATTCATGATCATGATCATACTATTCATTTGATTCCAGGAAGTGTTCCTCCAAACATCAGGCCTTATAGATATCCTTACGTCCAAAAGAGCGAAATTGAATGTATGATTTCAAAAATGCTAGAGGCAGGTATAATTCAACCTAGTCAAAGTTCTTTCTCTGCTCCTGTAGTATTGGTACACAAGAAGGATGGATCATGGTGAATGTGTCTGGATTATAGGGAGCTCAATAAGCTCACCATTAAAGATAAATTTCCCATTCCTGTAATTGATGAATTATTGGATGAATTACATGGAGAAATTTATTTTACCAAGTTGATCTTCGTTCAGGATATCATCAAATTAGAATGAAGACTGAAGATATTCCGAAAAAAACATTTCGAACTCATGAGGGTGATTATGAATTTTTGGTCATGCCTTTTGGCCTTACCAATGCACCTTCTACATTTCAAGGGTTGATGAATTCCATTTTCAAACCCTTCCTTAGAAAATTTGTGTTGGTATTTTTTGATGATATACTAATCTACAGCAGGTCTTGGAAGGATCATGTTGAACATGTTGACAGGGTGCTCAAACTATTGCAGGAGAAACAATTATATGCAAAAACATCCAAATGTTTTTTTGGAGTACAAGAGGTGGAATATCTGGGTCATATTGTATCTCACGAGGGTGTTAAGGTAGATCCTAACAAAATTAAAGCCATTAAGGAATGGAAAGTCCCCACAACCATAAAGCAGTTGCGAGGATTTCTCGGGTTAACAAGGTATTATCACAAGTTTTTTAAGAATTATGGGAGAATAGCAGCACCTCTAACAACATTATTGAAAAAAGATACATTTTCATGGACTCCTGAAGCAACTAAGGCCTTTGAACATCTTAAAGAGGCAATGTGCCCTGCACCGGTCTTAGCTACGCTAGACTTCACAAAAACCTTTATTGTGGAATGTGATGCCTCAAGAAATGGAATTGGTGCTGTTTTAATGCAGGAAGGAAGACCATTGCTTTTGAAAGTTGTCCAATCAAAGGAAAGTATTTACAAAAACCTATTTATGTGAAGGAAATGTTAGCAATACTGCATGCACTAAAGAAATGGAGAAATTACCTAATGGGAAGACACTTCAAGGTAAAAAATGATCATGATAGTATTAAACACTTTTTGGAACAAAGACTATCTTCAGAAGAGCGGAAAAAATGGGTCACAAAGATGTTGGGTTATGACTTTGAAATAATCTACAAAAAAGGAAAGCTTAATTTTGTTGCAGATACACTCTCAAGAAAGAATGAAGAGGTGGAAGCATTTCTTTGTGCCATTTCTATTATCCAACCAAAATGGATAACCGAAGCAAGAGATGAATGGAAGAAGGAAAAAGATGTATGGACACTCATTCGAAAGTTGCAGCAAGATACTAGTACATCTGATACATTTAGTTGGAAAAATGATTCCTTATGGTACAAATATCGCTTATATCTTTGTAAGAATTCTCAACTAAAACAAAAGATTCTTCTAGAAATGCACACTTGTCCTTTAGGAGGACACTCAAGATTTTTAAAAAATTACCACGGGGTGAAGAAGGAATTTTTTTGGGATGGCCTTAAATTTGATATTCAAAATTTTGTGGCGGAATGTTTGGTTTGCCAATAGAATAAAGTTGAGACAATTAAGACCCCAGGACTTCTACAACCTTTATCCATTCCAAGTCAACGTTGGGAGGAGATTTCAATGGATTTTATCACAGGTTTACCTAAGTCCGAAGGAAAGAGTGTAATTATGGTGGTAGTTGATAGACTTACCAAGTATGCAAATTTTTGTGCATTATCTCATCCATTTAAAGCAAGTACAGTTTCTACTACATCTATGGACAGAATTCAAAAGCTACATGGAAGCCCAAGGATTATTGTGAGCGACAGAGATCCCATTTTTACTGGAAATTTTTGGACGGAGTTATTTTCTTGTTTGGGTACTCAATTAGCTCATATCTGATCTTATCATCCTCAATCTGATGGTCAAACTGAGATAGTAAATAAATTTTTGGAAGGATATCTTCGTTGTTTTGTATCTGATAAACAAACACAATGGGTCAAGTGGTTACCTCTCGCTGAATGGTGGTATAACACTTCCTTCGATACTACAACAAAAATGACCCCATTTATGGCACTTTATGGATATCATCCACCATCCGTCACATCATATTTAAGGGAAAATTTGAAGCTTCAAGTAGTGGAAGATCACATCGAGCATCAGTAAGAATTTCTCCAACTCTTAAAGGATAACCTGAATTTGGCACAAAATCGAATGAAACAACAGGCAGATCAACATCACAGCGAGAGAAGTTTTGATGTAGGAGATTGGGTATTTTTATAGCTACAACCATACAAACAAATGTCCCTCAATCAAGCTAAGAAGGATAATAAATTATCGCCAAAGTACTATGGTCCTTACAAGGTGTTGCAAAAGATTGGTACTATGGCATACAAATTGGAGCTTCCTGCTTCTTCGCGAGTACATCCAGTCTTCCATGTTTCATGCTTAAAGAAGGTTATAGGTGAAAATCTTCCAGTTCAAACAGTATTGCCAGAACTTGATGGGGAAGGGAAGATCATATTGGAACCTGAAGCAGTCATAGAAAAAAGAACTCGACAACTACGGAATCGATCAATTTCAGAGTATCTCATCAAGTGGAAGAACTTACCCACTGAAGATTCTACATGGGAGGATGAGAAGTTTATACAGAAGCACCCAGAGCTACTCAAGCGTTGAGGACAACACTTTTTTGAAGGAGAGGGGCATGTTAGGTCCCTATATTACTATTATAGTACCTTATTGTTATTAGTGTAACCCCCTTATTGTTATTATTGTACCCTTGTAACCCCCATTTTTTATTATTGTGCCCTTAAATTATTATTTTTAGGTCGGCTAGGATTACATTATGGCCCTCTAGGATTACATTATGGCCACATGGACTCCTATATATAGAAAGGAGGTTTTGTAAATTGTATCATCCAAGGATTGTTCATTTATGTAATGAATTGGAGGTTGCCTCCTCGAAGTGGCTTATTTCTAAGGGGTTGATATCTTTTTTCTTCTATTTTTGGAGCTGGTTACATAACATCCTCAGCTGCCACCGCCCCTAACCAAATGAATACTCTTCCTACCGCTGAGGTAAATTCTTTACAAACTTCACAAAAACCTAGTGGAAAGAATATGAAGAACAAGGAAAAGACATCTTCTTCAGAAGAGCAATCGGACAATCAGAATAATCCTAATTAGGAAAATGCTGCCAAAAATGACAAAGGGAAGGATAAACCCATGAAATTTCCTTGCAAGATTTGTGTAGAGGACCACTTGACATACAAATGTCCTTGGCTACAGGAATGCACCAATTTTATCGCAAACAAGGATTTTTGGCGAACACCTGCCATTCTTCATAATCCTTTCCATAATCAATAGCAGCAACACCAACACATGGTTGACAACTCGTCACAACCTCAAAAATAGGGCAACGGTGGTTCACATCCTTCTGGTGAAGTATCATCCGCCATTTATAGCATTGAAAGTGTTGAACTTCAAACATGAGTGAAGCTTTATGGAAATCCTACCATAGACACTCAAGAACCTGGTACTAGTTCAAATCCACCACCGACCAACGATTTACATATCGAACGGCCTACTTCTGACCTCGTAATTCATCTCCCCAAAGGGAAACTTCGATGCACAACTCATAACACCTCTGCACGTGCAGCCCAAAACTACAACATTGTAGAATATTTGGCGCAAGCACCGTCAGCTATGTCTGCTCTCGAAGTATTGCAAACTTGTCTAGCACAAAGGAAAGGCTTGCTTTCAGCCATTGGTGGAATAGACCCCCAGGATTCCATGCTAGCTATCTTTGATATGGAAAAATCTCAGAGTCGCCTCTCGCACCAACTTGCATTCCAAGTGCAGGTTGTGTCAAAAGGGAGACCAGTCCATCACATTTTCATAGACGAAGGTGCTTCGACATGCGTTATGTCACAATCTTGCTGGCTCGCTTTAGGTTCTCCTACCTTAACACTGCCATCGAATTCCCTCAAAGCTTTCGATGGCCACATGTTCCTCTCAAAAGGATACCTTGCTAGCTTTCCCATCACTCTGAGCTGGAAAACAGTAACCGCGAATGTTGAAGTCGTAGATCCCCATCTCGACTATAATCTATTACTCGTTCGCAATTTGTCTTATGCGATGACCACCATTGTTTCTTCGGTCTTCCGACTCATCCTATTTCCATTGGATGGTAAAATAGTCACAGTGGATCAGTTATCCTTCTGCACCCCTGATTATTTCACACTACCAAGTAGCACCATACCCCTAGTAGGAGGCTTTTCTGACTCTTACGTCAGTATTGGTACCAGTCTTTTGAAGGCATCTTCCCTACTTGGTTTTTTTCCTCTCCCGCCACTAGAGATCCCAAATACGGTTGCAATGATATCCACCACTTTCGATGGCTCTATCGACCCATGTATCCTCCCGGCACCTTCAGACATTGATTCCTACGGAGATCAGATGCTGCTCTCACTAGCCGAGTTGGCCTACCAAGCCATCCAAATTACATCTGAACCCTCCACTGCTATGGTTTTAACCAAAGGTACAAAACTCCCACCCATCAAAGTTCTCTCTAAGGATCTCCTCAATGAAGTCTTGCCTACAGATGAAGCTATTCGAGAGATTACGACTCTAGAAGAATGAACTTGGGGAGAGTTTCACCATCGCACTTCGATGATCGACTCGGACGTGATAAAAACTAAAATCCCATCCTTTGACCCACCTGAGATGGTTCCCTCCACTTACACGACTTTTCAAACTATCGATTCAGAAGGGAACATGGGTAATCTTTCTAAGACAATGCTCATTGATATCTCGGTCAAAACGGGTATCGTGGGAAATATTTAGATTGGAGAATATTGCAATCCTGAGGAAATTGCATGCTTCACATCCCTTTTCAAGGAATTCCGTGATGTGTTTCATTGGTCTTACAAGAAAATTCCTAACATAGATCCTTCTATTGACGAGAAAGAGATCAAGAAATTTCAAGCATTCTTTTTACGATATTTTTCTTGCTCGTTAATCCAAAAAACCTCGAGTTCCTTTCTTTGGACTCATTAAACTTATACGAAGTCAATTTCGAGCATTCTTTTTATGGTCTTTTTCTTGCTCATTAATCTGAAAAACTTGGAGTTCTCTTCTTTAGACTCATTAAAATTGATATGAAGAAGCACTGAGCTTTATTTTTAGGGACCTTTTTCTAGCTCATAAAACTGAAAAAACCCCAACTTGCCTTTGTCAGGCTCACTAAACTACCACGACAGAGATTAAGGAGCCATTATTTTCCTCTTTTTCAAAGCTCTTTAAACCGAAAAAGTAACCGAGTTTTCTCCGCGTGACTCGTTCAAATTTCATAGAGAGCACCGAGTTTTTCTTTGTTGGACTCGTTAAAATTTCACAAAGAGTACTGAGTTTACTCCGTCTCCTTGTACTCATAAAAAATGAGGTAGACATCCATCAAACATAAATTTCTCACTTTTCTGGCTTCGATGGACTAACTCACGGAAAATGAACTGTTTCAGGCTTACTATTCTCCCTTTGTCGTGCCTGATTATCAAGACATGACAAAGGTACCCCAATGGATTTTTCTTTTACGACATTTTTCAAACTCTCTAAACATGAAAAACTCACCGAGTTTACTCGTCTGGACTCGTTAAACCTAATCAGACAGGGCATGGAGTTGTCTTTTATGATATTTTTCAGACTCTATAAATAAGAAAAATTCACCAAGTTTACTCGTCTGGACTCGTTAAAATTAATCAGATGGGGAAAAATATGGACAAAATGGATACTACCTTTGTTACATTTCAGAAAGGTCAATTTGGCAGCAAAAATCTTGAACATGGCACCTCCGAGAAAACTCTTTCGCAGTTAGCCGAACCCTACCATCTATGAGTATTAGCCTTAATCTTCTAGTGTCCGTACACCAGTAAAATCCTAACACACTCTTTGGTGTTCATTAAGCCTCAGCTGCCTAGTACCCTGTTATATTGCCTTCTACTGTTCAAGCAGATCTCGCTATCTACTGCTCCTCTTATCAACCAAACTGCTCACTATGCCAGAAATTATTTGTCGTCAGACATCCCCATTTTCTCTTCATTATCGCCATCACAAAAAAAATCATTTGGTTTATGTTTCGTGTTGACTAATGTAGGACGCCTCAGTGCCTACCTTTCAACAGATCTCTTCCTATCGAATTCAATATCTTATCTAGGACGTTGATCCAGAAACCCATCAGTACCTGGATACTTGCAGACATTAGTGGCAAGTAGTCTTGTGTTTGATTAGGAGTCTTCATCATTGGCTCCTGATCGAATGATTCTACGAGTGTTCAACTTCAACTCTTTTTATTCACACTCGATAGATTGTACTATGCATCTTAGGGACCATCATCATTATCGGTGGCCACCTTCGCATCTATTAACAATTTTCATTATCGACTGGTAATCAGAAGATTTCTCACATGTTTGACAATGACTCCTTCATTCACATGTTGAGAGATATGCAGTTTAAGTGAAGCGGAGGTCAAGACCTTAGGGAAACGGTTACATCATTAAAGCTATGTTCCCTTCCCCAAGTTGCGATATTGTTTATGGAGACAGCTTCTTCAGCCTGATCCTGTTATGACAGAAACTTCCACATTGTGCTCATTGGTGGACAGATTCTTCATATCTATGTTCTAGAGAAATCATGTTGTTTAAGCTACTGAGCATGGGAAATGCTCGACTCAAGGCAGATACTATATTTTCTGACATATGTTTTTGTTTCAGGTTTTCCTCAGTCTTTCAATCTCTTTATCTCTACTACACACATTATAAAGTATTTCGGCCATCGTCTTCATCTCTAACCTCACACTTCAGGGGGCATCTATTACAGGTCAAAATACCTCCTCATCAGCTTAGAGGAGAAGATAAATATGGAAGGAATACAAAGACCTAAACTAAACCTACTTCTGCCAAGGTAACGCCCCACTATAATAGCACAAGAGTGTTATAACGCACATGATAAATGAATAGGCCACATTAGTGGCTAGGGAAATGCTCTATTTACACTAGAGGGCAGCGTTACCCATGTTTTGAGTTTGGAATGGGAAAAACACATGGAGAATGATTTGAATTTCCAGCTTTTTCTCACAAGAGAGTCAGTACAAAAAGGAAACTGCAAAGCACTAATCTCTTATTAGGCCTTGTCAAAAACAACTAAACTCTCAAAGAAGGAAAAAGCATGGAAGTTGAGGAAACATCTTGGTTTTTTCTATTCAGAACTAGCAGAAAGAGAAGGGCAATTATTGCTCTCTCCATCTCCTATAAAATGGAGCTGAAGGCTCTTGGTTCAAGGTCGAAGGATTGTCAAAGTTTTGAATACTTGTGAAGTAGAGAATTATTGGTGTAGTGTGAAGGTCAAGAGTCAAAGAGGTTCATTGAGAACTTGTGGACCAAGACATCACCACATTGAGAGATAGAGAGATAAATGAATAGAACTATATCTATTTTTTCCATTCTATGCATTAATATTGTCATTGTTATTCAATCACCTATATAGCATGAGATGAATGGCTTAGATGTGCATAGTTTAAATGTTTATTATATATTGACTTAATTGATAGGAAATGTATGTTTTGGTGGAGATTACATGGGTGCTTTGACTAATTGCAGGGTCGAGATTTGGATTTGGTGAAAAAGGATCCCTGCTTCGTTGTTCAGCGCTCTCCAAAAGACTTCAAGATCATTAAAGAGTTAATATTCCATCTTATTCCATCAAGTTGTTTTAAGTTAATATGAACATGTATGTGCCATATTTGTGAACTATAAAGCTAATATTACTGTCTGCCTCCAGCACTAGAAATCCTTGAGAGTGATATCAAATAACCAACAACCCAAGAATTTTACCCTATAGCACCAGAGAGAAAATCTTCTCCTTATCTAATTGTAGCAGCTGCACTTGTTCTTCCAATTATTCTATTCTTGCCTTCTGTCTAGATTTCTTTAGCCATGCCTTATCTAACTGGTCTATGTATCCTGTGACGATCTTGACAGCCTATTCTCGAACCCACATTGTTTCTTTCTTATGGTCACTCGTAGCAGACTTCCACTTCTGGATTTTAGTGGCCAAGAAAAATTCTCGGCCTTAAACTCTTCAATCAGGCCAGTCTGTGTAGCTCTGGAGGAGACCTCAATTTTTGGCTTTACTGCCCTCCATTTGTATATTTTTACCTTCTTTTTCAACTGGGAAAATTTCCTTTTCAACTCCTGAACCTCCCTCTTCAATCTCATGGTTTCACTGAACTATAGCTAATACCTCTTCGTGATAGTTAATCTTATTTTCTCACACTATTCAATCCATTCCTGTTTGACAATAAATTATGTTTCTGGGCCTATGATAGGCTCAGGAGGCGGCATAATGTTGTCGGTATTATCAGCTAATTATTTTTTTAAGCCTTTCTGGTTGGGCTTCCTATATTCAGGGGCTTCTTCCTCTATATTCACTTCAGGGACTCCTACCGTCTGGTCAGAATTTATGTCAACCACTCTGTGTTCTGGTGTTTCCACAGGAACCCTATCTTCTTTGCGAGCCTCTGAGTGCTCCAACAAAGATTCATCAATGACTGGGCTGATATTGGCCATGTCCTCTCCTAGGTCAACAAATTTAATCACTGGTGGAACAGTTATTTCCTTCATTAATCATTGGGGTGAGCAGAATCCCCTCACCCCTCTCGACATCATGGACTGGAATGGAGAGCAAGGAGTGGCTTCATCATCCATGTTTCTAGCTCAAGCTGGATTTTCATGCGTTTTTACTTTAGTCGGGGTCGATGCTGGTTCTTGTGGCACAACATCGATTCTTAGGGTTTTTTCCCTTATTTTCTCCTGTCCTTTGTGCATTACTTCTTCTTCTGAGGTATATATTGGTTCTTGTGGGACAGTATTGACCTCGTGGTTGATTCCTTCTCTATCTTCTTGTTCCTCATGAATTTCTTCTATGTTTCCTTGTTCTACCTGAATCAGGGGTGGTTCTTGTGTAACACCCCCAATTGTTTCAATATCCATATCTGATCAGGAAGGTGATACAGTTTCTTGCAAAAAAACATCACTTTACATCCCTCTATCTTCCATTTCACTTTCCTATTCTTCATTTAAAAAATTCGATGACTATATGATAGTCTCCACTTCACATATGATATCCATAATTCCTTCATTTGTGGGATCATCAGACGAGGCTGGTTCTTGTGTGGCAGCCTTGACTATGCCGCCAATTATCTACTCTATTCCCATTTCTTCAGGTTCTTCCTTATCAACCTCCATGTAATATCCCTTTTCAGGAATATCAACAATGTGCTCAAGAAAAACATTATATAAGAAAAATTTTGCAACATAAACGCAGATTAGGACTTGTTTCCTCTTATTTATGATGTATGGGACTTATATATGGAATTTCATCTAAAAAAAATCAGTTTAGATACATTAAACAGATCTCCCGAAAACTAGACTAGCTAAAAAGCACCCAAAGAGGAAGGCTGTTGTTACAGGTCAAAATACCTCCTCATCAGCTCATAGGAGAAGAAAAATATGGAAGGAATACAAAGACCTAAATTAAACCTATTTCTGCCAAGGTAATACCTTTCTATAACAAATCAGGAGCGTTATAACACATAAGACCAGTAAATGTGCCACGTTAGTGGCTAGGGAAACGCTCTGTTTACACTAGAGGGCAGCGTTACCCGTGTTTTAAGTTTGAAATGGGAAAAATGCGTTGAAAATGATTTGAATCTCCGGCTTTCCCTCACAAGAGAGTCAGTTCACAAAGGAAATTGCAAAGCACCAATTCATTATTGGTCACTACCATAAAGGACTGAACTCCCAAGGAGACAAAAGCATAGAGTTTGAAGAAACATCTTAGTTTTTTCTATTCCAAACTAGTGGAAAGAGAAAGGCAACAATGGTTTTCTCCCTCTCTTATAAAAAGGAGCTGAAGGCTCTTAGTTGAAGGTCGAAGGATTGCTAAAGATTTTTGCATACTTGTGGAATAGAGAATAGTGTTATAGTGTGAAGGTCAAGAGTCAAAGAGGTTCCTAGAGAGCTTGTTGACTAAGACTTCATCACTTGAGAGATAATAGAGATTGGGATATTGAGGAGGGCTTGGTACAACCAACGGTTGTAATCCTCCTTCTTTCAAAATCAATAGAACTGTGTTTGTTTTGTCCATTCGATGCTTAATATTGTCATTATTGTTTGAATATTTACATAGTATGATATGAATGGCTCAGATGTGCTTAGTTAGAAGTTCATTATATATTGAATTGATTGATAGGATATTTTTTATGTTAGAAATTACACAGGTGCTTTGACTAATTGCAGAGCTAAGATTTGGAGCCGGTGAAGAAGGACTCTTGTTTCGCTACCTAGTGCTCTCCAAGAGACTCCAAGATCGTCAAAGAGGTAATTTTCTATCGCATTCCATAAAGTTGTTTTAAGTTAATATGAACATGCTCATGCCATCTTTGTGAACTACATAGCTAATCTTAATGTCTGCCTTGGGCACCGGAAAGCCCTGAGAGGGATATTCGAAAACCAAAAACCTAAGCAGTTTACCCTATAGCAGCTGCAGCCAAATGCAAACACTTCAGGAATTGCACAGTTTTATCAGATATTCAGTGGAGATCAGTAGGGAGGCTTATATTTTAGTAATACAACAACAAATAATAATCATGATGAATCTCTTTCACTATACAGTAGAATGCAAGAGACAATACAACAAGAATCTTAAGAAAAGAGAGCTATAACACATATACATTTGCAGAAATGGCTCAATAGTGTTATTTTTAAGGAGCTTCAGCAGCTGGAGGTTACAACTCAGATCTAGGGAAAATATATGGACAAAAAATTAGATCTATTTCATATCTAGAAACTAGATAGTTTTCCCTTCAAGATCCCCTTGGAATTTTGGCAAAATCATGCATAAACAAGAGTAGATCTGAGAAACAAGTTGCATATCTGTAAACTGCTGCAGTAGATTTCTGAATACAAAATTTCATTACAATGGATCAGATCTAAATAGAACATGTATCAGAAAGTTAATCCATGGATCACTAAGTGGAAGGCAAGCCCAGCACTAGAGATCTCTGATCTAAACTATAAGAAAAACACCATGAAGAGCCTACTATAGAAATAACACAGTCTAATCATAAAAACAACACTGTAGCTAAAATTTCATAGATAACCACTGTAAAATTGTAGATCTGAAGTACAAAGAGAAGAGACACTCTTCCAGGGGGTTAAAGAACACACTCCATGAGAAGAGGCTCCCAAAAATACACTAGATCTCTGCACATCTAGACTCCCACTTGCTGCAGCTTGCAGAAGCAGTAAAACCCTCAATGGATCAGTGGTGCTAATGAAATTAGAGCTTGGCCTCAAGCCTGATATTGGTTCAATTCAGAAAACACTCCTTATAGAATCCTCAAAGGAAGAGGTGAAATCCCTGCATAGGAATTTCAAATACAATCCTCCACTAAACAGCAGAGAATGGTATTTTTCTAAGCAGACAAATACTCAGAAATATGATCAATCAATAACCTTCTCTTGCTGCCCTCCTTTTCCTTTTATAATATGAGAAAGATTTTTCAAACCCTAAACCATCTTGATGAGTTAGCCATTTTCACATGAGAGGCTTCCTTCTAGAACTGCGCTGTCCCTTTTGGTGATGCAATGAACCTAGACAAGGTTGTTGATTTGGTCAAGGTTGACCTAGTATTTAGCTCAAACCTCTTTCACACTTGCAAGTGATTATTTACATGGCCCTAATTTGTCTTTTTTCACATGGGCATTGATTTATTTATACCTTTTAGGATTTTTACATCTCCTCCTTTATTCATTTATTCATGCAACAGAAATTAAAACAAAATTTAATGTTCCTCTTAGATAAGGCCAAGTGGGAACATTACAGTCCTCCGCTCCAAAATGTTGATTGTCCTCAAGCAACTGATAGGGTAAGAGTTGTAGTTCTTCTCCTCCATTGATGGCACCATCAAGGATCAATTTTTCATCATGGACCAAGTGCTAATTAAGCCAATACAGGCATATTCCATCCCTTCAGGAGTGTAAAACTCAACAGAAATAAACATGGGTGAAGCAATGTCACATCTAAAACATGTATCATGAAGTACAAGTTGAATTTCCATCCCATGTGGTACATATACACTGCCCCCCCTTGTCCATACAAACCCATAAACAATACCAATATATCATCTATGTATGGAAGCAAAATTACATATATGCAAACTGAAATTTTCACTTGAGGAGGTGGGTCACAATCCCACATAA
Organism: Pinus albicaulis; assembly: GCA_034641835.2. NCBI lineage: Eukaryota > Viridiplantae > Streptophyta > Pinopsida > Pinales > Pinaceae > Pinus > Pinus albicaulis. The sequence continues at coordinate 62,932,994 of CM076578.1, read as the reverse complement.
GATACCAACGCAATGCACTCCTTGTCTTTAGTAGATCTGAGTGTGGTAAGTGATACTCCCACCACACCTTTGCTGCATGAGTCACTTTGACATGGCTGAAAGTGACATTCATGTTAGGTGCCTTAGGGAAGCACCCATCATGAAAAACAATCTTCCTTTGTACCTCAAGGGAGTGACTAGATTTAGAATTTTTATTGGTCTCACCAATGCCATGAGATCAACAAGTAATATCACTCCTTGTAGGAGCCATGGCCTGTATACATATGATAAGAGAATATGTCAAATTAGAAAAATAAACATGCCCCATAAGATCATATTCTTTACCATTCAAGTCTCCCACACACATGGAGTTGGGCATGGGAATTTCTCCTCTTTTAAGAGAAGGAAGAGATGGTTGAAATGACTCCTGCATAGAGTCCTTTGGCTACCCCAAATCCTTATAACTATTTCACTCTTGTAGGTGCTGATGTAGTTCCTCCCAATCTTAGTGTTGATGTAGTTCCTCCTTCATACCATCCCAATCAAAACTCCTCATGATTAGGGTGTAGATCTTTGCTGACTGCATATAGCTGGAAAGGAACTCTTTGTGTTCTCTTTGTATTATCTCTTGCTTAAGCTTGGAGGCTTGAGACAAGAATACTTTACCAAGATGATAGATGACCCATTCTTGGACCAAATAGCCTCCCCCTTGCTTCATGCCATGTAATATCATCCCAGTGTAAAGATATTTGTAGTACTCCACAAGGAGTTGATATCTCCAATATGGATCCACACAACTCAACAATGACAATGCTGCCGATACATCTATGGTGGTGCTTACCTTGTTGCTGATTTCTTCTTTGACATTACACATGCCAAAATTGTTTTTTGGAAGGCTGATCCTCCCCTTTCCTTCCTCCCACAATGCTGTAGCTTGCTCTCCAACCCTTGCTAGATCTATATTTGGAGCAGCATTATGTGAGGCTTTCCCCACCAGATCAGAATCTAATGACATTCCAAGTGGCTTTCCATGAGGTAAGAATGTCCCTTGCAGCATCCTCATAAACATGACAGAAGGAACTGTGAGATCCTTGCTCCCATTGCGCAAATCCATCTTTGTTGTTTGTGTGGAAACATTAGGTGAAGGATAAGTGTGCATGCCTTGAATTATTCGTGGTTTCCAACTCTTCAAGTCCACCCACTCCATCTACAATGCCTTCCAATCAGTGGTAACCTTCCCCAAGGTAATCAACCATTGGACACCCAAGGTGATATTGGTGTCTGGTATGTCAATTACAAAGAAGTGATCCACCAAAGTGTAGGATCCCATAGTGATAGAAAGTGATGGAACATATTGCATGCATTTCATGGTTCTATATCCTGGGACCAAAACAGAGAATCCATCAAAATTATCAGTTGGGATCCCTCTCCTTTACACAAGGTGAGCATCAATAAAGTTGTGGGTTGCCCCACTGTCAATTAGAATAGACACTCTCTGGTTCGTGACTATACCTTGTACTCTTAGGGTCAAGTACTTGGGAAATCCTCTCAAAGAGGAAAGAGTCCCACTTGTTGGAGCAAAGGCTCCCTCTTCATCTTTGGATGGTGTTGGATCTTCCTCCTCATCATCACCAGTGCTGTGACCCCTCCTAGGTCCATCATTCCAATCTTCCTCATCAAAATCTGAGAATACTTCTATATAGTGTGCCCTTCCAGTAGCACATCTATGTCTCGGTACCCAAGGCTCTTGGCAAGTGAAACATAATATATTTTTCCTCAACTCCCTCTGGAGATAAATGTTAAGAGGTTTCTTCAATGAGATCTCCTTGGGAGGATCAGCTTTTCCTTCTTTCCCCTTAGAAGAGTGAAGGGCTTTTCTTTGGAAAGTTGCCTTTTCTTTTGGTAAGGCATCTTGGAGATCTCTAGCTCTCTTAATGGCATCATGCAAGGTGATGGGATTAGTAGACTTAACCAACCTATGCAAAGGTTCCACCAAGCCCTCGATGAACATGTAGACTCTCCTTGCTATAGATAGATCAGGAATCATGACTGATAATCTCAGAAACTCAGAGATATAAGTCTCTACATCTCTTACCTGGTTTAGCTTTGCAAGGCTTATGAAGGGTGCTTCAGGATCCTTCCTATCAAACCTCTCCACCAGTATTCTAGTGAAATCAGCATAGGTAGTCACATTGATGTGTCCCAATGTAGACAATCCATGGAACCACCAATTGTGTGCTTCACCTTCAAAGTGCAGCGCTACAATCTTGACGACTTCAACTTCAAGGACTTTGTTCAACTGGAAATAGATATCCAGATTTTCCACCCATGCCTTGGTAGAAAAAGAGGATTATCCATAAAAATTGGGCAAAAAGAATCTTCCCATAGTGTGGTGTCTCCGATGAAAGAAACCCCCATCTCTATACTACTTCCATGGTCTCCTCCAGTCCTTGAGATGGAAAAAGTCTTGGAAACTCAAGTTATCCTTGAATCTCTGACTCTGAGAGTCATAATCCACAAAGTAACCTTCAAGGGAGGTTTTCTCTTGTGGTCCTTCATTCTCTACAACCAAGAAGGTAGGCATATTAGAGTTTTTTTAGGCTTTTGGAGCTTGTGGCAGGCTCACAGGTTGACCAGTCCCATAGTGAGACATGTCAAAAATTTCTCCTTGATGAAATCTCCCAAGAGATTCCCTCATTCTATCCACCCTCATCTCTTTGATCTCCTTGGAAAGATATTGCATGGTCTCCAAATTTTTTTTTTCAAACTCCTCTGCTTCCTTATCATTCACAGTTTCAGGGGCTTTCCCCTTGTCTTGACCCTTGTCAGGGTCATCAGTAGTGTAGTCATACTTTTTATGACTTCTATTCTGGTACCTCCTCTACCTCTTAGTAAGAGGATCATATTCTTAAGAATGTAGCATGACTGGTGCTCCAAGGAAAGCATATTCTGTGCCAATAAAGGAGCTCCTATACCAATGTAATATCCCTTTTTCAGGAATATCAACAATGTGCTCAAGAAAAACGTTGTATAAGAAAAACTGTGCGACAGAAACCTAGATAAGGACTTGTTTCCTCTTATTTATGCTGTATGGGACTTATATATGGAATTTCATCTAAAAAAAATCAGTTTATATGCATTAAACAGATCTCCCAAAAACTAGACTAGCTAAAAAGCACCCAAAGAGGAAGGTTGCAGCCAAATGCAAACACTGCTTCAGGAATTGCGCAGTTTTATCAAATATTCAGTGGAGATCAGAAGGGAGGTTTATATTTCAGTAATACAGTAGCATATCAGCATCATGATGAAGCTCTTTCACTATACCGTAGGATGCAAGAGACAATACAGCAAGAATCTTCAGAAAAGAGAGCTATAACACATATACATTTGTATAAATGGCTTAATAGCGTTATTTTTAAGGAGCTTCAACAATTGGATATTAAAACTCAGATATAGGGAAAATATATGGACAAAACATCAGATCTATTTCATATCTGGAAACTAGATAGTTTTCCCTTCAAGATCCCTTTGGAATTTTGGAAAAAGCATGCATAAACAAGAGTAGATTTGAGAAACAAGTTGTAGATCTGTAAACTGCTGTAGTAGATTTCTGAATACAACATTTCATTACAATGGATCAGATCTAAAAAAAACATGGATCAGGAAGCTAATCCATGGATCACCAAGTGGAAGGCAAACTTATCACTAGAGATCTCTGATCTAAACTATAAGCAAAACACCATGAAGAGCCTACTACAGAAATAACGTAGTCTACTCATAAAAACAACGTTGTAGCTCAAATTTCATAGATAACCACTGTAAAATTACAAATCTTAAGTACAAAGAGAAGAGACACTCTTTTAGGGGGTTAAAGAACACACTCCATGAGAAGAGGCTCCAAAAAATACATTAGATCTCTGCAGATCTAGACTCCCACTTACTGCAGCTTGCAGAAGCAGCAAAAACCTCAATGGATCAACGCTGCTAATGAAAGTAGAGCTTGGCCTCAAGCCTGATAGTGGTTCAATTCGTAAAACACTCCTCCATGAATCCTCAAAGGAAGAGGTGAAATCCCTGCATAGGAATTTCAAATACAATCCTCCACTAAACAGCAGAGAATGGTATTTGTCTAAGCAGACAAATACTTAGAAATATGATCTATCAACAACCTTCTCTTGCTGCCCTCCTTTTCCTTTTATAAGATGAAAATTCTTTTGCAAACCTTAAACCATCTTGATGAGTTATCCCTTTTCACATGCAAGGCTTCCTTCTAGAACTGCGTTTTCCCTTTTGGTGATGAAATGAACTTAGACAACGTTGTTGATTTGGTCAAGGTTGACCCAGTCTTTAGCTCAAACCTCTTTCACACCTGCAAGTGATTATTTACATGGCCCTTTTTGTCTTTGTTCACATGGGCATTTATTTATTCAGAATTTTTAGGAGTTTTACATGTCCTCCTTTATTCATTTATTTATGCAACAGAAATTAAAAAAAAATTGAATGTTCCTCTTAGCTAAGGCCAAGTGTGAAAATTACACTCCATTTCCACTTCTTCGGGTTCCTCCTAATCAACCTCCATTACCATTTCTTTAGGTTCCTCTTAATCATTTCCCTCCGAAATTTCTTCTTCTACTAAACCAGCCGGAGAGACTGGTTCCTCTTCTCTGGCAACAATAATGGTTTCTATCTCTTCTTCTGAGGATCCACAGAGTTCTGCCCAGGAGACCCGAAATCTATTTATTGCATGCATGACCAGTAAACACACCAATCCATGGTTGAAGAGCATTGCCGACATCCATCAAAAACGTCGAGCAAACTGTGCCATCTGCTGCAACTGTTTCAATAAGAAGAAGGGCATGTTTAAGGCATGCACCTGAGCTTGTGGAAATCAAAGGTGCGTTAGAATTTTAAAATGATATTTAAACAGAGTTATGGCCCAACCTTCGTAAGTTATGTATTTCATTACAAACCCTGTGACTTCCTTCCAAGGATATGGCATTGTCTTGTCCTCATATCCTTTTCCCAATTGAATGACACTTTCCCCTGCCTGCAAGAATAATTCGGGAAACTTTAGGAGAGAAACTCTTCGATCAAACCATTGTTGCCCTTATTGTCTCAACCCACTAACTTATTCAATTACCTCTTCTGTGACAAGAAATTCCGGTCTTCTAACCTTTTAGAGTCGGTCTATTCATCCCTCCGTCAGAGATCAAAATCTCTTTTGTTGCATTTCATTTTTAGGTGTCTCATTCGGTTCGGTCATTTGCATTCCATTAGGATCATCGGTCTTCTAACGAAAGGGTCTTCTCGCTCATGTCCCTCCTTTTTTATACCTGTTGGTTTGTGCATGATCATCAAACTTCATCAAAGTCAATGTTACAGTCTTGTTTTGGTCTTTTGGTCAGCAAAGAGTTTTTAGGTTTTTTCAGTCATTAGGTCTAGGGTTCATTGTTAAAAATGTTTAAAAATGCCAGCAGGCCAGAGGGAGGATCAGAATAAGTTTTCATCTCAAGAAATTTCATCGTTATAATGATTGATCGTGACTTTTCTTCAAAACTCTGTTTTGAAGAAGAAATCGTCAAATTTGTTTTTTGTAACAAATTTGTAATTTTTCAAAGTTTTTCAGTCATGAAATGTTTCAGGCGTAGCCCTGGTTATCCTTTGCCAAACACCATGCCACCATCCCTACAAAAATTGACAAAGGAGCCATCATTTTAGTCAAAAATCAAAGTGGAAATAGAAAACATAGTTATAAGCGAGGTGCCAAAGTCTGCAAATTTAGAAAGAGAGTTTTCCAAATGAAGAATCAAAGTCCGTGTCATAGGAGATATTATTGTGCTTCAATAATTCATTTACATGCAAGAGAGAAAAGAGAAATCATGGAGGAAGTGAAAACAAAGTTTAGAGGCTGAAATGTTGAAGAATTTGCTGCGCGGCGCACTTGGCAACTGACGCGGTGCACTGGAGGTGCGCGGCGCACAGAGCCGATTTCCACAGTGTAAAATTACAATGGTGCGGCGCACACAGCCTGCGCGGCACATTGGGCTGGCTGCGCAGTGCACAGTGCCAGAACACTAATTTTTGTCATTTCTTCACAAAAATTCAAATTAACTCATCCTCCTATGCACCATGAAATTTTGTGCCACTTTGTAATGGCTCATGGCTGGTGTCTGGTGCGATTTCAAAGATTGGTTGGAGAATTTTTAACATCAAAAGTTAAACGCTAGTCTCTTGTTAGAAATGGCTCTTGTAGGGTTTGAAAGTTGAGTTTTAAAGTTTGATCTTGGTTCCAATCCCCCACATTGTTTATTCCTTTCCCATCACTATCACATTATCATTAAGATCCCTCTCCTATTCCCTTATAATCCCACTATCACTCACTTCCATTATCCCTAAAACCCTACCATTCCCTATCATTATCACTCTCCCATATCATTTGTAAAATTCCCAAAACTTCAAGTTACCCAAACAGTACCCAAGAATTCAAATAACTGTCCATTGTTCCTACATTTGCCAAATTCTCAAAGGGCAAATAGCACTTGACAAGACCTCATTATCCTTACTATCCCTATTTACCACTGTCCCATATTCTTCACAGTTCCTTATTGCTCTTTGGCACATTTGGCATTGAAAACAGAACACCAATTTTAAATTTTCAAATCAACCAAACATAAACTTTTCATACACATTGCAACATCATGACGGACATAGATTCATCAATGAAAAAGACTGTGATTCTGCCACTGAACTGCATGCACCAAGAGGGCACTGAAACGGCGAAAAAGGGAGGATAGACTCTGAATCCTGGCTGAAGCTTCTTTGGCTGAGCATGGCACAGGATGGGGGGCCTTCACTCCAAGTTTCAGCAAATTTGGAGTAAATTTTGTCATTTTTGAAATTTTGGTCGCAAAACAGATTTTTCCGCCCGACGCGTCGTGCCACTTGGCGCGCGCTTATGTTTGAGAGATATTCTGGAGGAAAACTTGATATTTTTTTGTTTTTTATGATAAATTATGCATGCTAAAGAATTAATGAGAGATTTCATCAAGTTCTAGGTGGTTTAAAGGGTCAAAAATACCTTCAAATTGGCCTTTCTGCCACCTTTTTCACACACAGGAACCAGTCTTGGGAAATTGAAGCTTTTGAGGGGAAAATGACATCCAAATCTAGAAATTCCACTTGGGTTGGATAGTAGACAGGTAGGGCTTTCCAACAAGCTATCATGAGCTCAATTTGGACTTCGGGAAGTTCCTAAAAAATAGGCTCAAAGTGGCCCGATGCATTGAGTTTTTGGGCGCGGCGCATAGAGAAATTTGGCCTCATTTTGACTCTTCAGCTCAGAAATTCACCCAGTTTTGACTAGTTTTACTTTTTGATGTAACTATTGATCTATCTTGATGTAATTTGATGATTATGATGTAATTTTGGCACATATTTACTTGTTCTATAGGATTCATTCACTAAAAAGTGAAAATTAAATGAATGAATCAGTTTCCTTCCATATAGAGGCAAGTTGTTTGATTGCCTAGATTTCAGTTCCTAGTTTAGAATTGGTTGAAATAGCTCATAGAAGGATGAGCTCGACCCCTAGAGGCATGGGAAGGGGTTAGGCTGGTCTATATTATGTATTTTCTGAGTCATTTTCAGGGTTGGATACTTGGGAAAAGTTTGGCACTTCATTATACATACACTTCTGCATTTTTTGAAAAGGAAAGACCAGGGTTTTGCAGCACTTGTTGGGATCCTTGTGGCTTTGAGTTTTGATGATGCTTTTCTCCATGTATCTGTAATTTTCATTAATTTTATATGTATTCCATTTCCCTTCTCTTTTCTTCTGAATTAAACAAATGAGTAACTAAGGTAGAATTCATTAGTTTGCTGGTGCTCTGCCTTAAAATTTTGTTTAGTTTTATATGTTTTCCTCCATTTGAAGAGGATCCTTGCACCTTATTTCCCTCTTCAGCTTCTCAGCAGTATTTTCTATCCATTCATTGAATCTAAGACATCAAATCCATTGCCTTCCCTGCCCCAACTTGAAATTTGCAAGAAATTGGCCTCATCCCCAAGCCCAAAATTACCTTTCCCTTTTTCCAACAAAAACCCTTAAAAATCATTTCAAGCTCCCTGATTAATATACCTAGCCTAAAATTAGCACTCACTTCAGTCATCTCAAGGCCTATTGATACATTTTTCCTGAGATTGACCCGGAGAGAGCCCTCTCTTGTTCTGGTAGGGCTAGCTACCAGAATGAGCGTGGTTTGGTGTTACCCTGAATCCCGCATTCCTTCAGCCTAAGGTGGATTTGGGCTATAACATGACCCACGAGTGATTGTCATCCAAATTAAGTGCAAACTCCATTGTGATTCCCCTGTCAAACCCCTGCAATATGTTGAAGTAGGTATCCCACCCTGCATTGACAAATATTTTCCATACCTCTGGATTACTATGGACCGAAGCTATATTTTCAGGCTCATGCCGCATACCCAGTCCACCCATACTATGGGGACTTGTAACAATACTTCTTGGAATAGCAGACCATTGGGCGAAATGGTGGATACCAAATTCGGAAAAACAACATGGTGAAAATGAAAGGTGGTAACGGTAAATACGGATGGTAATTCTAGGAGACAGAGGAAAATCATAAAAAAGTATGGTTAATATGGTGAATAAAATAAAAATTATTTCATATGGAGTGGAAAGGACGTGTTATGGATGCCAATACACTTTTAATGATTATACGGAGTATTGATAAGGATCATAGGGTGTACCACACATGGATTTATAATAATGGCTTACGGAATCATCATTACCTCATCATTAAATTATGAAAGTGCCCCCCACAACTTAAATTTTTTTGTTCACAGCATTAAAGTCCTCACATGGGATATTTAATTAATTCCGTAAAAGTCACATGGAGGCATACCTGGCAGCCTACCTAGATGAAGTGATGGTTGGTAGGATGAAGACACAGTAATGATGTAGTTGGAGTAACAACAGTACGAGTGGCAGCATCCGGAGTAACAGCAGTATGAGTAACATCATCCATAGTAGCAGCAATGCAAGTAGCAACATCCGAAGTAACAGCAGTGCGAGTAGAAACATATTGTGTAACAACATCTGGAGTAACAACAGTGCGAGTAGCAGCATCCAGAGTAACAACAGTGCAAGTAGTAGCATCCCGTGTAACAACATCTGGAGTAATAGCAGTGCAAGTAGCAGCATCCGGAGTAATAGAAGTGTGAGTAGTAGCATTCGATGTAACAACGTCTGGAGTAAAAGCAGTGTGAGTAGTAGAATTTAGAGTAACAAAAGTGCAAGTAGCAGCATCTGGAGTAACAACAGTGCGAGTAGCAACATCCCGTGTAACAAAATCAAGTAGCAACAATCGAGTAACAACACCATGAGTAGTAGCAACCGAGTAACAGCATCATGAGTAGCAACAACCGAGTATCAACACCATGATTAGCAGAAACCTATTAACAACATCATGAGTAGCAGAAACCGAGTAATAGCACCATGAGTAGCAGCAACCAAGTAACAGCATCATGAGTAGCAACAATCGATACTTAGGAAGTTTTTCTTTGATTTTTAATCCTTAGTAGTAACTCCTGCAAAAATACAACAAGATAAATAGTAACAATATAATTCTTTATTCTTTTTTCCTTTTTATTTTTTTTCTTTATATATATATATATATATATATATATATATATATATATATATATATATATATATATATATATATATATATATATATATATATATATATATTAGGGCAAGGATGCAGAGGAAGAGTTCTCTGTGCTGATAACCTTCAAACCAGATTTCTTAGAGAGGTGTTTAATGAAAGCATCCTTAGAGGTTGGGCAGTGGTATAATCTCAGGCGATGTCCATTGGCTATGAATGAATCATGTGTATCATCAATAGTGACTAGCCTAACTGTTCCATTATCAAATACAACGTCCACCTCATAAGGTCCCATCCAACAAGTGAAAAGTTTTCCCTTAAAATCCTTAAAACGGGAGTCATAAAGTAATGCCCATTCTCCCCTATGAAACACCTTGTTTTTAATAAACTTATCATGCAATTTCATTCTCTGCTGCTGAATATCAGTAGTCCTCTGAACAACCATTGAGTGGATTTCATCTAGTTCATTGAGTTGAGAAATTCGGTGTTTTTGGGCATCTGATAGATCCAAACCAACTTCAAGAGTTGTTCTTAGTGTACTGATTTAAAATTCTATTGGAAACAACAGGGATTTCACATAAACCAACTCGAATGGTGAAAACCTAGTTGTATTCTTCCATGTTGTTTTGTACGCCTAGAGAGCTTCGGGTAGCTTCTGAGCCCAATCCCTACGATGGTATGCCACATTTTTTGTCAAGATATTTTCCAATGTCTTGTTTGTGCTTTCCACTTGTCCATTTGCTTGGGGGTGGTATGGAGACGTCACCCTGTGCTTGACCCCATATTTATGCATAAGCTTTGCTATCATGTGTGATGTGAATTGTGCTCCTCCATCTAAAACAATCTCTCTTGGAGTACCGTAATGAGAAAAAATTTCTTCAAATAGAAAATCTGAGACCACCTGCTCTATTGCTTTCACAACAGCTTTGGCTTCTACCCACTTAGTCACGTAATCAGTACATACCAAGATGTGGACCTTTTGCTGGGAGGGTGGGTTAAAGGGTCCAATGAAGTCAATAGCCCATTTCTCAAAAGGTTTGAGGACTACCTATGCCTGCAAAGGAATTTCATCAGCTCGACCTGGCGGCCCCATACATTGGAAACTATCACACCTCCTAACATAATTCCATGCATCCTGAAATATAGAAGGCTAGTAATATCCCATTTGTAGCACCTTATGGCCTGCTCTTTTTTCTACAAAATTCCCTCCACAAGGGCCATCATGGGAAGCCTTCAATACTTCATAAATATCATCCTCAGATACACAACGCCAAATCTGCTTATCAACTCCTGTATGAAAAAGGTACCCTTCCATCCAAGAATATTGGGCACTGTGATGAACAATTTTTTGTTGTTCCCTGTATGACAAATGAGGAAGAACTTTCCCTGTAGCAATATAGTTAGCAATATCTGCATACCACGAAGGTTTAGTAGAAACTGCAAAAGATTTTCATTGGGAAAACTATATTCTATAGGTGTGCATTCATCATTGTTATCCATTCTAGATAGGAAATCAATAACTACATTATCTTTTCCCGGTTTATCTACTATTGTGATATCAAATTCTTGAAGAAATAGCAACCATCTTGCAATATGGCAAAGAGTGTTAGATTTATTCATCAAATACCTGATTGTTGCATGATCAATATGTACAAAAGTAGGATACCTAGTGATGTAGTGTCGGAACTTATTGACAACATAAATGAAAACCAGGAATTCTTTTTCCATCACCATGTAATTCAATTCAGCGGGAATTAAATTCTTGCTGACATAATAAATTGCATACAGTGTTTTTTCTACCTGTTTTCCTAAAACATCTCCTATTGTTGTCTGAGAAGCATCAACATGTGAGTAAAATGATAATGCCCAATCAGGTCCTCGGAGGATTGGAGCCTTACAAACTAGCCCCTTAATTTTTTTGAAAGATATCTCACAGCCTTCAGTCCACAAGAATTCTGCATCTTTTGTTAGCAATTGAAAAAGTGGATGTGCTATTTTAGAAATTTTTTATGTAAAGTGTATGTAATAACCAACACAACTGATAAAGGTGTTTTGGGTACCAGGAAGTGTAATATTACCTCTACTTTGGCCCGATCAACTCGAATTCTAGCAGCTGGGAGAAAATGTCCCAATACTATTCCTTCTTCCCTCATCATATGGCATTTGATTGTACTCAAAGATACATGGGTCTGCTTACATATTTTGAGTACTTTCTCTATATTTTCCAATCCTTCCTCAAATGAGTTTCCATATGGATTAAAATCATCCATATATATTTCAACAGTATCATCGACCAAATCATAAAATATTCCCAGAATTTCCCTCTGGAAGGTGGCAGGAGCATTACACAAGCCAAATGGGAGGACCCTGTATGCAAAGGTTCCCCATGGGCATGTGAAAGTTGTTTTATCCTGGTCTTCTAAGGCTATCTGGATCTGGTTATATCCACTGAATCCTCCTAGGAAGGAAAATAACTTCTTCCCAGCCAAGGTATCTAGGACTTGGCCAATTAATGGCAAAGGGAAATGGTCTTTTTGAGTTGCCTTGTTTAGTTCCCTGTAATCTATGCAGATCCGCTATTTACCATTCTTTTTGGGAACAATCACTAGAGGAGATACCCATTGGCTATCTGAGAAGGGGTAAATGAGTCCTACCTCCAATAATTTTTTAATTCTTCTTTGACAATGTTCTTGAGAGCAGGGTTCATTCTCCATTTGGGTTGTCTTATAGGGTGACAATATTCCTTAATATAAATATGATGAGTACAGAAGTTAGCAGGGATCCCCTTCATGTCGATATAATCCCATGAAAAAGCTTCCTAATGGTCTTGAAGGACTTTCAAAAGCTGTTTTGTCTAGGATTTAGACATATTTGGGTTGATATTAAGTGTTTTCCCTAGTTCAATCTTGATTGGAATACCATCATGGGATGAGGTTACAGGAATTTCTTCAATTTCATCTTCTAGTTCAATGTTTTCCTGTGTTTCACAGCTCATAGCAGATTCTAAAATTTGATGAGTTGAATTGGAAACATAACTAGAATCATTAATAAAATCATTAATGTAATCATCCTTGGTTTATGTTTTAAATTGAAGGGACTGCCCAATAGTAAGGACTAGTCTAACTTATTCATTTTCAAGTTCAGGCTCTTCTATTGGTAGAGGTTTCTGACTAGTTAATAATTTTTCAGATGGGCTAGGTTCCGTAGGAGGGTAAAGAGTAATATTCTTTGTAACTGTCCCATTTGATATGATCATATGCCTAGATCGACACCCTATGTAAGTGTCTGTATTTTCAAGCCAAGGTCTTCCCAAGATTAAGGGATGACCACCGACTGAAGATCGAGTCTGTAATATAAGGAGGTCCGCAGGATAATGCCATGAATCTACTGAAATAATCACATCTTCCAATTTCCCTACCAGTTTAATTGTAGACCTATCTGCTAGTTCTAGGATAGTAGGGGTAGGTTTAATGTTTCCAAGACCTAATTTGTTCATTGTTTTAGAGGTGATAATGTTGATGGAAGCTCCCAAATATACCAGTACATTTGGGATTTCAACCCCATTGATCTGTATTATTAGAATCGGGTTTCCTGGTTCTCCATATTTTACAGGCATGATATTTCCTAACATGATGTCGAATAATCTGCCCATCACATGAATGGTTAATGGATCCTTAGGTTTCTTCCCTGGTTTCTCATAGTAGTAATCCTTGAGATTTTTTTCATATATAGGTACGTCCCTCATAGCCTGTAGCAGAGGTATTTTAACAAAGATATTTTTCAATTCCCCCAGGAAGTCAAACTTTGCTTGAGGGTTTTGTTTGTTCAAGGTTAATATTTCGGGATATGGTGGGGTAATTGGACGACCCTGATTAAAAATAGGTTGGGAAGATTTTTTATTTGACGTGTTCTAGTCTGATTTATCCCCAACTATCCTTTGTTATGGTTCTACAACTTCACTGTCAATCTGTTCTATGATAATAGGTGAAGTGGGAGCATTTACTACCCGCCTGGATCGTAGGTTTATCTCATTAAGTCCCGTGGTAGAAATGGTATAAGATGGAAGGTTAGGTGTATCTATTTGTTGGACCCATTTATTATTAGGATTTGAATTGAGTTGTATAGGAAGTTGGGGTCTAAGGGCTGGGTTTCCTGGAGGTACATTAGAGGGCAACTGAAGTTTTTTTTGAGCCATAGATTGAGGAAACTGACCAGTAGGAGAGGGTCCACGCCAATTCTGATTCCATGAAGGATTCGAACTGGCCTGGGGAACCCATTGTTTCCATGGGGGATACTAATATTGAGAAGACATAGTGGAAAAAGGTACAAATTGGGACCCATATTAAAATTATTAAAATACTGAGATGGATCTTGAAACATACCTAGATTCATAGATGGTGGTCAAGGTTTCCATGGCTTTTTCTGCCCAATGAAGTACAACTGGTCTACCACATTTCTTCACTTTCCCCTTGAAAAACTGCCTTCAGTCCAAGCAAGGAAGGACATGAGCTGGTCGCATGAGTCTATTCACAGATAGCACAGGCTTCCACTGTGTTTAATGGGCATTCCTTCAAAGGATGCTTCTTTCTGCAATGTGGGTGGAATATAGCCATAATCTTCTCCAACTCCATTTGTTTATTTTTTTCTTGCAGAGTGTCCATCTGGACGGATAATGTGCTCAGGTATCAATTTTAACCCCTCCACCGGAAGTATTTGATGGTCGAATTCCTTGTCCACTCCTTGCAACTCCCCGTGAACACTTAATGCAATAGTCACAAATAGTGTCGAAGTCTTCTTTTGAAATTTCCCCCTTTCCTACTATGTTCAGAAGTTGCAAAGAATCTTCCCTAAGTTCTCGGAGAAGAATGATCTTCGGAATGTCCTTATCCAGGTCACTATGGTCTGATCTCTACAATATGTATTTGAATCGTTCCACACAGTCTTCCATGTTTTTGTCCTCTTTCTGTGCAAACTTAAATATTTCCTCCTTAATGTCGTGGTATTTATAGTAATCTTGGTATTTCTCCAAGAAGGCTTCTTTCATCCCCTCCCATGAGGTAATTTTTCTCCCTCCTAAACCCATGAACCATCTTAGGGTTGTCCCTTTTAAGGTTGGAGGAAATATTTTTAATTTCTGAGCATCGACAATATAATCATATCCTCGAAAAAAAATGTCAAATTCAAAGAGGAACATATTAGGGTCTTCAGAAGAAAGCCCATGAAAATTTGGCAAATTCGTTAAAGGGATGGGCCTCATTGGTGCATCACCTGCAACGTTTCTAATTGGAAAATCAATAGAAGAACTTATAGGTGCCATAAATATCCTCCAATACTCACTTGGGATTTCAACTGGTTCTGTAGCTGGTACATGGAGTGATTCAATTGTAGGAGGTTTCACCGCACTCCGCTGGTCCCTTGGTGATGCAAAATCCTTCAAGAATTCTCTCTCCAAATCGAAATTGCTTAATTCGATTGCAGGAGGTTTTACAACACTCCCTTGGTCTCGTGGTGATGAAAACTCTTTTGGAGGTTCTTATTCCCAATTAAAAATTTTCAGTTCTTCTGACCCTCTACTTGCTATTTCTTCCCCTTCTACTGATGACAAGGATGTATCCTCCACCAGTACCCTATATATTATTTCTTCCACTGTCGAAAGAATTCCCTCGGTACCATGGATGGCACTAGTTTCTCCACGGACTTCCCTTCAGACTTCATCTGAACCCTTACCCTGACAGCAGTGCGAGATGATGCCTCAAATTTATATTTTTCAATGATCTCCTGAACATATGTCTTCCTTCCCAAATCCTTTCCTTTCTTTGGGGGTCTTCATCTACCACTCTTATTCAGATCATTGTTCATACAATTTGTGAAGAGGGTTCATCAAAGTAGAAAAAGAAACAGGACCCTGAGCAGGATAGATAGCTTCCTCCCTGGGATGAGAGAGTAGGTTAAAATAGACAATAAACTAAAAGAAGAAAATAAATTTCAGGACTTGAATTATGGTAATCAAATACCCTCCCTAGGATGAGAAGTTGGCCCTTTCAGAAAAGAATAAAAAAGCAGAAAGATGAAAAATATGCCCAGGACTTAGGGCAGGGTAGAAAAATTCCATCCCTAAGACGAGAGATCGATTTTAATAAAAATCAAAGCAAAAAAAACAACATGCTATGCTCAGGACTTTGAGTAGGGTAATAGATTCCCTCCCCAAGACAAGAGATCAATTCTAAAGAAAACAATAAAAAGTAGGAAAAAAAACACAGAGCACTATGCTCAGGACTTGAAGTAGGGCAATAAATTACCTCCCCAAGATGATAGATTTACCCTTATATCAATTGCATATCATGTTCTTGCACCTATGAGCCTTCCCCAACAACGACGCCAAAATGTTGGTGTCCGGATGTGAACAATATTCAAACCATTTTTCCACATAAATTATCAACCCGAGGGCATTAGTTATTTCAAGACTAAAAACACAGTATATGCAAGAGCAATCACATGACCTGTTGTAGATCACAGGCTTAAATCCATAAACACATAGTGACATAGACTACTGTAACAACAATTAAAATGGATTACAAAACTAAAAAGACATTCACAACAATTAAAATATTACACTTGAATAGCAGTAACAGAACCAAACTAAAACATGAAATCAATGGAAAGAAAGGTAACACAACACCTAATCAGAAGAGTGGGCCCAAATCTCTGATCAGGGCTACGGTGAACTCACAAATTACACGTGAAACAACAGAGTGTTGTGCACTCAATTAATTTCAAAATAAAATGTTACAAAAATTTGTATGTGTTGGGATTAACCCTGATTCATAGCCCACAGGTCCTCTTTATACAATTGTTTAGGAAATCGTAGATTTCCTCCAACAACCACATATCTACAATTATAAAAGTCGTTGCAACAACAACCTAATTTCCAAAAAGGAAACCATGAAAAATCCTAAAATTTCACTAGGGTAAAACAAATTCTGTTGCGATGTAGCAGCAAGTGAAGGCAACGCTAGAAATTAGGAGTCGTTCCATGACTCACAGTTGTAACTTTTCTGCTTTTGCCGAATCTATAAAAATATCGAAGTTAACATTTTTAAAAGGTAAAACCTCCTTGAATATTACTTCATTAATAAAATATCCCATGTAAAGTAAGAGAAATGGGTTTACCTCGTGTGTTTAAGAATAATAATGACACAAAGAGATAGAAAGGTGGGCGAAAATGGTAGAGAAAAGTATACAAATACGATACCCAACAACTGGGAGCCCATGAAAGGAGGAATAAGGCCCACTTTCTAAGGGATGATCCCCCATAGATGAGATCAAGGCTCTAAAATGAGAGAGCTCGACCTTATTACCATTGTTCAACAACCAACTCACCTCCCTTGAGCTTCTAGAGGTCAAAGCTTCTCCTACATTTGAGGAAGCACTGCCAGAAAGGGGATCAACATGATTTTCCAAGAAATTAGGGAATTGACAGTGCTAGGCTAGAACCGTGAATAGGAAATCAGCGTGGTCATAGTACCAGGAAGGGCGTTGACCCAAGAAACTAGGAATTTGACCAATTTTCTTTAGTAATCTTCCAAGAAAGTGTTCTTTGGATCTTCAAGGAGATATGTTAACATATTTCCTAATGGTGGAAAAATTTCACATGATCTGTCACTAGGCATTTTAGGATCAGGGCTGGGAAAATGAGCATGTTCACAAATTACTGTGTAACAAATGCCCCCTAAAGCATGAAGGCATAACAGGGATTGATGGATGAAATGCTTTATGAACCAAGGCAAAACAAGCAGACCACCTCGTCGAACATGAAGAAATCTCCATTAAGGCATGCAAGCTCCAAGGTACTGAATAGAAGTTTCTAAATATTCTTCCGGAATAATGAGCTGGAGTCAATAGGAAATTATTTGTCGAAGAAGGGCCATGATGATTCCCACATCATCAACACAAAACAAAATATATCTTAAGATGATAGGAGTGATTCAAGATTGTAACAGAGGAGGTCAAATAAGCATAGGATTTTTGACAAAAAGGATTTTTCTTGAACATATTGGCGACATGACTCTAGAGTGTGGCATCATTTGATTCAAATAGGAGTATAGTTCACGTTGAAAAAATTGGTATCAAATGAGACACAAACGGATTTCCAAAACCCATGGAGGCAAAGTGACGAATGTAGGATGTCCCCAACCTAACACAAACTGTAGATGAGTGTCATGTTCAAGAGCAACAAGTTGCCCATAATACACATACGATGTTCACTTTAAATTTTACCTCGTTATTGATAACGAGTACCTCTTTATTTTTTATAGTCAGCATGAAGAAGATAGCATATGTTGAGTGTGTAAGTTCATTCTTCGAATGACTCCATCCTAGTAAGTTTAACGAGCCCTAGGAAGGAGGAAATCAGTCTCGTCATGGTGATAAGTCTTTCATAGTTTAATCTTTAACGAATCCAATGATAGTGATGTTAGTCATCAACATTTTTACCTGTTTTGATGACTAGATTCCTTGGCTGAGTTTTCTAGAAGCTAATCTAAATCTTTCAATTTTTCATCTAGAAAACACCTCAAACAAATTTTTGTCTTCCTACTCCTCTCCTTTAGCCTATAATGAGAAAAACCCTCCAATTTCCCTACCTATCACAATTTAGTAAAGCCTCCTTGTCTATAGTTGTTATAATTTTGTCTCTCTACCATAAAAATTCTTCTTTTTTTCATACAACTCACGGTCCAAAATTTAACAGAGTGTCTACCCCTCTCTCACTGATCACTTTGTCATGTGATAACCTACTCATGCCTAAGAATCCATTCAAACTCCATGACAAAGTATGTAGGTCTAGGTGGTGGTGTTTTAGGGAAAATTCCTTGGCGAGACTGTTTTAAGCAAAAAGCTCTGTCTTCAACATCAGTTAGCCATCATGTCTTGTTATTTGCCAAAGCCAAAACCCTTGTCTATCCCTAGGTCACGCACCATCAAAGAGGTCACTTTGTTTTGTTTCTATCAAGGCTCAAGAATGTTCAAATCAGGAAAAGAGAATGAGTTTTCCCTGTCTTAAGAAATATTATTAGATCAGGCATGATCCCCATGAAACATAAAAGAAGCCCTCCAAACTTCAAAAGCATCTGTTTTTACATCTCTGCAGGGATGTACTGATTGATGAAACTAAGCAGAATGAGAGCAAAAAATCACCACAGGAGAAATTTTCATGCTGTGTCAGTCTACTATGGAAGTCAGAGAAAGTGTAGATTGTGGCCAGCTCTCAAAATCAGTCTCATAAAACCAAGAGTGATAGTATTTTGGAAAATGGCCTCTAGCAGATTAGGCATAATAATGAAAGGTGTAAAAGGAACAAATGCCTTTTATCCTACTTTAGCCTAGCTTCTAAAAGACATTCGAGGACAACTTCATCATCAGAAAAGCTAAAAGCCAATACCAAGAATATGTTATTTACAAGATAGGCACAGTAAACATTTATCAGTTGGAAATTCATTACGTGCTCTAGGTTTTCACAATGAGTTTTGCTAGAATTCATATCTTAAAAGCAGAACAGGCACAGGGTGCAGAATTTGGTTTTAAAAAAGAGCCTCCTTCATGACAAGCAGAGGGCCCACAGAAAATTGGTTCAATAGAAAAATCTTCAAATGATGTAGTAGTGTTGAGATGGATGAAGTTTCTATGTTTAAGAGGACCTCCTTCAAATAAGCAGAGGGTCAAAATTCATCAAATATTGACAGTGTTTGGAAACATTTGTTAGTAATGGGAAGTTTGAGAGACAGTGTGTTTGAAAGAGTACATTCACTGACAAACCAAGGCTAGAATTTGATTAAAGAAACCCCATCTAAATGGTAAAAAGGTACACCAAGCTTTGTTTTAAAGGTGACTTCTGCAACTGATAGAAAGAGAAATTCACACAGGTGATTTATGTAAAAGAGGCATCTTTCATTCAGACAAGCCTATTATATTTTTGAAATGCCTTCCACCAAATGATGAGAGCAAGTTTTAAATGTTTAAAACAACCTTTTTCAAATAAATAGACAGAGCTTTAAAGGGGTTGAAACATGGAGTATAGGACAAGCGCCCATGCAGTTTTTCAAACATAGGCCTCCTTCACAAATAAGCAGAGGGCCCACTTACCACAATTGCATAATACCTCCTTCAAAATGAGAATATGGTCATGTATCCCAGTGTTAATTCTGTGGTTGAGAAAAAGTGTCATTAATACACAGTGAGAGCCTTTTTTCATGTCAAATGAAGTTTTCAAAAACAATGTTCTTTGAAAAGGGAAAAGTTATTTTGTTTCAATACAAAGGCAAAGGAAAAATGTCAAAATCACCACAAGGAGGGAAAAACATTCAAAATCATTTCAAAAAAGAGCTATAAAAGCTCTCAAAGAAGAAGTTCATTGTCTATTGTGCAGAGGGACAAAAGAAAAACGTTTTTTTTAAACCCTGAGCGAGTAGTTTTGCAGAAGTTTGAAGACGCGATGCACCTGTGGCAAGATGCGACACGCCTGTAGGCGTTCGCAGAAGAAATTTACACACGACGTGATGGGCCTGTAGGATACCATGACGCGCCTGTCTATGTTAACCAACCGGCCCACCTGGCGTTCAGCGGGCGCCCAGTGCCCGACCCGACAACACAAGGCGGCAAGAAGTTGCTACGCGCATGTGCACAGGAGTGTAGCACCGCTCAACACACCTTCAAATCACCATAAATCAGAATTTTTTCCCTGTGAAACTATCTCCAAAAGCACACAACGCATTTTCAAGAGGCATTTACTATTTTCATCGCCTAATTTTTTGAGTTTGAGGGGTTTTAAGAATAAATTTTGTTAAGGAAAAAACACAGTCTAATGAAGGAAAAGAAGACATTTTATTCTGAAAACCACCATGTTTACAAAGAGGAAACAAAACAGTGATTGAGGAGGAAGGGCTTATTGTCTGGTTGCAAAAGGCATGTTTGTTGAGTAAAGAGCAAAAACCCAGTTTTTGCGAAAAGGATTGATATCAGTTGAAAGGCCTTTTTTGATTAAAAATCCAAAAATAGTTTTAAGAGAGAAAAACAAGGCTTAAAGGAGTTCTATTTTTGTTCATTTAAAAGACCTTCTTAGATAAAAGAGTGAAGGAAAAGCCTAAAAAAAACTATGCCTCCAAAGAACACCACCAAGGGTGGATTTCACAAAAGGTTTGAGCCTGTTACAACTCAGGAAATTAATTACTCCCCTTCGGTTATTTTCAACTTCCATGAGGTAGGTTTCCTTGATTTTTTCCAAAAATTCCAGGAGGTCACCAATTACCCTCCCTTAACACAGTTGTTCATCCTAATGCTGCAAGGAAAACATGTCCACCTAGCAGGTCTAGACTTTAAGCTCACTCCTAGGGTTATCTCCAAAGCAACTAAGATCCCCTATATAGGAGAAAAGTGGTTCAAACAAGCATACCTGGATCTAAATCACTATAAACCCTTCCTAAAACCATACCATCAGGGTGCTTTCCAAGCTATATTTCCTTTTTCTCACTTATTGAGTAGCTATGCCCCCCTCATGAGAGTTATCATGAAGTATTTCACATGTGAAGGGAGGTATTCCTAGATTTATTCCTATTACATCAGGCTTCTCATACATTTCACAGGGACTCATATGCTAAATCTCCCTTCCTTCCTCTACAAAAGCATAGACAAGATGTCCTCCCTTGTTCAAAAGAGACCTCCTGCTCAGCAAAAAGCTAGTCTTTTCCATCATTCTCTCTTCAAAATCATCATCCTTCACTAGCTTGAAAAGAAAGAAGTGTCTTGGGAGACTTTCATTTCTCATCCAGATTTTTCCACTGCCTCTTCATCTCATGGCCCATCTAACATATCCTCCTCACCCTCCACTCACTATGTCTCTCCTCCATCAAGTCAAAATACTCCTCAAAGGCAAACATCACCCATGATTGATAGTGAAAAAGAGAAGTCTTATGAAAGAAGGCATGAGGTTAGTGGTGATGAGGAACATGGGGACACTAAGCAAAGTAGTGAGCATGAACCAAGTGACAAATCATAGGGCAGTGACCATGAGCAACAAACTAGTGATGGTGAAGAAAACTCACAAAGGGATATGGAAGTCAGTGGCACTCAACAAACTAGTGAGGATGAAGAGCAAAGCAGCCCTAAAAAAGGCAGTGAAAATGAGCAAGGGAATAGTGATGATGAAGAAAAACAGGGCAGTAAAAATGAGCAAGGAAATAGTGAGGATGAAGAGCAGCAGGGTAGTGGTGATGAAGAGAAAAGGGAAGATGTTCAAAGCAGTGATAAGGAACACCACAGTCCTCAACAAAGTCATGAAACCAATCAAAGGGGCAGTCAAAAAAGTGCCTCCTAGCAAAGTAGTGACCATGGTGGCATCCCACACACAAAGTCTAAATAATACAGTGACATTCATTGTGAAGGCAGCCCTCAACAAATTCAAGACAGTGATGAGGGTAAACAAGGCAATCTATAGGCAGACAGTAAATATGGTCAAGCAGCAGAAAAGGATGATGAAGCTAACATCCCTAAAGAACATTTTCTAAACATCACTGATGAGGTTGAAGGCAACATATGTCAAGAGGTTCAAAACAGTGATAAAGGTGAAGATGGCAACCCTAAACAAACTCAAAATAGTGAACAGGGTAGCAAAGCAAGTGATGGTGAAGGCAGCAATGTAAAAGATCAAGTTGAACAAGTGCTAGTAATAAAACCTCCTCTCTCTTCTCCTCAACATAGCCAAGAGCATGTGCTAGCTGCCTCTCCTAGGCAAGGGGCCATGACTCTTCCTCCCAAAGGGGTGAAGCCTAGAAACACCAAATCTGCAAAGAAGAAAATCACTCCAGCAGTGACTAGTAATGTCACTAGGGCGCTAATAAGTAGAGGAAAACCTCCTAAGAAGAGTATTGTTGAATTTCCAAAAAGAACAAGAGCCAAGAATTCTGTCCAAAGCAAGGGAAAAGAAAAATTTGAACATCAGGAAAGTATTCACGAAAAAGAGAGGGAGTTTGACATCATACAAATAAACAGTGATGTTGGTGATGATGAAGCTAGATTCTTGAGTCTCTTTTGAAAAATAGAGAAGCCCAAATACATGACTTAGAAGCTGATCTAGAAAGGTCAAAGGACCTCATACATTTTCTACAAATTCAAAATAAACAAATGAGTGGGCAAATGGAAATTTATGAAGCCCGAGCATTCAAATACCAAAGGGAAGCATACAAAGCACAAGTCAAGCTTGAAGAGTATATGGGCGAATTTGATGATATTGAGGAAGAAGAGCAGCCAGTAAGAAAAATGCCTAAGACTATGGGTCTTAGGAAAGCTTTGAAGAAACAGAAGGAAGAATAAGCAACCCTTGTTCGATCTTATCCTCTCACACAATTGCTTGCCCAAGAGATAGAAAATGATAAAGAATCATGGCTTGAAAGAGCCAACAAGCATTTGGAGGATAAATTAGAGAAGGAAAATAGAGACTTGGGTTTTAAAAGGAAAATGACCAGGCACTACAATAAATTGAACCAATTTTCCTGAGTAAAACTCAAACTTGCTCAAGAAAGGCTCAAAACTGCCCGAAGGAGGTGCTCGGTGGAAAAAGTGGAAAAAGACATATCTAGGCACTGCCATGTGTGCTAGGAGCATCCTCAGCTCATGAAAGTCATTTTTTTGGATGCATTGTTGGACGTGGAGCCTGATTATCTTGTTTACTTTGTATCACAACATTGGACCCCTATACCTTCAAAGGGGCGGCAACGCCGCCCGTAATTAATTGCTGCCGTGGGGGGTCTAGGGGGGGTAGCAACGCTTTTTTAAGCCCCCCCTGGCGGGGGTTTTTGGGGGCAGCGCCCCCGAAGCTAAAAAACAGATGGAAAATTGCCTTGTAAAAGTATAGTAATTTCTAGTCAATCTGGGTCGTTCATTAGGCAAATGATATGAAGGTAGAATTTATGTTTAGATTAGGGTTTTTTTTGCCCTAGAAGGAAACCCCCTTGTATATATGAGGGTATTGTATTGCGGCTATGTATCATATGCGTATTCTCGGAGCGAGAAACAGAGAGGGAGACTGTGAGAGAGAACAGAGGATATTACATCAGATCTACTGTAGGTTTTGTCTTTTCATTTTTTTGGATAATATAAAGGAAGGACTGGCTGTTCTGGGTGGACGTAGCCCAAACTGGGTGAACCACGTATATCTGTGTCTCTCTGGCTTTATGTGTTTTGTGTGCTTGTATTTTTCTGCATATTTTATGTGTTGCATTGCTCCATAATATATCATTTTCTAACAACTGGTATCAGAGCCGAAGGTATATTTGGCTGATAAACTCGCAGGAAAGAAGGGTTCTTGGTTTGAGTGGGAGAAATGGCGGACGATGGTAAGTTTAGGTTCGATAAATTTAACGGCCAAAACTTCCCGCTATGGAAGATGCAGATGGAATATTATCTGTATCAGAAATATCTATACCTACCATTGAGCGGAAAAACAAAGAAGCCAGTGGCCATGACAGACGTGGAATGGAACATTCTTGATAGAAATGCACTCGAAATAGTACGGTTGTGCCTTGCAGCATCAGTCGCCTTCAATATTCGAAGGAAACAACAACAGAGGGTTTGATGCAGACGTTGGCGAAACTATATGAAAAACCCTCGGCATCAAACAAGGTAACAACCCTGAGCTGACATTTAATAAACGAAGATGTGAAGGTGGATCGATGCAGTTGTTTAAATGAATTTAATACGATTTACCGATCAGTTAGGATTGTGAGGTAAAACTTTGATGAAGTTATAGCTTTGTTATTCTTGTGCTCATTACGAGAAGTTGGAATGGTTTAGTTATAGCCATTAGTAGCTCTGTTCTTTTTTTTGGATTCTAGTACTTTTCAAGTTTGATGATGTTGTTGGTGCTATCAGCAAGGAAAGGAAGGAAACCGAGCAGAGAAAGAAGGGAAGTGGGCATCGGAGACAGCACTTCCCACAGTGTAGAGTCTAGGGAAGAAGAATGAAGGAAAGAGCTCGGGATATCGCGATGAAATCAAGGAAGAATTAGATCCAAGAACGGTCAGAATAGTGTCTTTGGAATTGCGGGAAAAGGACAGTGGACACCTAAAGAAAAGCTGTAGATCTTGGAAGGAAAGAGACACACAACAGAAAACAATCATGAAGCAAATGTGACAGGTGATGTGTTAAAAGATGCTTTGATTCTTTCTTTCAAAAATGTTACTGATTCTTGGGTTGTAGATTCAGGGGCTTCATTCCATGCCACACCTGATAAGAAATATTTTCATGACTATGTTCAAGGAGATTTTGGACAAGTTCATTTGGGTGATGATAAACCCTGTAAAATTGTTGGAATGGGTAAACTTCTTGTAAAACAATAGAATGGAAACCAAGTGCTACTAAAGAAGGTAAAGCATGTTCCAGATCTGAAGAAAAATCTGATTTCAACGGGGAAGTTAGGAAGTGAAGGTTGTGTGACAACTTTCACAGATAAATCTTGGAAGGTCACCAAAGGAGCGCTGGTAATAGCAAAAGGTGAAAAGGTTGGTACATTGTATTTATGAAATGGTATTTCTAACTCTGTTAATGCTTTAACTTCCAAAGGAGCAGATGCAGCATTATGGCATCATAGTCTCGAACACATGAGTGAGAAGGGAATGAAGATTCTTCACTCAAGAAATTTGTTGCTAGGATTGAAGAATGTTGATTTGGATTTACGTAATTGCATTTAGGGAAAACAAAGAGTCGATTTCAGAGTTGGGAAAGAAAAGAAGAGCGAAAAATTAGAGCTTGTGCATACAGATTTATGGGGACCTGCTCAGGTATCATCTCTTGGTGGCTCTCGTTATTATGTTACTTTTATTGATGATGCAACTAGAAAAACTTGGATTTATTGTATTCAGAATAAATCTGATGTATTTGATACTTTCAAGAAATGAAAAGCTTTGGTTGAGATTGAGATAGGAAAGAAGTTGAAGTGTCTCAGATTAGACAATGGAGACGAATATTACATGAGTTTGATAGGTATTGTTCCAAAGCATGGAATTTGTAGAAGGCAGTTCCAAAGAACACACGAAAATGGTGTGTCGGAAAGGATGAAGCAAGGAACAATCATGGAGCGTGCAAGGTGCATGAGATTGCATCGGGGATTGCCTTACAATTTTGGCGAAATCTTTTGGCAAATCTTTTGCCTATTTATCTAATAAACGAAGGCCTTCAAGTTCTTGGATAGTGGTATTCTCTGAGCATGGGCAGGTAAGGTAAACTACTCTTTTTTAAAGCCTTTTGGTTGTGAGGCCTTTGTCATATTAATAAAGAAAACAGAACAAAGCTTGAGGCAAAATCAAAGAAATGTACCTTTATTGGATATGGTGCTAATGATTTTGGTTATCGCTTATATGATTATGAAAATAACAAAATCATTAGGAGCAGAGATGTAATATTCAATGAAAAGGTCTTGTATAAGAATCAGTTGTAGGAAAAGAAACAGGAAAAAGAAAGCAAGGAATACGCGGTTCTTGATGAGATATTTGAAAAAGTAAAGGTGCCTGAAAATAATAATAATCAACAACCACAGCAGCAACAACCACCACAACAGCAACAGGCACCTCAAACACCTGAAAGTGGTGTTAGAAGATCTACCAGGATAAGTAGACCCCCTGAACGATACTCTCCTTCATTATATTATTTATTTTTGACTGATTCTGGTGAACCTGAATGTTATGAAGAAGCAATGCAGGTTGAAAGTAGGAAGAAGTGGGAGCTAGCCATGGAAGAAGAGATGGACTCCTTGATGCATAACCAGACTTGGGACTTAGTCAGGTTGCCTGCAGGAAAAACTACATTGCAGAATAAATGGGTTTACAGGCTGAAGGAAGAAGATGGAGGAAAACAGAGGTACAAAGCTAGACTTGTGGTGAAGGGGTTTGCACAAAAGAAAGGTATTGATTTTGATGAAATATTTTCTCATGTTGTTAAGATGAATTCAATCAGAACTATCTTAAGTCTTGTAGCAGCGGAAGATTTACATCTTGAACAGTTAGATGTAAAGACAACATTTCTCCATGGAGATTTGGAGGAAGAGATATACATGCAGCAACTAGAAGGATATGAGGTAAAAAGGAAAGAAAAATTGGTGTGCAGGTTAAAGAAGAGCTTGTATGGTTTAAAACAGGCTCCAAGGCAGTGGTATCTAAAATTTGACAAGTTTATGTCTGAACAAGGTTATACTAGATGTCACTCTGATCATTGTGTTTATCTAAAAAGGAAAAATGATGGAAGCTATATTATATTGTTATTGTATGTAGATGACAAGCTTGTTGGAGGATCTAACATGCAGGAAATAAATGTGCTCAAAAGAAAATTGGAAAATTCATTTGCAATGAATGATTTGGGAGCTGCAAAACAAATCCTTGGTATGAGGATAACTAAAGACAGGAAAAATCACAAATTAACACTGTCTCAGAATGAGTACATAGAGAAGGTGTTGAAAATATTTAATATGCAGAATGCAAAACCAGTTAGTACACCTTTTTCTAGCCATTTCAAAATTAGTAAGGAGATGTGCCCAAAGACCCAAGAAGACATGGATTATATGTCTAAGGTTCCATATGCATCAGCAATTGGAAGCTTAATGTATGCAATGGTCTGCACAAGGCCTGATATTGCACATGCAGTGCGAGTGGTAAGCAGGTACATGAACAATATAGGAAAAGAACATTGGATGGCAGTAAAATGGATTCTCAAATATTTGAGAGGTACCACAAATCAAGCATTATGCTTTGGCGGTTCAAACATTGCTCTACAGGGATATGTTGATGCAGATATGGCAGGTGACAGAGATAACAGGAGGAGAACTATAGGATATGTATTTACTGTAGGTGGAACAGTTGTTAGTTGGGTTTCAAAAATCCAAAGTGTTGTTGCACTTTCAGCAACGGAAGCCGAGTATGTTGCTGCTACAGAGGCCAGTAAAGAAATGATTTGGTTACAAAGGTTTATGGATGAATTGGGTAAGAAGCATGATATGGGCACACTATACAGTGATAGACAAAGTGCTATTCATCTTGCAAAGAACTCAACATTTCATTCCAAGACTAAACACATACATCTCAAGTACCATTTCATACGGTCAGTATTGGAAGATGGAGAGTTGAAGCTGGAAAAGATACACACTAGCCAGAATCCTACAGATATGCTAACAAAATTTGTAACGATGGAGAAACTGAGAATGTGCTCAGTTCAATTGGTCTTCAAGGATGACGATGAAGATGAGGAACAACCAGGTCCAAAGAGGAGTCATTGTCTAGCAAATGAAGCAGCGGTGGAGTTGCTACAATCAGTCTCCAAGTGGGAGATTGTTGGGTGTGGAGCCTGATTATCTTGTTTACTTTGTATCACAGCATTGGACCCCTATACCTTCAAAGGGGTGGCAATGCTGCCCATAATTAATCGCTGTCGTGGGGGGTCCATGGGGGGGCGGCAGCGCTTTTCGGAGCCCCCCCCTTGCGGGGGTTTTCGGGGGCAGCGCCCCCAAAGCTAAAAACAGATGTAAAATTGCCTTGTAAAAGTATAGTAATTTCTAGTCAATCTGGGTCGTTCATTAGGAAAATGATCTGACGGTAGAAGTTATGTTTAGATTAGGGTTTTTTTGCCCTAGAAGGCAACCCCCTTGTATATATGAGGGTATTGTATTGTGGCTATGTATCATATGTGTATTCTCGGAGCGAGAAACAGAGAGGGAGATTGTGAGAGAGAACAGAGGATATTACATCGGATCTGCTGTAGGTTTTGTCTTTTCATTTTGCTGGATAACATAAAGGAAGGACTAGCTGTTCTGGGTGGATGTAGCCCAAACTGGGTGAACCACATATATCTGTGTCTCTTTGGCTTTATGTGTTTTGTGTGCTTGTATTTTTCCACATATTTTATATGTTGCATTGCTCCATAATATATAATTTTCTAACATGCATTAATTTTGGGGGCAGCTGCTCACAAATTTTCAGATCAAAAGGAGATGTTTTGGTCCCCCAAAGAGGCAAAACTCAGTCAAAATTCACCTTTCTACCTCACATATCAGCGGATGAGACCCTCCTGGATTTTTTCACTCAGTCCACCTTTTGATAGACTTACAGGGATCCGTTTTGAAAAAATCAAGTATTTACAGAAACTAGAAATCCAGGACTTTCCAACGAGCTATCACAGGCCTCATTTCGACATCGGGAAATCCCTCAAAAGTTATTTTCAAAACAAGCTTCTTTCTGCTGCTACGCTCCTGTAGCATTTTGGCTAAAAAGCAGTTTTCTGAATATGATCATCCAAATGTGCGTTTAGCTATTTTTAACTCCATGTCAGAGATGAAAAGTCAATTTTCTTTCTATTATTAGCATAAATAGATATTTTTGAAGATATTTTGTGCCTTGGGCTTTGCAAAGCCTCAAGGACAAAATCAGATATTTGTATTAGGCCACTGGCCTTCTAGATGCTCTAGGAGGGTGTCTTTCTATTTGGCCTATATAATCCAAGAGATTTCATTATAACCAGATGCTGAACTTGATGTTATAGAGCAATACATAGCATTAAAATCTTTGAAGAAATACGTTGTCTCATGAAGTGGATGATCTCTTGTTTGACTTGGATGGTGGAGGAGGACTGTTTGTAGGATTCCATGGCTTGGTGAATGGTATTATGTTCCTTATCTGTTATGTTTCCTTAGTTTATCATACATGTTTTCATGCTTCTTACTTATTTTAGGTCAGTAAAGAATATATTTGAGACATGCCCATGGAGGCACCTCAATTTTCCTAATTCATTACAACTTCTATGTTTTTCTTCTTTCTTGGTTACGTCAAAGAATTCTTAATTTCTCTTTGGTACCCTAAGAATTTGTTATCAGTTTCATTAATGGTTATTATGTATGTTGTCTAGTATGATTTACGGTATTCCCTGCTTACTCATAGCTAATCAAAACTCCATCTTTGAAATCTCTCTCTGAAATATTGATTGTCTAGTTAAGTCAAAGAGGTCTTGTATCGATCTTGCCCTTTGTCCATGCCTTGCAGTCTTATTTCAAAGTTCCCAATAGCTCAAAATATGATGTTTAGGAGTTCCCTCTTCATAGATTGAGTTGTTTGTGTTTTCTTATTTGTTTTCCCAAAAGTCTAAATGTGATTTTCCTAAATTTAGAGGGTCTTGTACTTCTATGCATCACCTGATTATTTATTTTATGCATCTGTCAGTTTGAGTGTCATTTATAGTGATTAATGGTTAGCCCTACCATATGAATGTTTGTTGTAAAACTATTTATGCTTAAAATCCATTTTTCTTTCAGAAACTTAGTGTCCATCTCATTTCACTTACATCCAAAGAATCCATTTATCTCGACCAAATCGTCCCTGCAAAATAACTTGTCCAACATTTGAGACAGTCTTGACCTTTTCGACCCCGTAGCCCAGTTGATCTGAAGAAATTTTGATCTATTTATCCTTTGATCAGTTCCCCCTAAAAAACATAAAACAAACCAAAAAAACACTTAAAAACTAACCTAAAATCTAATATACAGAAGAAAACAAGTTTACATCCTTTGCATAATAGAGAGAACCCTATCTGAGTCCAGGAAGGCTAGGTCCTAGGGCTCCAAAGCTTGGTCTGATGTTACCCTGTCATTTGGCTTGCCAATCTACCAAATCAAGGGACCCTAACAAGGGAAACTTGGTAACTTTTCATGTTTAAGGATTTTGAAAAGAAACAAAAAGGAAACTCCATCATGTCCCTTTCCGTAAGTCATCTCTCAAATCTAAAAAGGTAGAAAACAATACCCAAGAGAACCTCTTGACCATGCTTGATCAATGTATTCCTTTTTCATAAATAGTAAATCTTAGCCCGAAAAATGGGTAAACATATAATGAGATCATGTCAATTCATTCGCTTTAACGAGTTCGAAATGAAAAGTACTCGACAATCTCTTCATTTTTCAAGAGTCGGAAAATAGTTGAAAGTTTACTCCAGGGGGGTTCCTTTTTCGTAAACATTTAACAATCCTGAAAAAGAGATAAAATTCAACTTGTTTTCATCGAAAATTATCATCAATACTGCGGAAGTCCTCTACTGCATATAAACAAGAAACATCACGGATATGAAGGAAAAATAATAAAATATTGGAAAAAAAATTCAAAAATCTATAAATAGACCAAAAAAAAAATTCATTTTCACCTTTTTATTTTGAGAAGATCATTTTGTCCATTTTCCCTCTAAATTTCAAATTAGCGGTGCAATCGATCCAGGACACCATTCATCGTTCCGTCAACATCAGGAGGAGCTCTAAACCTCCTTTGAAATTTGACACCATTCATTTGGAATTTTATTTCAAAAATAGGGATATTAAAGGGAGAATTTCAAATTTTAAAATCATGTGTGACCAACACGATTTTGAGCAGGGCAATGCACCACCAGCGATGAATTAATTCTAAATGTCGTGCTGGCTATGGGAAGGATTTTAAAACAAGAAATCCACCCAAATCCACCGTTAATTTCTAAAATTACTCCAAAGAAAACTCCTAAAAATCCAATTGGACATGTTTTGCAGGTGCTTTCGTCAAAGATTTCGGTCGAATGGAAAGTACGAGACATGAGGTGGACGTCTGCCAAGCTTTGCAAGAACAAAATTGCGTCAATAATTTGCACAATTACGAGTTTTTGAAATTCTTCCAGACATCCAATCTAAGAGCTCAACTAGAGCTACTCCAATAATTGATCAGTATATGAGACATGGACTGACAATTGTTTGTCATCGGGGACCAAGAGCTAGAGTTAGATGTGATGGACATCTATTTCATCACCGGACTATCTAGGAGAGGGGAGAGGATCCACCTCTCTGGAGCTCACGTAGGGGGTGAGAGTACTAGCATGCTCATCTAGATATACTATCCCGGGGCTCAGAAAACAAAGAGCGAGAAGGTAGAAATTTCTTCCATCATGGTGCTTCACCTGCGCACGATTCTACATTGCATAAGGAGAGTGGAAGGATCCTATGCATTTCATGAGGCAAAAAAAAATCAGTACTAATGTGCGGTGGACTTCTTGGCCCCAATGATGTTCAATTGGTGTGAGGGGTTACTAGCTAACATGAAGAGCCAACTAACCAAGTGCAAGATAGGGAGACTGAAACAATTTAGGTACGGGTCAATCTTGGTGACCCTCTTCCTAGAGAGAGTACCCTTGGTCCAGTACCAGTGGATAGAGATCCATCATCGAGGCTTGAGGGATCCAAGGCTGATGAGATGGTGTGACATTATGTCTCGATAGGGTGGGGGCCAACAGATGCATTTCCCCACAACCTTCTTCAATTGGTTGCATCATCAACTTATCGTAGTTGAGTACTACGCATATGTTGGCATCGACTTTAGAGGAGATCCATATCTTTCAATTCCACCAGGCACACAGTGGACCGATGTAGGTAAAAATTGTTTTTTTAACATTTTTAATTTTTGAATTTTTTTTATTATGTATTCTAAAACGTAAACTTATGATGTGTTTACAAATATGGGTCCTGGGAGACCTCCAGGCATGTCACCAATTGCACGAAGGGTAGCTCGTCCAGTAGAGGATGCTCCTTATGAGGAGGGAGTAGATACACTAGTTGAGCTGGAGTGGAACCTGGTTGGCCTCATGAGAGACATTCCAAAATATGATACATTCAATGAGATTCCTCTATGCCTTCAGAGACATACAGTCAAAGTTCTGAGCAGACTGCATCGATTACTCTGGTGAGTAATTCGAGTAGTCACCTGCTACCATGAGCACCATGTGGGTAGATAGCAGCCCTATTTTTATATTTTTGTACTGATGTAGGCTCAAAGAGCCATTTTTGTAATAGAACACATTTTTTGAGATTTTAGATGTAACACACTTGATAGACGAATATATATATATATATATATATATATATATATATATATATATATAGATAGATATATATATCCATGTTTCTACGTATACTTATGTATCATGATGATGTCTTGATTTTACATATTACACAAAAGTATATCTAATACATGGTTTGCTAATGTATCTGTTAATGTATTTAAACGTCTTGGAATTTTTTGATATGTGTTAAAATCAAAATTTCTTTCCAATAATCTAACATGCAAATACATACACAAAATTTGAGGATTGTGCACAGAATAATGGCCATTCAATTGTAAAACAACAAGTTGTGAGTCCAACTTAACAACCAAATCTCTAATCCCAAGATCAATGGCATCTAATAACAGTTCAATCACCGCACTATACTCGGCAATATTGTTAGTTGTTTTACCCAAAGAAATAACTTGGAAATTAGTGAAATCACCATCAAGAGCAAAGAGTTCTTATGTGGCGGAAGATAGGTTCTGTGTGCTACGGAAAGCGCCATCAGCAAAACCAACGTAATGATTCGAAGACATCTGCAAACCAAGTGGAACACAAGGTGAGAAGAGGAAACATGTCTGCAAGGCAAACATTCACACCAAAAATCAACTCAAAGCAAACTAATGAATAAAACAATAATGTAAAGAGTATTACACTTATGATTAAGTGTAATATGTTTTTAGATAGAGCCCATTTCAAGGCTCAACCAATGGATTGCCTTCATAATCAACTACCTCATAGGCTCCTTACTCTAATACACATTGAATGATATAGGGCCCATGCCACATTGGCTCAAGCTTTCCTAATCCCAACTTATCATGGGCTTGGCCATAAAGCAAGACCAAGTCACCTTCAGAGAAAACACGGGGGGTGATGGATTTCTGATATTGAACCTTAACTCGTAGTTTTTTCACTTCAATAACTAAAGAAGCGAGCCTTTGGGTCTCATCGGGACACTAGAGGTACAACAGGCATTCCTCTCTTGGTGAAGTACCAGGGAGTAGTTCGATAGCTAGCTTCAGATAAGGAATCTCACACTCGATCGGGAGTGTGGCCTCTAAATCGTACACAAATTGGAATGGTGTGAATCTAGTGGCAGACTTAGCATAGGTTCGGTATGCCCACAAAGTTGAGAAAAACATGAGGTGCAAGTCTCGTTTGTGATTCCCAATGGTGCGTTGAAGCATAGTCACCAAGACTTTGTTGACAACCTCAACCTAGCCATTGTCCTGTGGATAGAAATGGGTGGAGTTATCATGATGTAACCTCAACTGAGTAAAGAGCTCTATCATCATATTATACAAAATTAAGTGCCATGATCAATGACAATTTCTTTCGAGACACCAAACTGAGCTACGACATGATTGAACAAGAATTACATTGCAGTTAGACCTTCATTATCGTATGTAAGAATCACATAATCCCATTTAGTGAAATATTCAATGAAAATGATGATATAACCATGCCCCCCATCCAAGCGAGCATTACAGGTCATAAAATCTATGCCCCATTTTTCAAAACTTTCGATAATCAAAACTGGGTGCAAGGGTGAGGGTGGGGTGTGTTAGGGTCCTATATTTGATAAGATCTCAATGTAATTGAGTATTTTAAATTTGTAATTTTACACTGTAAATAATTTTCAATATGCAAATGATTTCCAAAAAAATATATATGTAAAATAAAATCAAAAGAGGGGATGTCAAAAAAATGAGTATGAAGAAAAATACAAAAATAAATAAAGTTGAAAATAATAAAAAGAGAATAAGAACCCCACACAAGAAAAATAGAAATAATACTGAAAGTGCTGCAAATTCAAATGTCACTACTAATAAATTAGTTTGCTTTAAAATTGCGTGCAGTTTGTCTTAAAATGCCACAAAGACTATATTTTTGTTCAAATAATATAGCCTAATCATGATTGAAAAATTGTGAATTTCATGTTAATTAGGGTAGTGAATACAGATTTTCCAAACAGTTTAATCTTGGCAGATTAGTATTTACGTAGAAAATGAAATTCATTCAACTGTTCAAACTAAATCAATAAGAGAAATATGTGATAAAATAGGTTATATTTTTATAAAAAATAAGGTGATATGGGTTTTCTAGCTTAAATGCACCCTAAGAAAAGATGAAAAAATGTTATCTTAGAAAAAGAAATTAAATTAAAAGGGTAGGTAGAGGTTGTGTTGAATCTTTGAAAAGAATTAAAATTCTTATCCTAAGTTTGAGTTTTTGTAGTATTCCCAAGTGGAAAAACTTAGCAATACTTGCAGTAAAAATGCATTTTTTTGAAATATATCCAATAACAGTTAAATGCAGCCCATGGATCCATTCATTCATACATTATAACAACCATATACAAAATGATATCTGAAACAAATCATGGTAGCTTAGTTAAACAAGCCTCCCAAGCCATTATTGCTCAAAAATCATGCAAAAAGAGGGGTTGAAACCATGAATAAAACTGGAAATACCCTGAAAATGTTATTTTATTACTCCTACAACAGCAGTAAGTTTTACATCAGATCTAGAGCTGATATGTGCATAAAAATTCAGATCTATATTAGATCCAGGCACTATACATGCTCCTTTAATGAACCCCCTTGGGGTTTTTAGAAAAACACCATGTACAATGGGTAGATATGAGATCTAAGACTACAAATCTATGGAAATATTTAGATCTGTAAATTGGATCTGATCTGATATAAAAAATACAAATGATCTCCTCCAATAGATCTCAAAAGTGAAGGGAAAATCCCCAACACTTAGAAAATCAGCTCTCCAAATGGTGCACTGAATCACCCTGCAACTGCTCCTTTAGAAATTATACAGATATGGATCTATATCGTACTGTAGGGGACAAAATACAATTTTCCTACAACCAAGATATGAAAATGAAGCTCAATACTTTCAATATTGTCCTTCCAATGGATTAGAACCCTCCTCCACTAAAAATGAGCACTAAAATGTGCAACTTAATGAAACAGAAAAATCCTCAACAGGATCTACGCTGTCAAAGAAAGATGAAGGTTGGCCTTCATCCATATAGTGGACAATATGGTGCAAGGCTCCTCCAAGAGCTACTCAATGGAAGAGGTGGGATTCTCGATCAGGAACACCCTGTGCTAAACAACACTTTATGTCAGCTAAACAACCAAAGAAAGAAATATGTCTAAACAGACCATATATCAGAAATCCATAATCATAAGCTAATCCCCATATGGATGCCATCCTCATCCTTATAAACAATGTGAGCCTTATCACCTTGGGTCCCACTCATTAGGGTTTCCATCTTCATGCAATGGATCTCCCTCCAAAACTGCGTTGTCCCATCATCAATACCACTCCTCCATAACAATGCTGATGGATTTTTTCAATCTTGATTGGATCTCCATGAATTTTCTTCTTCCACACTCAAGGTGGCTTTATTATAACTATCTAAACTGATCCATATCCCCAATGTGTTATCTCCATTAAAGTTCCACATCCTCCATACTAGCTTAGTTGACTTGGTCAAACTTGACTTTGTCCACATGCATTTAGCCCTTGTTCACACATGAAGGTGTTTTATCTAGCTTTGAATATGATCCCTTTCCCATTAAGAGGGTTTTTATTTATGCTAAAAATATTTATGGGTCTCCCTACAAATTTATTCATCTAACTATGTGTTTGGAGCAA
This sequence comes from Pinus albicaulis, assembly GCA_034641835.2. NCBI lineage: Eukaryota > Viridiplantae > Streptophyta > Pinopsida > Pinales > Pinaceae > Pinus > Pinus albicaulis. The sequence goes on along the minus strand of CM076578.1, from coordinate 62,896,738 downwards.
AATTAATATTCCAATTAGCTGCATGCTAATTTAGGAATATTACAGTCCTCCCCTCCCAAATGTTTCTTGTCCTCAAGCAAATGCAAGGATAGGACTAAAGAGCCTCTCATCTTCCTCCTATAGTATCCTCAAGTGATAATTTCCTCCAAAGGACAAGATGCTTTCTCATCAATATGTTCTCAAGTTGTTCCTCCCATGTGTAAAAGCATGACTTTGGTGAAAAATCCAAATGGCTCTCATCATGAAAAAAAAAAGGGATATCAATGGGAACAACTATATGTGGTCTAAAGGCCTTCTTGAGGCATGAAATATGAAATGTATTGGGAATCATCATCCCCATGTGAAGCCTCCATCCCCAAGCTATCATCCACAAAAAGTGAGTCACCCTCCAGCATGGTAACTCCTGAAACATCTCCTCCACCATAGGCTCCTGCAAATAAGGTGGGCTGCATAGATGAATATGCGGGACTAAAATGTCCATACCACGTTGTTTCTTTCTCCACTTATGATATGTATGTGGATGCTGCTGATCTTGGGCTGAAATATTATGGTATTCAAGAATGAACCAAGTCACCCCACCAATCAAAACACCCATGAAGTGCCTCTCCCAAGAACTCAAGTTCTCCAAATGGCTCCTCCCACATGAAGACAAGAGGTGTAGTGTGGCAATCATGGTTTTCCCATTGTTTCTCTTGAAACATGCAACATATGAAGTATAGAGAATCATACTCCCAATGGGCACCTCCAACTCTTGTTCCATCTTCCCAACAAATCTGCCCATAAGAACAAGAACATCATTAATACATGGAAGAAAAAACAAATAACAATAAGTTGCCATATGGCAGCTAGGAGGTGTATCATAGTTCCATATGTGGAACTAGCATAGTGCGTCCCTTGCTTGCCTCAAAAGAAAGTGTAACAAGTGTCTTTTCAGCCATTTCTTTTCTACCACAATCATCCTACAAGATGGGATCATGAAAGTAAAATTTGGTGCCAATGGTGCACACCAATACTCATGTGGCATCCCCCACAAACCACAAATAGAATGGCCAACATCAATGCTACAAATGGACTCAAGTAAATCACCATACAAGATACAATAAGGAAATATCCTCCTTGGTACAATATGCTGCTCATAAAAAGTAAAGGAGCACAAGTCATAATGCATAAATGTACATCCTCCATCATGTACTGTGGACATTGAGCTGAAATGGCTCAAATGAAATTTCTCACTCACTCTGAATGAGTATGGAAGTGGTTGTGAAAAACTCTCCATCATCATCCGAGCTATGAATATCCCCATATGCTGATATAAATCTTATTGGATTCCCTCCCAAGTGAACTCCTCCATCAAGGAATGATATGCATCAAAGTGCATTGAAAGAAAGCCCACATGTGCTACATGTAACAACTGATCTTGAGCTTAGAAGCTCTAGTCAAGAAGACTTTACCATAAGAATAGATGACCTCATCATCCACCATGTATTTATCATCTCCCTCCGGGTCATCAAGAATCATGCAAGCACCAAGATCCTTGGAGTACTCTACCAAAAGTTGAGACCTCCAATATGGATCAATCCTCCTAAGAGACACTGTTGAAGATTTGAAATGTGAGGCTCCACACATGCTGGTGTCTTTTCCTTTAACATCCCCCATGCCAAAGTCATCAATCATAATGCTGCTATATGTGGGAGATTCCTCACAAAGTGGAAGTACCTCCTGATCCTCCAAGGTTAAGGAGTAGCCCCTTTTCACCATGATAGTGCCATCTCCTACTCCTGCAACATCATGCAAAGTATGGGGGAAGATTAGCCCATACTCTCTCAGTAACAACCAAAGCAACAACAACTCTAGTTGCCTCCCCACACCATCACCATATAGATCATGAAGCAACAACTTAATAGTTGATATGAAAGGTATCACATCACCCCAATACATCAAAACTCCTTGCTACCATATGATGTAAGTGTCATACCAAGTTCCATCCTATTAGGTCCCTACATTACAATTATAGTCCCTTATTGTTATTATTGTACCCTTTTAACCCCCATATTGTTATTATTTTTCCCTTAAATTATTATTGTTAGGTCGGCTAGGATTACATTGTGGCCCCACTAGGATTACATTGTGGCCCCATGGACTCCTATATATAGAAAGAAGATTTTTTAATTTGAATCATCCAATAATTGTTCATTCGTGTAATGTATTGGAGGTTTCCCCCTTGAAGTGGCTTATTTCTAAGGCATTGATATCTCTTTTCTTCTCTTTTTGTAGCTGGTTTCACAACATTTGGTATCAGAGCTTTGAGATTCTAGGGTTTCACTGCTCCAAACAGGTCATCGTGGAATTTTCCCTATAACGTTTTTTCTACGAAGGTTCAGAATATGAAATTTTTAGAGTGCGAAGCAAAAATACTAAGGAACATCATCGAAAAATTTCAGAGCTTGGTTCACAATATTTTTGGAGATATGATCTGTGCAAGTTAGGTCATTTTGTAGGCTCCTGAATTTAACCTAAACAAGTCATCATGGTATTTTCGTAATAAAGTTTTTTTTATACGAAGGTTCAGAAGCTGAAATTTTTAGAGTGCGAAGCCGCAATCGTGAGGAATATCATCGCAAAATTTCATATATTGGTTCGCAATATTTTCGGAGATATGATCTGTGGAAGTTAGGGCTTTTTGAGGCATCTGATTTCATATCAAATAGGTGATCGTGGGAAAATATTCATAGCTCTCTCTCTGAGCATCAGATTGGGATGCTATAAAAAGTGGCCACAAGTACATGGATTGTAGTTTGCGGTCTATCAATTTCAAAGTATCTCATCAAGTGGAAGAACTTACCCACTGAATATTCTACATGGGAGGATGAGAATTTTATACAAAAGCACCCAGAGCTACTCAAGCGTTGAGGACAACACTTTTTTGAAGGAGAGGGGCATGTTAGGTCCCTATATTACTAGTATAGTCCCTTATTGTTGTTAGTGTAACCCCCTTATTGTTATTATTGTACCCTTGTAACCCCGATATTGTTATTATTGTGCCCTTAAATTATTATTGTTAGGTTAGCTAGGATTACATTGCGGCCCCATGGACTCCTATATATAGAAAGGAGGTTTTTTTAATTTGAATCATCCAAGAATTTTTCATTCATGTAAGGTATTGGAGGTTTCCCCCTCGAAGTGGCTTATTTCTAAGGCGTTGATATCTCTTTTCTTCTCTTTTTGGAGATTGTTTCACAACACATCCACCAACCAACTCTTTGAAATAGAATGTGTCACAGGATGAACAAACTCTTTCAAGAGTAACCAACGTTGTCTTGCCTCCTATTTTCCAGTGTCATAAATCTGCAAGTGTTTTCCCAACCTCTTGCTCATCAACCTCACCCATCAAACCCATGGTGAGTTTCTATCATCCTGTCCAAAAGTGGCATTCTTCCAATGGAGAATACCATCCTCCAAAATCATATTTATGTCTTTGCATTTCATGGGATGTTGAAATGCAATATCCTGGAGATATCCAAATGAAGACCAATAATAAATGACCAAGTTGATCCCATCAGGATCCAAATATGTGGTAGGCAAAAACCTCCCATCATGATGTGAAAGATTCATCAAGAAATATCCATCACAACTCTTAGGCCAGGAATTGCTGCTATAATAGCTATAATGGCACCTCATTTTCCTTTGTCCATTGTTATCCCCGGGCCAATTGATCAAATGAAATTAGTTAAAATTACTTTTAGAATGATTAACATGGCTAACTTGCTAAGTTTTGTGATTTTGTCAGCTATGAAATTCCATTTTGTGGAACTAAACTGCAAAATCTGACGAACATTATGCTTCTTAAGCAATTCTGCAGTTGTCTTCACGTTCAGGCATGTTCCAGGTGTCCTCTCGAGAAAAACCACATATGGGTATATTCCACGTCATGTCCGCATCATTCGTTGCTCACCATGAAGGAAGAACCGAATTCTGGACGTGGTTTTGGTATGTGGGAACTTATTTAAGGAAGCAGACTTCTAATAGGACTGTCTTAGTCCAGATGTCCTTTTTCTCTTTACGTTGCCATCTTCAGAGTCCTAATGTGATTTTGATAAGGAAAGCCAAGGATCCATATATTTTTTCAAGTTCTGTTATGTAAATTTGTTATAAAAACACTTGGGAAACCGAGAGATAGGCTAGATTTTTCTTAGATTTCATGCTATATTTCAGAAAACGAAGAATACTCTGTTTCAAGTTATTTCTACTTTAATGAAGAGGATAGCATTGCTTTGAACGCGTTGAGTTGATTTGGAGTTAGATTCCGTCTGGTGGTAGAGGGCCCCTGCCTCCTGCACGACTTTACTTTCGTAATTTAGATAAGTATCTTAGTTTTTTTTACGTTTTTGAAGTTTGAGTTCGTAGTTAATTTCATTATAGTTATACTTGTTCTAAGAACTCTTCCAAAAGAAGAAAATCTTCCAAAAGATCATGATAATGAATGGGAAATGGCTATAGTGTTGTGGGATTTAATTGTAATTTATTTTGTTCACTATCACAGTTGAACTTATACTAAGCAAACTCTTCCAAAAAATCATTATGATGTCTAAGGCATGACTGTGATACTGAACGTTTTAGTTGTTTGTTTGCACTAAGTAGCATAGCTGATCTTACTCTTAAAACGCCCTTCCAAAATACCATAATGATGGGTAGGAGATAGCTATGATGTCTTAGTTTAAATTAACTGAGTCTTTATGTTGCATTCTGCAGAATTATGTGACGGGGATTGTTTCTAAAAACTCTTCCAAAAATACAATCATGATGAATAAATCATTTGTAGAATCCCATGAATTAATGCATGATAACTTAGTTGGGGTACTCAGGGTCAAATTGCATTCAATTCATGCTGCATTATTTTGTTTCAAGTTTGATAATGGCTTGTTAGTTCATGTATTTTAGATTAGTGACATCTTAAGTTCAGTTTTAGCTTAACTCATTGCATTTTCACTCCACAATTAGTTGTCATCCACTGCATATTAGATTACATTAGTTGTTAAACTTAAAAAAACGGCCTTCATTATTTACAAAACCTCTTCTTGTTCCAAATCTATAATTGATTCATAACCATATGAACAGAAGACAGTACCATTTCAAGGCCTGAAGTACTTTTGCAACTTCTTTACCACTTCATAAACAAAGCCTTTCCTCAAAGGACTACTTTAAAAAGAAATCTATAACTCTTGAGTAAGGTTTAGTGATGATTAACTAAGTTGCAGAATAGAGTTAGGAACTAGTCTTAGAGTAGATATCTTATGATGGTATCAATGTTTTCCTCCAAATATGCTTCAACAAATCTTTAATCATGGATAAAATGTTGCATCATTATAAGCTGGTTTTTTAATTGTTTAGTTAGGAGAATTTGTATACTTAGCTGACCATTTCTCAAGCTCTTCCAAAATACCTTTGATAAAAGAATTGGACAAGTTAAGTTTATGTTTTGATTCATTTCCTTAAAAGCCATTATCAAGCTTTGTATTCTGCTTAGTTATAGTTTAGGTTTGATTTTGTTTCAGTATTTGCATTTTCATTTGTCATTTGTCATCAACCAATTAGGCTTCACTCTATTTTTATCCAGTAGCTTCTTTCCACTAGCTTTTTAGTCATTTTTTCTTGTGAACATAAAAACCACCAAAAGACCAAAAATATCATAAATCATCACAAAAGACCAAAAACATCATAAAAAACTAAACACAACACATTAAGAGACAAACACCTAGTCACACTCTGATGCACTTCATGATGGTTTACAGCACTGGTTGACAATTAAATGAACTTAATTTAGGAGACTAGGTTGAGCACAAACATTTTAGCGGTATTCTTATAGGAAGTGAAATCTAGGTAACCTTTGTTTCTTAACCCCCAAAAAAAGTATATGCGTAGAGAGAGAGATTCAAGGGGTAGATTTATAAAAAGCAGAAGCAGAAATTTGATTCCTAGAACACCACTTGTTTCACCTAGACCCAGAGCTAGTACACCTTCAACTCAGACCCACATTCCATCCATTACTGATCCTGGAATCCTAGAAGATCTAAGGTCAGATATTCCATTAGAAAGACCTTCCACTTCATCCACTGAATCTGTCTTGGAAAAAAAGCTAAGGACTCCTGTTAGGGACACAAACTTTCCTACTAATACAGAGGAACTAACCATGGCAGAAGAAGGAGGAGGAGGAGTCTTTAATGGAGAACACACGGCGTCCTTTGGAGGTAGAGTGAGAGTGGGGAGAAGGGGAGTAAGTGCACAGAGATGGAGGAAGAGGTAGAATAGGAAGCTCTTTTGGGTTCCTTATAATTGATGAAGAAACCAATACAACCATGAAAAACATTTCACCCTCTGTCCTTCCAAACTTCTATGGACTTAAAACTGAAGATCCTGAAACTTTCTTATTTGAATTTGAAGTGCTGTGTAGGACTTATGACTACCTACAAGATGCTCAAAACTGAAATTATTTCCTTCAACTCTGAAGGGAGCAGCATTAAAGTGGTTTATGAGTCTAATCAGTAGTTCTATTATAACATGGGAAGACATGAAACAAGCATTTCTAGAGAGATACTTGGATTATTGTATGCCGGTTAATCATAAGGAAGAAGTGTTCAAGATGTTACAAAAAGAAGATGAAAAATATGAAGATTTGTTGGAGACTGTTCAACATCAAAGAAACAAAAATGGATTATTTAGATCAAGATACTTTAAAAGCTCTTTTATTAAAAGCCATTCGAGATGAATGGATACACATTATCAACATGATGGGAAAGGGATATATCTCTCAACTTCCATTATTTGACATTGGTGAATTATGTATCCATCTCTCAAGGGGAAAATAAAAAACTAAGAAAAATCCAAGAGATCTTTCTCTTGCTAGAGTAAATATATCTGCAACTGGAACAATGAGTAGGGCAGAAATTGGAAACATGCTTGATGAATTTAAAACAAAGATATTAGGGAGTCTTAGTGAATAGATAGACTTAAGATACAAAACAAGCAAAAATATGAATCGTGCCTTGGCAATCTTTTGTCCCAAATGTAGAAAGAAACATACTTGGCAGGAGAGTGTCCATTGGATGTAGAAGTTGTAGGAACTTTGTGTCATTTGTTCTGAAAAAAATGAACCGAGAATTGTCCTTCTCTTCACTGAATATAAGTTGTCTTTCGGAGGAAGATGTGGCAGCTACGAGTCTCTCAATTTTGTATCTAAAGGCAGCAGCGAGGACCCTGGAACACGAAAGATTCCATGATAAAATGTATAATCAAATTCCACCTTGAATTCTTGGCAGAACTTTATTTCCAATTCCAAAATCCAATCTCTCCCATTAGGCTACAAGGATCACAAGAATCCCTATGAATACTCACTACTATCAGTATCCACCATCCTATCCACCATACCCACATTTTTCTCCTCAAAATCCTCAACAAAATTTTCAACAAAATCCCCAACAACATTATCAGAACCTACCACATCAAAATAAACCACTTCCATTACCATTTCCTCAAAAATAAAATCAATTTCCTGCTCAACCCATACCAAACCCCAGCAATAAAATTCCTCAGAACACATACATGATAGAAGGCCAACAATTTCCAAATTATTTTAAGTACTCCTTTAGACCTTAGTGATGTTCAACTTAGGTCTGGAAGAATACTTGAAAAGAGGAAACCTTCTGTGATGATACAAGAACAAGATAACTCTAAGGAAGATTCTCTACGGGTGAATAAAAATCTTGAGGAAGACACATCTTTTCAAGACCCAAACACTGAAAAATTAAAGCAAAAATAACCAATAATTTCAACTCCTGTATCAGAGCAGCCATCAACATCTACTTCTACACCTCCCTTTCCAGGAATATTACAAATTGATAGAGGTGTAGAAAAACAAATTATGGTGCCTAATTATGATTTCCTAGATGAGCTGAGAAATGTTTGCATTAATATTCCATTATTACAAGCCATCAAGGAAATTCAATTTTAGCCAAAACAAAGGAGGAGTTGAGTATAGAAGAAGGAAAAGAAAAGAAATAAAGAAAACAAAGAAAATTCAACTAGCGGGAAAATAGCAGGACATTATGATGGGCAGATTGCTTCTTCAAGTATCTTGACCCAAGAAATCGATTGTTAAAATTCACATCAATGGAATTGAGATCCAAAACACACTCATTGATTTAGGAGCGGCAATCAATATCATGAGTAGACAAATCATGGATAAACTGAAACTTCCTAATCTTCTCTTTACACCCACATTATTACAATTAACAGACAGATCTGTGATCAAACCTGATGGGGTAATAGAAGACATTCCAGTGTCCCTATATTCTTGGGAGTACCCTATGGATTTCATGATCATAACTCCTAAGAATAATCTAGGAGGACATCCTGTTATATTAGGAAGACCTTGGTTGGCTACAGCTGATGCTTTCATTAGTTGTAGATCCAGTGATATGTACATCTCTGATGGTAGTTCAACTAAGAAATTCACTTTGTATCCTCCAGCTAGGACAATTAGGATCTAGATGACACTCAATGGATAGAGGATGAAGAATATTTACAACCTCTCTTCACAATTTCAGAAATTAGTGAAGATAATCAAATTCTGAATACTCTAGAAAACTTTGAATCCTCTCCAGAACACAAACATGAATCATTTCAAGAGGGATACAATATTGATTTTTTGTCATCAAGGTAGATGTCTCTTCATTCTATGGATAAATTTGGCAACTCTACAAGTGAGATCTTTCCAGGAAAAACTTTGAACATAAATAAGAACCTAGAGAAATCTCAACAAGAATAGTTAGTCAAAGTATTACAGAGACACTCTTCTGCATATGCATGGGAGTACACTGACATGAAAGAGATAAGCCCCAAGACTTGCACTCATCACATCTATATAGAGGAAAATTGCAAACCAATCAGACAACCTCAAAGACGGATGAATCCAGATCTTAGGGAGATTGTTAAAGAAGAATTGCAAAAATTGTTAAATGTTAACTTCATCTATCCTATTTCAGATAGTCAGTGGGTTTCTCCTTTGGTAATTGTGCCAAAGAAAAATGGTAAATGGAGGGTATGTATTGACTACCGAGAATTGAACAAAGCTACTCTTAAAGATCATTTTCCCCTACCTTTCATAGATCAGGTGTTAGATACCTTAGCTGGCAAAAAGTACTTCTCATTTCTAGATGGATTTAGTGGTTATAATCAAATTCAAGTAGCACTTGAGGATCAAGAAAAAACCACATTTACCTATCATACAGAATTTACCTGTTCTTTTTGATGCTGTATTTGGATTTATACATGCAACATTCAAGAGACGTGTGCAAAGGAGGAATTTTTTCAGATCTAATACATGATTGTGTAGAGGTATATATGGATGATTTCATAGTTTATGGAAACGCATTTGAAGAAGCTTTAGCAAACTTGGAAAAAGTCTTAAAGAGATGTAAAGAAGCAAATCTTTCACTTAGTCATGAAATTTTTTTTATGATGTTTACTGAAGGAATTGTTTTAGGACATCACATTTCAGGGGATGGGATTAGAGTTGATGAGTCAAAAGTGGAATTCATCTCTAAACTATATATTCCAAGTTGTCAAAAAGATGTTAGGAGTTTTCTAGGATTTACAGGATATTATCGGAGGTTTATAGAAAAATTCACCAAGATAGCATCTCCACTCTTTAAATTTCTTACCAAAGAATTTGAATTCAAATGGAATTCTAATTGCCAGTTAGCTTTTGAGACCTTTAAAACAAAAATTTTTGAAGCACCTATTTTAAGGGGACCTAATTGGAAGTTACCTTTTCATATTTCAATAGATGCCTCAGATACAGCTCTAGGAGTAGTATTGGGACAAAAAGACCTGATTCCTTATGCCATCTACTATACCAGCAAAAATTTGACTCCTTCAAAGTTAAACTGTACTGTAACTGAAAAAGAGTTTTTAGCTATTGTTCATGCCATAAACAAATTGGATTTTATATAATTTATGAAACTTTTGTTCTGCAGTCGATACACTGGTCTGATGCCAATGAACAAATCAATTAGGATTAAGCGGAAGTCATAAGATGGTTATTACTCTTACAATTTTCAACATTACCATTCTAAATAGGCACAGAGAAAACAAAACACGGTAGCTAATTTCCTATCTGAACTTCAAAATATCAAAGATAACACTCTGATTGAAGATCAATTTCACATTAGTATGTTTGCAATTTCTACTCAAACTCCTTGGTTTGCTGACATTGCTAATTATTTAGTTTCAGGAAAATTTCCTTCAATAATGAATGCAAGAGATAAAATAAAAATCATTTATGACAGTGCAAAATATTCATGGGTTTCTAATGAGTTGTACAAGACAGGTCCAGATTTTATCATTAGGAGATGTGTTCGGGAATATGAGATGCCTGAGATTCTCAAAGCATGTCATGATGAACCTTGTGGAGGAAAATTTTCTGATAAGAGGACAGCTTATAAGGTCCTTCATTTAGGATACTATTGGCCATCCCTTTTTAAATATGCTAAAGAGTATGTCAAAAGGTGTGACAGTTGCCAAAGGGTAGGAAACCTTCTCCTTGGTGAGATGCCATGCCACCTGGAGTACATATTAGAACCTTTTGAAAAATGGGCTTTAGTTAGGACCTAGTAGTCACTCCATCGAAGACAAAAAAGTATATATTAGTTTTCAACGATTATGTTACCAAATGGGTAGAGGCGAAGCCATTACTTTCTGCTACTAAAGAATCTGTAGTTAATTTTCTTTTTGAGGATATTTTTTACTCGTTTTGGTGTCCCAAGAGAAATTGTTACAGATCAAGGAGCTCAATTCACATCAAAGTTGGTGGAACAAATGGTAGAGAAGTAAAAAATTAGACAGAGAAAATCTACTCCCTATCATCCACAAGCAAATGGCCAAGTGGAATCTACCAATAAGGTAATTAAAGGGATCCTAACAAAGACTGTTCATTTACATAGAAGAGATTGGGCAGACAGGCTTCCTGAAGCCTTGTGGGCCTATAGGACTACATGGAGAAGCACAACCAGGCCATATAAATATGAAATTTTTATGGAAAACAAGTTGCATTTCTTGCTAGTTTCTGATTCAAACTTTCAATGGCAGTTGACTAGGACTTGATTTAACGGGCTTCTGTAAAGCATATTTGGAGCGAGATTAATGAATTGGATGAGATCAGACAAAGTGCACTTGAGAAAAACAAGTCTAGTCCAACTGACAAAGGACTAGATGGCATGACAAGTACATCGAAGAATAACATCAAAGAAGGTGGCCAGGCTCTCTTGTTTGATTCAAAATTCAAGGATTTTCAAGAACATTCAAACACATTGGCAGGAGCCATAAGTGTTGAAATTTTGGCAATGGACGGTAAAAATCGGGACTATAGATGAAGAAGAGGTCACTTTTCTTCTGAATGGTCATAGACTGAAGCTATACCACAAGCCACTCTCAAGAGAAGAGTTTGTCAAGAAGTTCCAAGAAGACAATGATGTGAAGTTAATGAAGAAGAGTCTCTCTTCTTCATCAACTTGATTAAATTTTCTGAAGCATTTCTCTTTTGAAAAAAAAATAAAAAATAAAGGTATAAGCATGAAAACCAATCATTGATTGGCATGTTTATACAGAAAAGATAGGGTGAAAATCAGAGTCTCTCTGACACTCTAACTTTTCCCATTTTTGCAAGCGGTTATTTAGGCTCTTGGGTCGGATCCATTGCTATCATCCATCTCATTTCATTTCACTCCATTCACTTATCCATTCATACTCCATTTCATTCATTCATTCATTCATTCATTCATTCATATTTCATTTCATTCCATATATCATTCATCTCATTCCTATTCCACCCACCTCATTTCCATGTCAAAATTCAAAATTTGATGTCTTACTGCAAATGAGTAATAAATGTCATGGATTACAGGGCAGTTCTTATGTTCTTCCACTCCATTTCATAAACTGAATTCATTCCATTTCATCATCCACTTCATACATATCATGTCTCATCATCCATCTTCATTCATACCATATAACATTTCACTTATGTTCCAAAAATACTCCATTCCATGATTAAAATGCTCTACAGGTACATTCTGTAGCTTAACAGACATTCTGTAGCTGATCAGACTTTCCACAGCCAGACAGTCATTCCGCAGCTACAAATCCTGAAGGCACCAACCAGCAGACATTAGAATTGCAACAAAAAGACTCAGTGTATCCATGAATAAGAAGCATCAAGAAGGATTATGAAGACTCTTCCAAAGGAGAACAAAGAAGACAAAGACCACAAAAAGCAAATGAAAAGCAGAGGTAACAATTTTTCATTATAATGACATTTCATAAAATTTTAGCATAGTTTTAGTTATGAATTATTCGAAAAAGTTGTTTTGATTATTTTTGTTGATCATATCCAAAATACCCTCCACAAACTTTGGATTAAAATCTCTCATTTCAAATTATATACCCAACATCATTTAATGATTCAAAAGGTAGAAGTGTTGATTTCCTCACGTCACCCAGCCAAATCATTTAATGATATGAATTTTTTTCCGTTGTAAAAAATTCTCACGGTATTTTCACTCATTAATTTGTTTCTTACCTCACTTCATTAGCTCCATTTGTATTTACTCACAATGCTCCATTCATTGTGACCCTTCATCATTCCCATTCTACGCCAAAGCGAAATAATCCTATCACCGTGGCTTGAGAGGTATATCAATTTGAAATATCAAACCACTATCACCGTGAGCAGAGATTGAAGCATTATCACCGGGAGCAGAGACTGAAGCACTGTCACCGTGAGCAGAGATTGAGGCATTATCACCGTAAACACAGAGATATATCGGTGTGGAATTTGAAGCCATTATCACCGAGAAAAAGAGGTATATCAGTGTGGAATTTGAAGCTATTGTCACTGTCAACCAGAGGTATATCAGTTTGAAGATTGAAGCCATTGTCACTGTGAACCAGAGGTATATCGTCGGTTGAAGGTTAAAGTTATTATTGTTTAAGTGGTAGAAAAATTATTCATCTAAATTGAAAATTTTAATTATTATAAAGGACTGAACCAGTGGGCACAAAATACCTGGAAGGATACCCTCAAAGCAAAGAAATGTTGCAACAGGCAGGATGGCTAAAATTCCTTGAGAAATTTAATAGCTTCCACAAAGAAGTTACTAAAACATTTGCAAGGTCATTCAAAGGAGCCGAGGTTGAAGTTGGAGATGTTAAATTCAGCCCAATTCTTGAAGTTTTCATTGCGGGGAAACAACGAGTTGCTAGAAATGGAGAATGGTTCAAAAACGAAGAATTCCATAATGAATCATCTGATCAGAATTCTGAAATCACCTTTGTGGATATCTTACAAATGTTTTAAGAAATGAATTCCAAGTTCTGCATTGAAAAATAAAAGGAGAAATATCTTTCTTATTCTGCAAAAATTTATCACATGTGAAGGTAGATATGGCACATTTTATGTTTACCACATTAGACTGATAATGCATTTTCCGGAGGAAGAGTTAAATTTTCCCTATTTCTTCCTTCAAAGTTTAAAAAAGATGGCTTCTTGTGTTCAAAGAAAGGTTCAATTCTTAGAGACAACTCTATACCATCATGGCTTGGTTAAGATTTTAATTGAACACCATTTAGCCAAAACAAATGATACTTGGGATAATTTCTTGATAAGAAATCATTTTGAAGAGCCAAAAGAGCCCTCACCTGAACAACAACCTACAAGAAGAAGCAGAAAATGGAGAGCTTATAAAATTGAAATTGACAAAACAGTCCAGGAAAGTAGTGAGGAAATAATCTCAGAGAAGTTGACTCAAATTAAGAGACAACTTAAGAAAGTATCCCGGAAAATATGCCTGAGAAAAAAGGAGAGGGATCATCCCAGCCAAGAAGAAGCCATAGACTCAGGGGGGAAATAAGGAAAACACAGATCAAACAAACAGGGGTGATAAATATATAAGATGAGGAAACATATATTGAAGATGTTGAAGAAGATTTTAATGAAGAAACCCCTGAAATTGACCCTGCTCAGCAAGAATTTTATGACTATGTTGAAACATTGGAAAGGAAAGCTTCAGAGAGTAGAGATAGAACCCCTAGTCCTCTACTGTCTGAAATAGATGTGTTAAGAAGGAATAGGTATGAGCTGGAAGTACTTAATAGACACATCAAAAATGAGAATGATATTCTGAAGGAACAAGTCAAACAAAAAACCAGTATGAACTCAACCTTATCTCTACAAATGGACAAAGTGGAAAAGGCTAATGAAAAGTTGAAAAAGAGGAACAAGAAGCTAATCAGGGCACTTATAAACTTAAGGTTCAAACTGGTCATCAGGAAACCCAGAAGACCTTTAAATTCCAGGCAAAGAAGAAGGAGAGGATTAGATTTTCTTGCAGAAGTCTCTGAGTTTATGGAATAAGTTGCATGAGGACATGCAAGAAGTCAGCAGTGGGGGTATGTTGAGCCCCAAGATTGTGCTTTCTTTCATCTTACTTTACCTCATTTTCCTTTGTCCATTGTTATCCCAGACCAATTGGTCAATGAAATTAGTTAAATTACTTTTTAGAATGATTAACATGGCTAACTTGCTAAGTTTTGTGATTTTTGTCATTGTAATGCATTTTAGCCAGCTCGCTTAACGAGAATGCGAGACATTCACGTAACTAGCAGGAAGTGCAAATTGTCTTCCGTTCAAGCATGTTACGAGTGTCCTCTCAAGAAAAACCATATATGTATACAGTCCATATTTCCACGTCATGTCCACATCATCGTTGCTCACCATGAAAGGAAGAACCGAATTAAGGACGTGGTTTTGTGCAGCAGTTTCTTCAGAGCGGACTTAGCAGGTGTCTTAGTCCAGATGTCCTTTTTCTCCTTACATTGCCATCTTTAGAGTCCGAATGTGATTTTGATAAGGAAATGCAAGGATCACTGTATTGTTGCAAGTTCTGTTATGTAAATTTGTTATAAAAACACTTGGGAAACTGAGAGATAGGCTATATTTTGCTTAGATTTCATGCTATATTTCTAAAGACCGAAACTGCTCTGTTTCAAGTTATTTTTCCTTTAATGAAGAAGACAAATTTGATTTGAACGCGTTGAGTTGATTTGGAGTTAGATTCCGTCTGGTGGTAGAGGGCCCCTGCCTCCTGCACGACTTTATTTTCGAAATTTAGATAAGTATTTTAGTTGTTTTTTATGTTTTTGAAGTTTGAGTTCGTATTTAATTTCACTAGCCACTATAGTTATACTTGTTCTAAGAACTCTTCCAAAAGAATAAACTCTTCCAAAAGATCATGATAATGAATGAGAAATGGCTATAGTGTTGTAGGATTTAATTGTAATTTCTTTTGTTCACTATCACAGTGGAACTTATACTAAGCAAAATCTTCCAAAAAATCCTTATGATGTCTAAGGAATGACTGTGATACTGAACGTTTCATTTGTTTGTTTGAACTAAGTAGCATAGCTGCTCTTACTCTTAAAACGCCCTTCCAAAATATCATAATGATGGGTAGGAGATAGTTGTGATGTCTTAGTTTTTAAATTGCTTTCAGTCTTTATGCTTGCATTTGCACTGAATTGTATAGCCAGGATTGTTCTAAGAAACTCTTCCAAAATACTAATCATGATGGACAAAACAGGCTGTAGAATCCCATAGATTAATGCATGATAACTTAGTTAGAGTACTCTGGAGTCAAATTGCATTCAATTCATGCTCTGTTATTTTGTTTTAAGTTTGATAATGGCTTGTTAGTTCAGCACTGTTTTAGACTAGTGAAATCTTAAGTTCAGTTTTAGCTTAACTCATTGCATTTTCACTCCACAATTAGTTGTCATCCACTGCATATTAGATTACATTAGTTGTTAAACTTAACAAAACGGCCTTCATTATTTACAAAATCTCTTCTTGTTTCAAATCTATAATTGATTCATAACCATATGAACAGAAGACAATATCATTTCCAGGCCTGAAGTACTTTTGCAAATTCTTTACCACTCCATAAACAAAGCCTTTCCTCAAAAGACTACTTAAAAAAAAAAAAAAAATCTATAACTCTTGAGTAAGGTTTGGTGATGTTTAACTAAGTTGCAGAATAGAGTTAGGAACTAGTCTTAGAGTAGAGATCTTATGATGGTATCAATGTTTTCCTCCAAATACGCTTCAAC
The DNA here is from genome assembly GCA_034641835.2 of Pinus albicaulis. Lineage (NCBI taxonomy): Eukaryota > Viridiplantae > Streptophyta > Pinopsida > Pinales > Pinaceae > Pinus > Pinus albicaulis. The sequence goes on along the minus strand of CM076578.1, from coordinate 62,880,523 downwards.
AAATCTTTAATCATGGATAAAATGTTGCATCGTTATAAGCTAGTTGTTTAATTGTTTAGTTAGGAGAATTTGCATACTTAGCTGACCATTTCTCAAGCTCTCCCAAAATACCTTTGATGAAAGAATTGGACAAGTTAAGGTCATGTTGTGAATTATTTTCTTGAAATTTATTATCAAGCTTTGTATTTTTGCCAAGTCATAGTTTAGGTTTGGTTCTGTTTCAGTATTTGCATTTGTCATTTGTCATCAACAATCTAGGCTTCACTCTATTTTTAACCATTAGCTTCTTTCCACCAGCATTTAGTTCTTTCCTTTGTGAACATAAAACCATAAAAAGACCAAAAACATCATAAATCATCACAAAGACCAAAAACATCATAAAACACTAAACACAACGCATTAAGAGACAAACACCTAGGCACATACAGTGCACTTCACTTCAGTAGTTTACCAACCCTGGTTGACAATTAAATGAACTCAATTTAGGAGACTAGGTTGAGCACAAACAACAACCATGAGAGATGTTATCCATCATAAGATGTCCCCCAACAACTATCTTCCCATCCTTTTTCATACACATAGGAAGGTCATTGGAATGATCCAACAATTTTTGGGCCCCCAACTCATCACTACTACTCAATGACAGCACTGCTGATCTCCATGATGGTGCATCTGTTGTCTTCAAATCATACTCTATGATGAACACATAGTTCTGCATGGAATGGTTCAGGACAATACTCATCCCACCCTCCAAAAATCTACACTCCAACCCCAAGAGATGTGTGCAGCTCAACAATGATACACTAGGATGATTGTATATCTCTTCCTTGAACAAATCAAGGCTGCCCAGCATAGTGAAATTCTGATGCTCCAAATCAAAATTATGTTTCGACCCTTGTTCATGCAATGGCATATTCCCATAATCCTCCATATGATGTGCTAAAATAACTGGAATGGAGACATGTGCATACCTTGGTAAGACTTGGGAACATCTTGTACTGCTACAAGGGTTCCTCCCTCTAGTGTGATGGCTTCCCCAACTACCGATGATGATGTTTGTTCCTCTATGGATTCATCAGCACTGGTACAAGTCTCCTCCTCCTCATGCATATCTAGAATAATGCATGGGACTCTAGATGTCAAGAGATCAAGACTACTTTGCAAAGGTGCAAGTATAATTTCTCCTGATGTAAATTCTCCTGTAGTAAGTGATGGTCAAGGCTTCTTCTCCTATGATTTCTTCTTGTGAAAATTTTTAACCAACCTTTGAGTAAATTATCCAAATGCAGTCACTCTAGCATGACTCAAATGGTTGAACCACCAAATTCTTTCTTCACCCTCAAGGTGCAACACTACAATCTCAACATCTTCTTTCTCTACTACTGGATGTAGCAAGAAAAATGCATCCAATCTCTTTCCCTAAGCCCTTGTTGTGCATGAGGATGACCCATAAAAGTTAGACAATAGAAATCTATTTCCCTTCTTCCTTCTATTGCTGCAAGGTCTCCTTTCTTCATTGAGTTGAATGAACTGTGGGAGAGTTAGATTCTCCTTGAAAGCTCTAGGTTGAGACTTGTATTCTGCGAGATGCTCACTTAGAATCTCATGATCTAAGTGTTCTCCATATCTGTGCCTCTTATATTCAAAAGAAAATTCCATAGTATTCTTCTTTGGATCTCTATGAAATGCCAGATCTTCTTTTTGCTGATAGGAAGTACATGGACCTTCCTCATCTTGAAACCTTAATGTGGTTTCACTTTTTTTCTCCATTTTTCTCTACTTGGCCTCCTTGGTGAGGTCCTTCTTAGATCTGAAAAGAGAAGAGATGAAACACATTCCTCCCATCAATTTGATCTCTTTCTCCTTCTCTTCTTGTTCTTATAGCATCTTGGCTGAAAACTCACAGGCTGAGCCAAAGATCATGCTCTGATACCACTATAGTATTCCCCAGTGGGAAAACTGAGCAATAATTGTAGTAAAAATGCATTTTTCAGAAATATATGCAATAACAGTTAAATTTAGCCCATGGATCCATTCATTCATACATTATAACAACCATATACAAAAGGATATCTGAAACAAATCATCGTAGCTTAGTTAAACAAGCCTCCCAAGCCATTATTGCTCAAAAATCATGCAAAAAGAGGGGCTACAACCATGAATAAAACTAGAAATACCCTGACAACGTTATTTTATTACTCCTACAACAACATCAAGTTGCACATCAGATCTAGAGCTGATATGTGCATAAAAATTCAGATCTATATCAGATCCAAGCACTATATAGGGTCCTCTATTGAACCCCCTTGGGGTTTTCGGCAAAATACCATGTACAAAGTGTAGATATGAGATCTAAGACTATAGATCTATGGAAATATTCAGATCTGGAAAGTGTATCTGCTCTGATATAAAAAATACAAATGATCTCCTCCAACATATCTCCAAAGTGAACGGCAAATCCCCAACACATAGAAAATCAGCTCTCCAAATGGTACACTGTGTTATCACTATAATTTTTTTTTTTTCCAAATCAGGATAGTATATATTTGTTCCTAATTCATGGTGTTAGAATAGGGGTTAAATCATTTTTATGTTTTAAGAGTCTAAATAATAAGGTTAGAGTCTCATCTCCATCATCAAATAAGGTCCAACAATTTTCTTTCACACTTTAAAGGTCCCATGTCATGTTTCGGAAATCATCTATCTAGTCACTTTGAAAAAAAAATCGAATAAGCCACGAAACCACGTTTTCGTAGCGCAGATAGTGTAAAAAACTTCTTTTGTGCTATGAAAACGCTGGTCATTTTGTAGCGCAAAACCCTGAAAATATATTGCACGTGCTACGAAATCGGGGATTCGTAACCAATCCCGTCCAACTGTCAAATCCATCAAATTCCACTAAATTTTGATGAGTAGGTGTCAGTCCACGAATCCTTTCTCCCACATGCAACCATTCACAACCATCATGAGATTCGTTAGGGGTCATTTATCATCTGTCATTTTAAAATTTGAAATGGGATGGTTGTCGTTGGTTATATTTTCTCATGCAAAAACATTTGCTGCATGGCTTTCTTCAAATAACAAGCTCATGTTAAGCATAAACCAAAGTTTTTGAACCAGTTATCAAGTGAGGCTGAAATAGTTATCAAGCAAGGTTGAACCCTTAATCAAGTGAGCTAGTTTCTCTTAAATCAAGCGAGCTAGTTTATTACAGGTTTTCTGAAGCTACAAGGGTTCCAAGTAAAAGATGACAGAGGAAAAAATAAACCACAGATCAGGCCATTGTTTGAGAACAGAACCTGAATGCATAGAAGCTCTCACTAAGGATAATTTAGTTGAAGAAGCTTTCAAGAATGTAGGATGCTGGAGATTCTGCGAAAAGCTACAGGGAGGTCATAATCAAGTCACAAAGGAATTTTCCATCAATTTCAGAGGTTCAAATACGAAAGTTGGATGTTTAAAATTATAAATTTCTCCTGAACTTATATATTTACTAACAAAGATTCCAAGAGGGGAAGAAAGGTGGTTCAAGAATTTTAGGTTTGAATTGGAACCTTGTAAAATCTTTGTGAAGCCAGATTTTGTGGACACAGATTTAACCAAAGCAGTGCCAAGAGGTTATGTCAAAGATACATATGCTAATCTGCTCTCCAAAATTCAAAGGTACTTCACTTGTGAAGGAAGATACCATAAGGTATATTCTTACCATTTCAAACTCTTATTGCATTTCACCAGAATAATTTCTCTGGATTTACCTTTCTTTTTTTTTCGGAGTTTGGCCAAGATGGAAGATAAAGTCCAAATGAAAACTCAGGCATGTGAAACTTCATTATTTCATCATGGTCTTTTAAAATTAATAGTTTTGCATGAGCTTCAGAGGGTAAATAGAGAATGGTCAGATTTTTTGTTTCTGTGTGGATTTGGGGTGGAAACATATGGAACAAGTACTAGCCCTAGGGCCAAAGAAAAATCACCATCTAAAATCACTGACCCTGTAGAAACAAGATCGAAGAGGTTTGTCAAGTTAAAGCCTAGAAAACAGGTGAAGGAGCCAGAGACTAGAACACCAATAATGATTCAAGAAACATATCAATCTGCACAAAAGAAGGTAACCAAAGGTAAGAAAGCAGTGTAGGAACAGTCAACCAGAAAATCAGCTCAGAAAAGGTTGATTGGAAGATAACTAGCAAGGGAAAAAAGCAAAACATTGGTTTCAGAAGAAGATCCAGGTTTAAAGGGTAGCTTGAATGATATTTTACAAGCTATTGATATTGAGGAATCTCCTTTAGTGCAGGCAGATTTTATAATTTTGGATGAACAAAAATCTAAGAAGAGCAAGTCTTCCAAAAAATTGGAATTTAATGATGAAATTTTAGAGTTTGTGTTCAAGCCTAGAAGGCCTCTAACTAGGAATTCAAAAATATTGCAAGGATTGGATGTGGAATCAGAAAAAGCTAGATAAATTTCAAAATATTATGAGGAACCCATGGACCTTTCATCACCTATGCTTGAGGATGACAGAAACATAATTTTCCATACACAAAGAGAAAAGAGCAGTTATAAAGGAATGAAAGAAAAACTAAGATTAGCTAATCTTAAAATTGCTAGGCTTGAGAAGAAACTAAGAGAACATGTGGTGGAGAAGATAAATTTTGACAGAGTTAAAGCTCTGTGGGAACTTGAAAGAATTTCAAATCCTGAAAAAATCAACAGTGAAGCTCATTTTTTCACGTGGACCCTACCTACAATCAAAGAGGCCAAGTTTGTGAGAAAGGTAAATCTGAATTTAAGGGTTACTAAAATGAGGTTAAAGAGGCACATTGAGGATCTTAAAATACAATTGGAAAACTATGAAGAAAGTCAGCTACAGCAGAAGTAAGACAGTAAGTCATAAATCCCTGATATAATTTTGTTTTGGGAAGGTCATCACTTTTGGCAACCATGACAAAGTTGACTTATAGTGTTTTAAATTCCATTAGCATCAAAGTCCTCATTAAAGACTGTAGATATTCTCAAGGTTTAAATATGATGAAGAAACTGTGAAAATATGGATACACACAACAGTTTCGTAGCGCGCTACGAAACTGCTGTAGGTGCAGTTTTAAAATTTTTGACAAGGTTCCAAGAGGTAAAAACCATATTTTTTAAGTTTTGATGCTGTTAGAAGATGAAAATCAATCACCAATGAAGTTTCAGGTGTTAAAACAAAGAAAATTGAATGTTAAGAGATGTGTTACAAATGCATAGTTACTGCGCTACAAAAACAGTGATATTTTCGTAGCACATATAGATCAGATCGTTGCAGACTATTTCATGGACTCAATTTTGCATAGGTGGATGGACATGGTTATGTGAAAGTGATAAAACATTTCACTTGTCTTAAAAGGTTAATTTTTGTCATCCAAAGATTCAAGGAGGATAAATGAGGGTTAAAGCTATATTGCAGGAAACATGTTCCTGCTTTTCAGGACATATAAGGGATAAGCTAAACAGATTTTAACAGCAAGATTATGGACATCATCAAGGTTGAAAATTAAGAGGAGCAGCTGTCAAACATAATATTTAATTTCCAGATAAGGTTTTATTAGTCATAAGAAGGAGTTTTACTCCTAATTGCATTAGGACTCTAGAACAGACAGTTAACTGTCACATGTAATTAATAGGCAGTTTTAGAGTAAATAGGTGTCAATCTAAGATATAATTCGAATTTATTTGAAGATGGATCATAAAATATAATGTTCTAATGACTCTATAAGAGAGATGAGGTCGAATTCCTCAAGGTTGGCAATTTTCATGAACAAGCAGATTATGTTATTGTAAAAAACTATGTTTTTATCATAATACAGATGTTGGCTCACTACTCAGGATTCAGAAAGATTTTTTAATGTGTGATCTTCTTTTGGTTTTATGTATCTATATTTTTGCAATGGTATAAACATATTTGACTTAGAATTCATTGGAAAGCACTCTAACTTCCTGCATATTCTTGTAAACTGTGTTTTGTTCACTCTGTTTTTGCTTCATTGATACACCTATAAAATCTGAAATGCCCTGACTTCCATGATGAGCTGATGTTGTGTTTTGTGGGAAAATACCTAGACTCCATAACCCAATATATGTTTGTTGATCATTATTTCAACCAGTCATACACTTTTACATTATTTATTCCTAGAGTTAGCCATGTAATCCTTAATTCAAAATCTCAAACCTAGTGAGAGAGCCCTCTCAGGTTGAGGAGGCTAACTCTCAACTAAAATTATGGTTTGAAATTGTTACACTGAGGTAGCCTGACCAGCAGCCTATCAGGTCCTGTTAGCCACCTATAAAATTTATCATATCAAATGGTGGCTAAATCATGTTTTAAGCCTTCAAGAAACAATTTTATTGCCAAATTTTTAGTTCTTGAAGTCTTGTGAAGATACCTTATCCTTTGATTAATCTTCATTATTGTTTCCCTCTTAAATTCAGAAAAATATGCTGATTACCAAAGGAAAAGACTGCTGAAAAGTTCCATTTTTCCTCATTCTCCCTTCTCCTTTTTTCCTTCTCCATTTCATTTATAAAACATTTTATTTACCCCTCATTCCCTTGAAATTCCCTCTAAACCTTTGAAAATTCCCATTGAAGGCTTAAACGACCCTTTTTCCCCTTCTACCAAAAGCAAAAAAACCATTGAAAACCTCTCATTTTGGCCTAAAAAACCCATTTTCCTACTAAGGCTTTAAGCCCCTTTGGCCTTAGCCCCCAGCCCCTTTCTTCGTATAGAACCGGAGCTGTGACCCATCGTTAAGGCCCCATCGCTAATCGCAATCGGAGCATCCTGGTTGTGCTTTTCCATTTTTGCTTTCAAAAGTTTCTGATGCGATTGGCCCCTTTTTCTTTTAAAAACCCCCTAAACCACTTCCCCACCATGCAATCGGCGTTAAAGACCAAGCGCTGAGGCCCGATTGTGCAGTTGCAATCAGGCGTTCCATTAAGTTTTGTTACCTTCTCACTTGTAAAAATCCCCGATTGTTATTGGGCCTTTGTATATAAAAACCCTTCCCCAATACAAAATTTCCTTTGTATTGCATTAAAAACCCACTTTTTCTATGTTTTTATAAAACCCGATGGTTCATTGGTTGGCCGAATACCAACTGTTGATCTAGACCAATCAACAATCTTCAGGATCTCGCATCGGATTTTTCCATTGGTTGCGTTTGAATATGTTATTAGTCTCATCCGATTGGCAACCTTGCGATGGTTTCATAGCCGTCAATCTGTTCCACCATACTCACATCTCACAATCCACTTTTCTCTTTCCCAAAGCCCGTTTTTCTTCCTTTGGCATTTACAAACTAATCTCCGACGTCGATCTGGTCCTAAGATCAATGGTCCTTGTTCAATTGCATCGGCACTTTTCATTGTTGTTTTCCCCTTGCCCCCGCCGATCGCGATCTTCCGATTGCATCTAGGCCATCCATACACCAAGATCTGACGGTCTAGATCAATCCTCACTTCTCTTTGTTATTTCTCAAAATCCCGACAGTGTAACCTCTTCAGCGAATCTCCATCGTTGATCTCTGCAGATCAACGGCTCGCATTAACCCAAACTCTGCCCAACCATCGCTTCATATTTTATTCCATTAACCCCAAGATTAAATATGAACCGTTGATATTTTTTCATCCAATGGTCCTTATTTAACCCGATAGGCCCAACTCCTTTGGGTCCTACCCTTCCCAAGATCAAATCTCCACCGTCCATTCCCTGATCTCACGGTCCAGATTAAAACCGCTTTCACCCTGTCCCACCTTCTTCTACCTGCGCATCTTGTCTTATCGCGATGCAAAATCCATCGTTGGATCTGCCCACCCTTCATCCAATGGCTAGGGACCCATATCATGTGATTTTGTGTCTGATGGTTAATTCCTAAAAATTACGCGATATGGGCGGTTTTTTAAAGACACGTGGCGGGCGGAGAAGCATGTCGCATTTTTTATGAAGTTTTTGGAAACAGCTTAAGAGCAGCATGACACCAGTGGTTTCTTTTTCCGAAACCACTTTTCCCCATTTCCATTACATTTTCCCATGTGTAATCTCTTTCGTTGATCTCTGAGATCTAACGGCTCACATTCAGTCTCGCCTTTTATTTCATCGCCCTCCACCCATCCTCCAAGGGACTTCATAAGCGAATCCCCGCTGTTGATCACTATAGCTGATCTAATATGACAGCCTAGAATATTTCAGAAACCCCAAATTTAATTTTAACCCTTTGTTAACTCCGCCAAAGGTTTTCACCCTATTCCTTTGCATTTTCTCCCATTTTGCTATAATGTGGCCCCCTCTACATTATATTTTCCCGATCAATCTCGACCATTGATCTTTGTAGATCAACGGCCCGGGCTTAATTTCTCCACCATTCATCGAACCACCTCTCCTTCTCACCTCTGCAGGCAATCCTCGTCGTTGAATGCTTTCATCCAACAGTCACAAAACTAACCTAAACTCCGAAGTAATCTGAACCCATCCCCGCAGGATTTTTCTTAATATTTCTTTGTTTGTGCAGGTTTTAAACATTTTTCAACTGTTTTAAAAGAGAATCAAAGTCCAAGGATGACGATCGCCCAGGCCTTTATTCATGAAAGAGATCTTCCCACAAGGTTCCAAATTATGGTTTATCAATGCCTCATGAGGACTGACGCCATTATAAAACCTCTGTAATGCCTGCACATCAACAAGACATATCAAAACTTAATCAAGCAAAGAGTATCAGTGTGAAAGGATCTAGTCACAACAGAGATGAAGAATTGAAGATTGTTTATGCAGTTTTGAAGGATTAAGGCCCACTGTCAGGAAATCAAAAGCCTAATCCACTCAATTAAACACATTTGGAAGAAAAAAAGACATAAAATAAGCCTAATTAAGCCTAACACACAGAATTAAAACAAATTAACAGCGTTTAAAGAAAAAAAAATAACTATTAGTCCAAGAAGCCTCCACTGCCACATCAGAGGCTAATTGAATCCTCTCAGCTACCAAAGTCCACATGTAGCCTCAAAGCATTCAAAAGAGGCCTAGTTATTTTCAGAAAAAAAGATATTCGCCTCAAGATAGCTGAATAGTTATTTCAAATCAAAGAAACTTATTACAACTATCAGTAGAGTTATTACAAGGATAAGAAATAGCCTTAAAAGTCAAATATTTGTATCCACTAAATCTTGAAAGCAGAACAGATTTATGACACAGAGATATAGATCGAATGTATTCCTTCCTTATGCCTTGCATGGTTTTCAAGGAAAAGAATTGCATTAACTGTAGAATTTATGATACTTGAACCCTAGAAACTCATCCACCTCCTCATTTTCCTATAAAATCTTCTTGAGGAGCACATTTTAAAGGGTTGGTTGTTGAACTTTGATATAATACTTGTGCTCAAAAATTTCTACATGTAAATAGTGTTCAGAGGCTCTTGAAGCTCTGTTTGTGATCAAATAAGTTAGGCTGAGAAGAGAAGATTATTTTTGTACTGAAACATTGGACTTGAATAATGTAACTGGATTGAATTCAATATACAAGCTGATTCTTGGGATCCTATTCTATATCACTGGTGAATTGCTTCTTTCTGTGTCATTGTTTTCCTTTCATGTATGCCATTTTGTTCACTTATTCTCTGATAAAGAACAACAAGCATAGAGTTAGTATTTACTATTTACAGTACCCTTCTCTGACTGATAAGCTTTATCTCAATGTTTTCCTCCAAATTGATTGTTTAAGAATGACTTAAGTTAAGTGTAAACATTATCAAGGAATGTTGGTTTGTCCCTATCTTGATGTGAAAAGTTTGAAAGGAAGTTCTTGAATGATATTTTTAGTATATGCTTAGTTAGAAAAATTTATGGTTTGCCCTGTCTTCTAGTTTCTTTCTCCAAAGGTAATTCTGAAAGTTTCCCTAAGAGTATGCTGAAAGCAGTTTAGATTTAAAAGTATCTTATCTGATCTTAGGTTGCACTTTGTTTTTCTTATCTATTTTCATCCCTTCTAAAAGTAATTATGTGGATTACTGGATTATTCACATGATAAGTTAGCTTTAATACAAGCTTCTCCAAAGAAGTCTATGGTTAGTCCTGTCCTTTGGTTGGTTTTAAAAAATTACTTAAAAGGATTTTCTTGTTTGGAAAGACTAATAAATCCTAGTTGAAATTATTGTCTTTTTCCACCCCTTCAACACTTTTATTGTTCCATTCCATCATTTTATCTAAAGTATCTTGGGATATAGATAAATTTCCCCTTGGACCACTCTTGAAATTGTTGCACAATTAAACTCTTTTATGACTCCATAGCCCAATGGACTAAAAACTAGCATCATATCTATCCTATCAGCCAAATCTTGTTTTGATTGCTTATACCTTCTCCCCTTTGGAACTCTTTCATTTTAAGACTTTTCACTCAACTAAAAATCATGCTCAACCATCCAAAACCAAACAAAAACCCTTGCTCTTAATAACTAGCCTAATATCATACCCAGAAGCCTTAAAGATAAATAAATCTTTGCACTTATTAGAGAGATCCCTCTCTGGATTCAGGAGGGCTAGATCCTAGAATCCCAAAGTGGTTCAAATGTTCTCCCTGCAACTTTAGTCTCGCCAATCTGCTATAATTACAATGAGCTAACATTTCTGGCGACTCCGTTGGGGAATTCTGAGTGAAATTACACCTATACATTCTTAAGGACCTCAAGAAAAACCCTTGATTCAAGAACATTGTTCAGTGGAGTAGAAGTAGCCCTCTTCAGGCACTACCAAGAAAATGGTAATCACGATAAAACTTATTTGAATCAGTGACAAACTAAGGAAACCTTAGGATTCTCATAAGATCTTATCAAACCTTGAAGGATTAGATGACTTAGCCATAAGAGTAAACTCTCTTTATCTCATCACCGTAGCTAAGTGCTGAAGTAGATTTAGGACACTCTTAGAACCCATAGGACTGAAAAAACTCAGAAAACCCAAAAATATTTCAAGATTGGTATTCAAATAAACATGGTGGTGGACCATAAAACATTTTACCTCCAAAAGAGCTAAAAATCACCACCTGACGACTCCACAATCCTAAACATACCTTAAGACTCCACTGGGAAAACCCATTATCATCATAACATCATAGAAACTCAGTTAAGAGGACTTTAGGATAAAAATTTTCTTGTTAAAAGATCAGTTAGCCTCCTAAAGATTGTCATATTTGGTTAAACTTTTCTTTTTTAGTTGGGTCTGAAAAACACAGCATAGTGGCTCCTAGAAAGATTCATACTTGAGCCTACCCTGACCCTGACCCTCCTGAGATATTTGACAACCCTGAAAGAATCCTTAGGAAGTCTCCTGAGGTTAAATCTTCAACTATTTTCAGATCACCCCATAGAGCTCATTCTGTCCCTGAAAACCTTGCAGCTCTACAAGAATCACAAGTTGACTTAAGAAATCCATTTAGAACTAGGTCGCTTGATGATTTAGATCAGCTAGATTCAAAGTATTCACTTTCATCCCCAGAAAAAAGTGAACATCTTGGTAGTAGAGAAAATACACCACCAGATTTACATTTTCTTCACAATTTTGGTTTCTCTCATCCAAGATCAGCTCAACAATCTATTGCTGGTCCATTTGCTTCGGCTACCCATACACCCATTGTCCAAAACACTCCACTTTAGCCCACTTTCTCTCTTGTTAATCCACCTCTTGTAAATCCACCTCCACCCCTATCATGGCAACATGGTATGCCACGTTGGTCCTTCCTTTACCATTAGTCAATCTCCCACAGGACTATCAGTCCAAGATACCATTGTATGATGTCAGTAATGCTACTATTGCTTCACAACATGTGGATAAGATGAATGACTACTTTGACAGAAATGAGATCGATGATGAATCTGTCAAACTTAGATTATTTGCTCAGAGTTTAGGGGGAGAAGTAAGAAAATGGTTTAAAGGCTTAACCCCTCATAGTATTAATGATCTCCAAGCCTTCCATTAGCTATTCTTAAACAAATGGGAAGTTAGGAAGAACCCTCTCCAAATACTTTATGATTACAAGAATCTCCAAAGAAACACTAGGGAGAGTGTACAAGCTTATTGGACTAGGTTCAACAGTGTTTATAATGCCCTTCCCCCAGACTTAAAACCTCCACAAGGCTCAGCTTCAAACAATTTTCCTGAAGGATTTGATCCTGAAATGGCCTATCAGCTGAGAGAAAGAGATCCTTTGACTCTTGAATATATGCAAAAAGGAGCTCTTGCTGTGGAAGTTAATTTAATGGAGAAAAGAGAAAGAATGAGGAATGAGAAGAAAGTGTCCTTTAGAGAGGAATATACACCTTCCACATCTAGCTCAAAGATGGAAAGGATGATGGAGGAGATGATGAAAAATATGAGCATACTTGAGAGAGCACAAGAAATTCAAAACCAAACAGCTCCTCAAAACAGAAATCAAAACCAAAATCGGAATTTTAGGAGAAACTAGCCTCAAAACAGACCAAGGGAGCATGATCAACAGATCACTCCTCCTTTTAATCAAAACTATGTAAGTGAGGTTGAAGAAACGATAAAACCAATAGAGGAAGATGACATCAACATGCTGGGAGTAGACAATGATGATTTTGAAGTTCATTACACTAGAAAACAAGGTCTTTACACACCCTATGATGATAAAAGAGATGAGGATGAAAGTTATTATCAAGAAATGGAAAATGTCATCATAGAAACCAAAAAGGAATATAACCTTACGAGTAAAAGAAATCAAGAAAATCCCAAGACTAAAACCTATGAAAATTCTGCAAAAAATAGCCCTGTAAATAAACCCAAAGTCACAAAGAAGAAGGACAAAACAGTGGCTGTAAATTCTGATAAAAACAAAGAGAAGAGCACTCAAGTTAATGAAAAACAGAGTGCAGATCTTAGCAGCACTAGTACCTCAACTAGTGCTCCTGTTAAAACAATTCTAGCCAATGTAAATAGAGAAAATCAGTAAGTTGATCTTGCTGATAAGATGGTGGTTAACAAAGTTGAAACAAACCTTGTAAGAAGTCAGCTACCTTTCAGTTTGGAGAAGGAAATTGCCAAGATAAAGATCTATGTTCCCCTTACTGAATTAGCCACCCAAAATGTGTATAGATCCCAAATTTTGAAGGCTTTTAACATAGAAGAGAATAATGACACTGTCAATCTTAATGATGACCAACCAGAGCTCATATTTGGTCCTAAGATTGAAGGTAGATATAAAGAAGGACCGGTTCCTTCATTTTATGTAAGTTTATATATTCATGACAAGATTTTGCACAACGCTATGCATTACTCAGGGGCCTCTCACAATTTAATTCCCAAAACTGTAATGGAGAGCCTAGGCCTTGAAATCACTAGACCATACAAAGATCTTTACTCCTTTGACTCAAGCAGAGTGAAATGTTTAGGTTTAATGAAAGACATCTATGTTAACTTAGCACAAATTCCAGCCAAGTGTTTAGTCATGGATATTGTTGTGGCTGATGTACCCCCAAAATATGGTATGCTGTTATCAAGATCTTGGGGAGCTAATTTACAAGGAACTATGCAGATGGACATGACATATGCGACTATCCCTGTGTTTAATCAAACAAGAAGACTTTACAGGGAGTCTCATATGCAATACATGGTTACTAGTCAAGAGAGACCGCAAAATTCTCCCCTTTATTATGTAAATACAGGCCTTGACTCATTTATCCTTTTCAATGATGAAACATTCAGTGAACAAGTGACCTTAACTGAATTAATGGCAGATATAGAGGAGGAGGAAGACAAGACGAAAGTATCAAAACAGTTTTCTAAACCTGAAAACTGCAGCAAATGAAACACAGGTCTAGAGCTACAAATCATTCATCCATTTCTTTTAAGTCTTGAGAGTCAAGAAATTGGTCCTCAATGCAATGAAAAACCTGAGGAACTAAGAAAAATTCAACAAAGTGCTGATCTTCAAGAACAAGTTGAAAGCACAATAGTTGAAGAGGATAGTCACCAAACTGATGAACTTGAAACTAGTCCTCTTTGGAGTACGAATTTCGATGGGTCTTGCACTAAGGGAAATGCTGGTGCAGGCATCTGGATACATAACACTGAGAATAATCACACTGAAGGCCATTCCTATAGATTAAATTTCCAGTGTTCGAATAACATAGCTGAGTATGAATCCCTTCTTTTAGGCTTACACTTGTTGAAGAAATTAGGAGCCAAAAGAATAAAATTTCATGGGGATTCAGAGTTAATTGTCAGGCAAGTAAATGGGAAATATAGTGCCAAACACCCCGGACTTAGAGCCTACAGGAATGACGTCATTGATTTGTTGAAAACTTTTGAGGAATCCCAACTTATTTTTGTCCCAAGAGAAAAGAATATCCTTGCCCATAGTTTAGCTTTTGCTGCTAGAACATGCTTAACACCTTATGAAACCAAATAATGCACAACTCAAATTAAATTCAGACCAGTTGTCCCTAATAACGAGAAATATTGGCAAGTGTTTGATGGAGACAAACAAATAGAAGACTTCCTGTAGTCCAGAAATGAATTTGAACTACCAAGTTCAGATTCAAACTATGAAACAGACTGTCCTAGTGAAGAAAATTTACTTGATGAAGAAGAAGAGTCTCCCAAGATGGCTGATGTAAATCTATTGTCTAACAAACTTGAAAACATGACAAAAATTGTTGCAGAGTTAGAAAAATGAGACTTAGAAACTCTGCAGTCTAACAATCAAAGTTTTCCAAAGGGTCTGGTCCCTTTAGAAGAGTTGTTTGATTTCAACGATGTGGCCAAGAAGCCAAAGCTAGAGCCTGTGAAAACTGAAGTTGAAGAGTGTAATATAGGCAGTGAACTAAAACCAACGATGATCAAACTGTCTAAAACTTTACTCGCTCACATCAAACTGAAATACATAGGGTTGTTTAAAGAATTTTCTGATGTTTTTGCATGGAGTTATGAGGATCTGAAATCCTATGACACTGAAATAATTTAGCACAAGACACTTCTCAAGGAAAACCAAAAGCCATTTAAACAAAAACTGCGTAGAATAAACCCTATTCAATTACCTTTGGTTGAGAAGGAAATCAAGAAAATGTACGGAGTTTGTATTATTGTCCCTATTAGATATTCAGAGTGGGTGTCTAATTTAGTGTCAATTAGGAATAAAATAGGAGAGATTAGGCTTTGTATAGACTTCAAAACTTAAACAAAGCCTCATTGAAAGACAACTACACTTTACCCAAGATGGACCATATTTTACAAAGGATAGTAGGGTATAAAATAATTTCTTTTCTAGATGGCTTCTCAGGATACAATCAGATATTAGTACATCCTGATGATCAACTAAAGACAGCTTTTACTACACCTTGGGGCACTTTCATGTATGTGAAAATGCCCTTTGGTTTAATGAATTCTGGTGCTACTTTTTAGAGAGCCATGGACATTGCATTCTCGAAAGAATTAGGCTACTTCATCATTATTTACCTTGATGATGTCATTGTTTTTTCCAAAACAGATGAAGAACACCTAAAACACTTAAGAATAGTATTTGAGAACTGCAGAAAATTTGGGTTATCTTTAAATCCTAAGAAAACATTGTTTGGTCTCCAAGAAGGTAAACTGCTTGGACACATAATATCAGAAGAGGGGATAAAGATAGACCCAAAAAGGATCGAGGTTATATTGCAAATCACTCATCCTCAAAACATCAAGGAACTTCAATCTTTCAATGGAAAGATTAATTTCTTGAGAAGGTTCATACCCAACTTGGCTGAACTCCTTAGAAACATTACAAACATGCTGAAAAAGGAACAAGGAGTTAAATGGACCTTGGAAGCAAATAAATCTTTTGAGCTGGTAAAACAAGCATTAATCAAAACACTGGTTCTAATAAGTCCTGATTTTTCAAAATATTTTTACACTTTTTCATTTGCATCAGAACATACAATAGTTGTTGTCCTATTGCAGAAAAATTCACAAGGACAAGAGCAGCCCATTTCATTCTTTAGCAAGGCATTGAGAGATGCACCTCTGAAGTATAACATCATGGAAAAACAATCGTTTGCCTTAGTCAAAGCCTTAAAAGACTTCAGATTTTACATTTTGCACTCCCATGTAATTGCATTTGTGACTAACTCAGTTGTGAAAGACATTCTAACACAGGACCCAGATGGCAAGAGAGGTAAGTGGATAGCTGTGATTCTTTAATATGATCTAGAGATCAAGTCCACTAAACTCATTAAAGGCCAAGGACTAGCTAGATTAATGGCTAAATCAAATTTTGAAGCTCTTGATATAAATATGATAAATACTTTAGATGAACAAGAGGAACGGTCAACTCCCATTGTTGAAGACCATTTTATGAATTCCGCTTGGTATGCTAATATTCTATATGTTTTTCTCAATCTGAATACACCTCCTGGTTTATCAAAAAAAAATGCAAGGTTTTTAAAGTTAAAATCTGTAAACTACTGCATTATAGATAAATGTCTTTATTGGAAAAATGCAAGTGGGTTATTGCTTAAATGTTTGCATGAGAATGATGCAGAGAAGGTTAAGCACGAGTTCCATGAAGGAGAATGTGGAGGCCACCTCTACTGGAAGACTACAACCAATAAAATACTTAGAGCTGGTTACTATTGGCCCACCCTCTTTTTAGATGTACACATGATGATAATTGCCTGTCATAAATGCCAAATTTTTGAAGGAAAAATAAAATTGCTTCCCTTACCTTTGCATCCAATCACTGTTGAAGCTCCTTTTCAACAATGGGGTTTAGACTTCATAGGAGAAATCCTTCCACCCTCATCTGCCCAACATAAATGGATTCTCACTGCAACAGACTATTTCACCAAATGGATAGAAGCCATCCCTTCTAGGCAAGCCAATGACTCTGTCATCATAAAATTCATTGAGACTCATATCCTCTCTATATTTGGTTGTCCTAGGAAGATCATCACTGATAATGCTGCATCATTTGGATCCAAAAATATGTTTTAATTTTGTCACAAATATCAAATAACATTGGGTCATTCTACTGCTTATTACCCCCAAGGTAATGGGCTGGCAGAATCCTCAAACAAAATTTTGTTGAACATAATCAAGAAGTTGTTGGAGGAAAACAAGAAATCTTGGCACACAAAGCTAGTACATGCACTATGGGCTGACAGATTAACACTTAAGAAATAAATTGGAATGTCACCCTACCAGCTTGTGTATGGAATAGATGAAATTTTTCCAACCAGCCTAGGTGTGCGAGTTATGAAGTTGATCCAAGAAGTGCAGTCTGAATAACATGATCAGAAGGATTAATTGGACTATACATCTTCAGTAAACCAGAGAGGAGGTTTACAACAGAGCATTAAAAAAGCAAGAGAGCATCAAGAAGCTTTTTGACAGAAGGACAAAAGCCAGCAATTTCAACATTATTGACAAAGTGTTAAAGTGGGACTCAAGGAGAGAAGAAAAGGGAAAGCATGGGAAATTTGATAATTTATGGCTTGGCCCTTATCTCATTCATTCTATTGCTGGTAACAATGCTTATTTCTTGCAGGAATTGAATGGAGCTGAATTGTTTGGGGGTCCTCTCAATGGCAGGATGCTCAAAAATTATTTCTCTTGATCCTATCATTTTTGGAAGCCTTTTTATCTTTTTTCTCATTATAAATACTTCATCCATAATTGCATTCAAAGTTAGAAAAATCAAAAATACAAAAAAATAATAGAAAGAGAAAAGATGGCAGATTATAAAAACAAGAAAAGGTACAACCCCATACCAAAAAAGAGAAACAAAGTCTAAAAGTGTGCAAGCTCAAATGCCACTCCTGAAAAGAAAAATCCTAGTTATTCATACAGCCTAATCATGACTAATTATTTTTTAATTTACTGCTTATAGGTTAGTGAATTAGATTTTCCAAACAGCTTAATCTTGGCTTATCAGTTAGGTAGATTAGGATAGAAAAATAAAGGTTCAAACAAGCTAAAAATCTAAACCTATGAATTCAAAAAGAAAAGATGACTCTAATCTGTTGAAATGTTGAATCAAAGATAGAATTAAACTGGTTATAATAAGCCCAAAACTTGAACCAGATAACAAAGAAAAAATGGCTCAAACAAACTCAAAAATAGAGTTGAAGAAAAGAGAAGGATGTGCTTAAAACTTTCAGATCTTAAGCCTTCGCCATTTTGATTTAATTTTTATGCAAATAATAATCTATGTGCAAATTTTTTTTATGCCATACATCTGCAGCAAGTTAGACTGTTCACTCCCGACTTGTATGCTTTTAAATTTCTTGTTTCAGAATTTAGAGAATAAAAATCAGTTAGACAGTCTAATCCTAACAGATAGTAGATTAGGTAGAGAAGCTTATGAACTCAACTGTTTAATCTGAGTTCATGGAGAAGTAAGAAGTAGACTTAGATTAGTTTTATGTTTTCAAAAAGAATAAAATGTTTGTAAAAAGAGTTTGCCAATCCAAATGCACTCTTAAAGAAGAAAAAATGTTAGATCAGTAGGATTGGGTAGGTATAAAGCTTGTTTGATAGAGTTCCATTGTTTTTCATGGCTGCTAACATTATGAGAATAGAAGAAGATCATTCAAGTGAAAAAATTTGTAGCCCAATGGATGAGGCATTGATCAGCCCCCCAGAGAATACAAGTCTGAAGTTCTTGACACCTTCAAGAAGGTGCCATCCCCATGTGGAGCCACTGTTAGCCACCTATAAAATTTGTCATATCAAATGGTGGCTAAATCATGTTTTAAGCCTTCAAGAAACAATTTTATTGCCAAATTGTTAGTTCTTGAAGTCTTGTGAAGATATCTTATCCTTTGATTAATCTTCACTGTTGTTTCCCTCTTAAATTCAGAAAAATATGTTGATTACCAAAGGAAAAGACTGCTGAAAAGTTCCTTTCTCCCACATTCTCCCTTCTCCTTTTTCCTTCTCCATTTCATTTATAAAACATTTTATTTACCCCTCATTCCCCTGAAATTCCCTTTAAACCTTTGAAAATTCCCATTGAAGGCTTAAAATACCATTTTCCCCCTTTTACCGAAAGCCAAAAAAGCATTGAAAACCTCTCATTTTGGCCTTAAAAACCAATTTTCCCACTAAGGCTTTAAGCCCCTTTGGCCTTAGCCCCAAACCCCTTTCTTCGCATAGAACCGGAGCCATGACCCACCGTTAAGGCCCCATCGCTAATCGCAATCAGAGCATTCCAGTTGTGTTTTTCCTTTTTTGCTTTCAAAAGTTTCTGATGCGATTGGCCCCTTTTTCTTTTAAAAACCCCCTAAACCACTTCCCCACCATGCAACTGGCATTAAAGACCAAGTGTTGAGGCCTGATCATGCAATCGCAATTGGGCGTTCCATTAAGTTTTGTTACCTTCTTGCTTGTAAGAATCCCCGATTGCGATTGAGCCTTTGTATATAAAAACCCTTCCCCGATACAAAATTTCCTTTATATTTCATTAAAAACCCAATTTTTCTATGTTTTTATAAAACCCGACAGTTCATTTGTTGGGCGAATACCAACCGTTGATCTAGACCAATCAACGATCTTCGGGATCTCGCATCGAAGTTTCCCATTGGCTGCGTTTGAATAGTTTATTACTCTCCTCTGATTGGCAACCTTGCGATGGTTTCCCAGCCGTCGATCTGTTCCACCATACTTAGATCCGACGGTCCACATTGCTCTTTCCCAAAGCCCGTTTTTCTGCCTTTGGCATTTACAAACTAATCTCCGCTTTCGATCTGGTCCTGAGATCAATGGTCCTTGTTCAATCGCATTGATGCTTTTCATTGTTGTTTTCCCCTTGCCCCCGCCGATCGCGATCTTCCGATTGCATCTGGGTCGTCCATACACCAAGATCCGACGATCTAGATCAATCCTCACTTCTCTTTTTTATTTCTCAAAATCCCGACAGTGTAACCTCTTCGGAAAATCTCCGTCGTTGATCTCTGCAGATCAACAGCTCACATTAACCCAAACTTCGCCCAACCCTTGCCTCATATTTCATTCCATTAACCCCAAGATTAAATCTGAGTTGTTGATCTATTTTCATCCAACGGTCCTTATTTAACATGATAGGCCCAAATCCTTTGGGTCCTACCTTTCCCCAGATCAAATCTCCACCATCCATTCCCTGATCTAATGGTCCAGATTAAAACCACTTTCAGCCTATCCCACCTTCTTCTGCCCGCGCATCTTGTCTTATCGCACTCCAAACTCCACCGTTGGATCTACCCACCCTTAATCCAACGGCCAGGGACCCATATTGTGTGATTTTGAGTCCTATGGTTAATTCCTAAAAATTACGCGATATGGGCAGTTTTTTAAAGACACGTGGTGGGCGGCGAAGCATGTCACGTTTTTTATGAAGATTTTGGAAACTGCTTAAGAGCAGCGCGACACCAGTGGTTTCTTTGGCCGAAACCACTTTTCCCCGTTTCCATTACATTATCCCATGTGTAATCTCCATCGTTGATCTCTGAGATCTAACGGCTCACATTCAATGTCGCCTTTTATTTCATCGTCCTCCACCCATCCTCTAAGGGACTTCATAAGTGAATCCCCGCCATTGATCTCTGTGACCGATCTAATCTGATGGCCCAGAATCTTTCAGAAACCCCAAATTTCATTTTAACCCTTTTTTAACTCCACCAAATGTTTTCACCCTTTTCCTTTGCATTTTCTCCCATTTCGCTATAATGTGGCCCCCTCTACATTATATTTTCCTGATCAATCTCAACCGTTGATCTTTGTAGATCAACGGCCCAGACTTAATTTCTCCACCATTCATCCAACCGCCTCTCCTTCTCACCTCTACAGGCAATCCTCACCATTGAATGCTTTCATCCAATGGTCACAAAACTAACCTAAACTCCAAAGAAGTCTAAACCCATCCCCGTAGGATTTTTCTTAATGTTTCTTTGTTTGTGTAGGTTTTAAAGGTTTTTCAATTGTTTTAAAAGAGAATCGAAAGTCGGGGATGACGATCCCCCAGGCCTTTATTCATGAAATATATCTTCCTCCAGGGTTCCGAATTATGGTTTATCAGTGCCTCATGAGCACTGATGCCATTATAAAACCTCTGTAATGCCTACACATCAACAAGACATGGCAAAACTTAATCAAGCAAAGAGTATCAGTGTGAAAGGATCTATTCACAGCAGAGATGAAAAATTGAATATTCTTTATGCAGTTTTGAAGGATTAAGGCCCGCTTTCAGCAAATCAAAAGCCTAATCCACTCAATTAAACACAGTTTGAAGAAAAAAAGACAGAAAATAGGCCTAATTAAGCCTAACACACAGAATTAAAACAAATTAACAGTGTTTAAATAAAAACAAAAGTATCTATTAGTCTGAGAAGCCTCCACTGCCACATCAGAGGCTAATTGAATCCTCTCAGCTACCAAAATCCACCTGCAGCCTCAAAGCATTCAAGAGAGGCCTATTTACTGCCAGAACAAAATATATTTGCCTCAAGACATCTGAATAGTTATTTCAAATCAAAGAAACTTATTACAATTATCAGCAGAGTTATTACAAGGATAAGAAATAGATTTAAAAGTCAAATATTTTTATCCACTAAATCTCGAAAGCAGAATAGAGTTATGACACAGAGATATAGATCAAATGTATTCATGCCTTATGTCTTGCATGGTTTTCAAGATAGAGAATTGCATTAATTGTAGAATTTATGATACTTGAACCCTAGAAACTCATCCACCTCCTCATTTTACTATAAAATATTCTTGAGGAGCACATTGTAAAGGGTTGGTTGCTGAACTTTGATATATTACTTGTGCTCAAAAATTTATACATGTAAATAGTGTTCAGAGGCTCTTGAAGCTCTGTTTGTGATCAAATAAGTTAGGCTGAGAAGAGAAGATGATTGATGTACTGAAACATTGTACTTGAAGAATGTAACTGGATTGACTCCAATATACAAGTTGATTCTTGGGATCTTGGTCTATATCACTGGTGAAGTGCTTCTTTCTGTGTCATTTTTTTCCTTTCATGTATGCCATTTTGTTCACTTATTATTTGATAAAGAACAACAAGAATAGAGTTAGGATTTACTATTTATAGTACCCTTCTCTGACTGATAAGCTTTATCTCAATGTTTTCGTCCAAATTGTGTGTTTAATAATGACTTAAGTTAAGTGTAAACATTATCAAGGAATGTTGGTTTGTCCTTGTCTTGATGTGAAAAGCCTGAAAGGAAGTTGTTGAATGATATTTTCAGTATATGCTTAGTAGAGTTTGACTATAAAAGTTTATGGTTTTCCCTATCTTCTAGTTTATTTCTCCAAAGGTAATTCTGAAAGTTTCCCTAAGAGTATGCTGAAAGCAGTTTAGGTTTAAAAGTATCTTATCTGATCTTAGGCTGCACTTTGTTTTTCTTATCTGTTTTCATCCCTTTTGAAAGTAATTATGTGGATTACTGGATTTTTCATCTGATAAGTTAGCTTTAATACAAGCTTTTCCAAAGAAGTCTATGGTTAGCCCTGTCCTTTAGTTGGTTTTAAACAGTTACTTAAAATGATTTTCTTGTTTGGAAAGACTGATAAATCCTAGTTGAAATTATTATCTTTTTCCACCCCTTCAACACTTTTATTGTTCCATTCCATCATTTTATCTAAAATATCTTGTGATATAGATGAATTGCCCCTTGGACCACTCTTGAAATTGTTGCACAATTAAACCCTTTTATGACTCCATAGCCCAATGAACTAAAAAGCAGTTTCATATCTATCCTATCAGCCAAATCTTGTTCCGATTGCTTATACCTTCTCCCCTTTGAAACTCTTTCATTTTAGGACTTTTCACTCAACTAAAAATCATGCTCAACCATCCAAAACCAAACAAAAACCCTTGCTCTTAATAACTAGCCTAATATCATACCCAAAAGCCTTAAAGATAAATCAATCTTTACACTTATTAGAGAGATCCCTCTCTGGATTCAGGAGGGATAGATCCTATAATCCCAAAGTGGTTCAAATGTTCTCCCTACATCTTTAGTCTCACCAATATGCTAGAATTACAGGGAGCTAATTGGTCCTATTTTGGTGTTAACAAAATGAATCACCCTGCAACTTCTTCTTCAGCAATTATGCAAATCTGGATCAATACTGTGCTGTAGGGGATAAAATATAGTTGGCCTATAGAAAATATATGAAAATGAAGCTCAATACTTTCAATAATATCCTTCCAATGGAGTAGAACCCTCCTCCACTGAAAATGAGCACTCAAATGGCCTAGATCTGAAGATCTAGTCTCCACTTACTACAGCTTACTGAAATAGACAAACCCTCAATAAGATCTGCATTGTGAAAGGAAGATGAAGCTTGGCCTTCAGCCAGATAGTGGAAAATATATTGCAAGGCTCCTCCAAGAGCTACTCAATGTAAGAGGTGGGATTCCCAATCAGGAACTCCCTATGCTAAACATCACTCTATCTCAGTTAAATAGCCAGAGAAATAAATATGTCTAAACAGACCATTATATCAGAAATTCATAATCATAAGCTAATCCCCATATGGCTGCCATCCTCTTCCTTATAAAAAATGTGGGCCTTCTCACCTTGGGTCCCACTCATTAGGGTTTCCATCTTCATGCAATGAATCTCCCTCCAAAACTGCACTGTCCCATCATCAATACCACTCCTCCATAACAACATTAATGGATTTGGTCAATCTTGACTGGATCTCCATGCATTTTATTCTTCCACAATCAAGGTGGCTTTATTATAACCATCTAAACTGATCCATATCCCCACTGGGTTATCTCCATTAATGTTCCTCATCCTCCATACTAGCTTAGTTGACTTGGTAAAACTTGAATTTTTCCCCATGCATTTAGCCCTTGTTCATACATGAAGGTGTTTTATCTAGCTGTGAATATGATCCCTTTCCCATTAAGAGGCTTTTTATTGCTGCTAAAAAAACTTATGGGTATCCCTACCCATTTATTCATCTAACTATGTTTTTGGAGAAAAATTAATATTCCAATTAGCTACATGCTAATTTAGGAATATTACAGTTTTCAAATATATCCCATGCATATGAAGAGAAAAAGGGTAAAATCACTTTATCCTAAGTCTAAATAGTCACCCGCATGAATAACAAAAGTTTGGCATATGATTATATATCAAAAGTTTCATTCATAAATTAACCCTCCCGCTACCTGATAAATCCATCACATCGCATCACTTTAAATTGCATCCATCTGTCCACCCATCAGATTCTCCCCCCCCCCCCTCCCCCCCGCTCGATATGACGACCCTCATTCATTTTTGGCCCCCCCTCTCCATCCGATCTTTACTACTAGCGGGGTAAAAAAAAACATTTTTTCTCTTCGGGCCCACATTAACGTGGCACCTCCGCATCATTTCGCACCCTGCTCCACTCAAATCTCTTATTGCTTCATACCCCCTATGAAAATATATTTTATCTGCCGATACCGAAACTACAATTATGCCCGTTGAGCACTAATATTTTGATGATAGCTTAATCATACCCATTGCGAATTAACTCCCTTCCTGCAAAAAAGCACCTATTGACACATTTAATTCATAATGGACCATTAATCCAATGGATCCATGCCACAATAAATAGAAACTACTCAATTTTGTATAAAACCATGCATAATCAACCTGTAATCCTTTACCTTATCTTTTTCTTTGCACTGTGTATACTTATTGCAGGTTCACATAGTTCTAGAGAAAATTTATTTGATCATTACCAAACTCAGCCTTCCGTCCGTTGTGTCTTATTCGCCATTCCTAGAGCTTGATACAGTCCCAGAAATGTTTCCCTTTCATAATCCTATTAAATAACTTAAATTCAACTCCATCATGCCTCCCAAGAAGAAAGGCCAGGAGGAGCCTGTAAATCCATTGGTCCATCCTCCTATCGACCTAGACTACATATGTTTAGCAGATAGAGACTACAAAATTCATGAAACCCTTTATGAATTTGAGTTTTTTGAGATGTAATTCTGGTTGGAAGACAAGTATATAGAAAATTATGATGATATTAGATTGTGGGAATCAAATTTACCACATTAAATTTTTCCTCGTACCCACGATGCCCCTAAATTAATCTGCAAGTGTCAGGCCTGTTACATACGTAGCCAAAGAGCCATAATTTCTCCCACAGGAGAAATTCTATTCAATATCACTATCCAATCTATTTATTAAATTATGCAAACCCCTTCTATTGAAAATGGAACCCCTTTCTCACTGAAATCCCTCAATGAATTGTATCAGAAGTTGTACTTTGCAAAAATGGCTAAAACCCTTGAGCTTTTTCTAGCTGAAGATACTCAATTGCGCAAGAAGAATCCTCCCTACTCTTCCCCAATTTTCCCTGACAGAGCCAAAAACATTATCACTGTCATTTCTTACCTCCTTGGATATTACTCTGATCAGTAGGTAGATGAGCCAATTATAGGTTTCCTTTCTATTTTCTCTGTAGATTCTAAGCCATCTATCATGTTTAATTTTAGCCAATTCCTAGCAGATGTTGTCCATTACCAATTTTTCAGATTCCAAATAGAAGAGGTGTTTAAATATGCCTCTATCTTAGTGTATATGTTTTTATATTTTCAGGGAGACATATTCAAGTTTGCAATGTAGAATTTGGATTATGATGGCAACCAACAGTCAGTCATCTTCTAGACTACCATGGTGATGAAAGAAAAGAAAGAGTATTCATACAAACAATTAATTGAACTATTTTTACATGCAGAAATGACTCTTCTTAGCATTACACCTGAGCCAAGAATCAATGAGGATATCAGAAATATTTTATAGCTACCAGATCAAACAAAGACAGGTGACTTATGTATATACCATAACTATACAGAGTTGAAGATTTATGGCAGTGATCTTGCTCCCTACAAGCTCCCAAAATTACTCCCAATGAGGATTTTTTCTTTAGAATACATCAAGAAGATGTTGAATGCTGATGAAGTCCACTTTGTGTTAGCAAATAAGATGTTACAATTCATAACTAAAACACAAATAGACCATTTATTTGTAACAATAGAACAACAGGGGAAGAAGCAGACAAAATTTTAAAGGAAATGGAGTTCAACCTTTGTTTCACCTGGTCATATGATCCATTAGGAACCATATCCAAAATAATGGTAGAAAACAAGTCTACTCCTTACATTCATACACACAGGCCAAAAATTGAGAAGTATATGAACCAAATGGAGTGGACTGAAAACACTCTGCAAGAAGTTGAGGAGAAGTTAGTCTCCACTTTTACATCACAGACTCCTATTCCACAGGAGAAAGCAGGAAAATTACTAAGGGAATAAGAGTCACCTTCAATGACTGAAACTTCCAACAAGGAATTCAAGATTATGTACAAGAAGAGGACCAAGCTCAATCCTAAAGCTAACCCAAGTAAAGATTCAAAACAGGAAGTCATCATAATCACCAAGGAGACTCTTACCTCTTCACAAGTTGGTTACCAAACTAATCTCTCTCTACCACTTCGATAACTTCACAAGATCAACAACAAGACATTAAAACAAGTAAATTTTTCATAGGAGAGAAAGAGAAGACAATATTTGACACATTCAGGGAAATCAAGTTGAAAAATGAAATCTTGAAAACTAGCACCTACAATCAATTTTGGAAGCAGACTTCCTATTCTCAAAGTAGATTTCTGTCAGCATTTGAATCTGAGAAAGGAAAAATACAAATGGCCTTTATAGAGGCATATATTTCACAACCCAAGACAACAACAAACTACAAAAATAATTCATTTGAGTTTGACATCAAAGCCATCCTTCCCATTGATAAAATGGAGATGCAGAAGAAAACAGCTGAAATGATTTCATCCACATTAACTATATGACTATGAGTTTGTCTAAATTGTAGGTTTCCATAGAAACATTCAGTCACAACTAAATATGGATAAATTATCCTCTCTGGCCAAGGCTACAAGAATTAAGTCTTTGTAAGACTTAGTGGTCAGAGTTGGATATTATCCTTCCAACATTAGAGCTATAAAGGAGATAATAAAGAAGAAAAATGTTGACATAGCAGCATTAAGGAAGCGGCTGAAACTGCCATCCACAAAAGATCCTTTAACCAAGGATATTGAAGAAACAAAATCTTAGAAGTCGAACATGATGAAGTTCATCATGGATCAAAATCCCCAATTGAGACAAATGGAATTAGAAATGGATAAAATGATCAATGAGAAATAACTAGCTGCTAATATTTATATGGTCCCTTTGGAGGTTGTACCTCTTACAACCATCCCCACAGCTACAAATCCTACAACAAGTACAATAGATGGTGAAAAAAAATTAAAAAAGGTAGTTTATAATCTGTCTATTCAAACAGAGGAAACTAAGAAACTTCAAGATCAAGTCAAACTGTTGTAGGATCAAAAATACAGAAGTGAAAGTTCCCATGTATTTGAAGCACAGAGAGCAAAAAAATAGATAGAAAGGCTTAAGAAGTTAAATAGAGAGTCATCCATTGTTGAAAATGCAGCAAGATGATGGAGCTTAGTGAAATGAAGTCGCCTTCACTAAGTGGGCCCGCAGGCAAATTCTGGCGCAAAGTCTATTTTTAGACTATGTCTATTTTTAGACATATGGAGCATGGTCCAAGGGTTGCAATATGTTATTCTTGGAGTATTGGTCATGTTGGTAAAAATAGATGGACCTCTATTTTTGGACCTATAGGTCGAAGTCTATTTTTAGACTGCCTATCCTAAAAATAGGGAAGTCAAATATTATTTACCCTTAATAATATTTGGACTCTAAACTTCAGTTTACTCTCTTAGAGCACTTCAGTTCGAGCTACAGAAGTGGCTCATGCATCTGACAGAGGAATTACGCTATTCCTAGGGGTTTGGTGAGCTCATGCATGGTTGACTTCGGTTAGGACTTCAGTGGCAGAAGTTTGGTGGAGTTGATGAGACAGTTGGTGGAGTTGTGTTCGGTTTAACTTAGTTGAACTAGTTGAGATTAGTTTAACTAGCTAATCAACTAGTAATGAGTGGAGTGAATTAAATATTATTTAATTCACTAATTATTAACTCATTATTCAACTCAAGAACATATCAGTTCACTACAGTGCATGGACAGTTCAGTGGAGACCAGTGAAAGAGGTAGATGAAAGGGTTGAGATAGCTATCAGTTGTGACATCAGTTGTGCATGAGATTTGCACCACACTTGGAGGAATTTCCCATGATGATTGCGCTGTCAAGCCTAGGATATTCGAACCTTGGATCTCTATTTAGACAAGCCTTGATTGCGCAATAGAGGTAGGCAATTAGTGGATGTGTTTTGAACCTGTGACTTGTTCAAAACCAAGCTAGTTTGTGTGTAACTTCATGAGATAGTACTGAGTACTTGTGAGGAGTATTGTACTGAGTTTGTTACATGTTTTTCTCCATTATAATCTACACAATAGCTGCGGGGTTTTCAGCTATAAGCTTTCCCCATACATACTGTGTTAATGTGTATGATGATTTGATGTGTTATCGCTTGTTTTTATTTCCGCATGTTTGATGATCTGAGTGGAAGAGATTATGTGTTGCATATAAATTCGAATTGTATGTGATCAGGATAGTCTCGGTGGATAATTGATCATTATTCAGCAAATTTCTACATGGTATCGGAGCTATTGAAGCAAATATTGATCATCACAGTGATTACAAACTTATTTCGGTAGACAGAGTCTGCATGCGGGCCAGGTAGCCTCCGGATTCATCTTTCTTCGGAAAGTGAAAGGTATGGTAAATGCCCCTTGCAGTCAATCTCTGTGCTAGAAATAATTTTTTCTCACAGATCTAGAGTAGTTGAGCTTTGAGGTGGAATTCAAAATTTTGCAGCAGTTTTGTTTTCTTGGTGCCAGTGTTGAAAATGTCTTTCAACGGTTTGCGACTCGAATATGCTCTTGAAGGCAGTTCGAATTATGTTTCATGGAAGGATCACATGGAAGTAGTATTAGAAGATAATGGTCTGAAGGAGTTCGTAGATACGGATGTCCAAAAGCCCACTGATCCTGCTGAAGTCGAAGCATGGCAAAAGAAGATGGCGAAGTGTCGAAGGATCCTGTTGGAGGGCGTCAAGGATCATATTGTATCCAGCCTACATGGAAAGGCTTCTCCATATTTAATGTGGAAAGCTTTGATGGATCTATTCCAGAGTAAGAGCGACCAAAGGAAGCTGGCGCTCAAAGATAAGCTCTGGAACATCAAGATGGAGAAAGGCGACAGTATCGCCAAATACCTCACGAAGTTCACTCAATGCAGAGATGAGCTGGGAAGTGTGGGGGTGACTGTCGAAGATGAGGACATGGTCGGCCTGGCTCTCCTTGGTCTTCCGAAGGCTTGGCACTCATATCAAGATAGTGTCAATGGTCGGGAGAAGCTGCCAGGATGGGAGCGCCTTTGGGCGGATCTCATGCAGGAGGAGATAAGGAGGACTACTCGGGATGGATCTTCATCAAAGGGAGCTGATGAAGAAAATTTCGCTTTGGTTGCCAAAGCAAAGAAGGGGAAGGGTAAGAAAACTTCTCATTCCGGTGCAAAGGGCAAGAAGCAGGATATGGCGAAAGTGAAGTGTTTTCACTGCCATGATCACGGACATTATGCTACCAATTGTCCAAAGAAGAAGAAAAACAAGCAAGTGGGAAGATCTGCAGATGGAGAAGCTTTGGCTTCACAGTTCGAGCTTGAATTTTCACTGATCGCATGCTTGGTTTCAAGTGTGATGGGATCGGTATGGTTCTTGGACAGCGGTGCGTCATTTCATATGACGGGAGATCGGGATTTGTTCTCAGATCTGGAGGACAAAGATTTGGGTGTGCACATAGAGATGGGCGATGATGGTAGATACAGTGCGACTGGTATCGGTACCATATCCTTTCAGAGGGAGTCTGGTAAACCCTTTGTATTGAGGGATGTCATGCATGTACCTGGATTGAAGAAGAACTTGATCTCTGTGGCGATGTTGGAGGATAAAGGGTATGATGTGGTCTTCAGCGAAGGAAAAGCCTTCCTGCGCAGTAAGACTACTGGAGAGACCTGGAAGATAGGGGTTCAAACCAAGAACCTTTATCAGTTGCAGGTAGATGGCTGCGCAGCTATGGCATGCAAAGCGGGAGAAGTGGTGAGCCGGGATGATGAGGGCGAACTGTGGCACGGGAGATTGGGCCACCTTCACCATGGAGCTTTGAAGATTCTGCAGCAGATTTCTACTGGGCTTCCTAGGGGCACTCTTGCGCAGTCAGATCAGTGCAAGGGGTGTACTTTAGGGAAGTATGTGAAAGCCACCTTTCACGAGAAGGATAGTCGCGCCACGACGATCCTTGAGAGAGTTCACACGGACGTGTGTGGTCCTTTCTCAGTTGCTTCGACATCAAAGCACAAGTATTATGTGATCTTTGTTGATGATTTCTCTTGAAAGTGCTGGATCTTCTTCATGCAGAAGAAGAGCGATACATTCGCGAAGTTCTGTGAGTTTAAAGCACTGGTCGAGAAGGAGTCGGGGAAGAAGGTGATTGCTCTAAGGAGTGATAACGATGGTGAATTCATCTCGGCTGAATTCAAGGAGTTCTGCAGCGCAGAAGGGATTCGGAGAGAGCTCATCACACCCCATAACCCACAGCAGAACGGGGTGGCTGAGCGAAAGAACAAAACGATCGTGGGTGCTGCACGGGCGATGTTGCATGATCAGGGCCTACCCCTTCACTTGTGGGCTGAGGCATGCAATACAGCAGTGTATGTGCAGAACCGTTGTCCTCACAAGGTTCTTGGCATGAGTACCCCGGAGGAGGCTTATTCTGGCAAGAGGCCTGATATTTCCCATTTGCGGATTTTTGGTTCTCCTGTCTACATGCATGTGACGAAGGATGCGAGAAGGAAGCTGGATCCAACTGCTGAGGTTGGAATATTTGTGGGGTACACTGATACACCTCACAACTATCGGGTGTATGTGCCAGACAGTCGCAAGACAGTTGTGCGACGGGATATAAAATTTCAGGAGGAGAAAGCCATGCAGTGTTCGCTTGAGAGGGAGCCACACTTGCATGCAGATGAGGAGCTGTTAGTTCCTAAGGAGGAGCTTCCGGATGTGGATCAGCCACAAGAGGAGGTTCAGGAGGTGGAAGAAACCACCCAGGCAGCGCCAACCATCAGAGGGCGCATGCGCACTACAGAAGCTGAGCGACTAGCTCGAGATGCAGAGACGGTTGTAGGACCACCTACAGCACAGCGCAGACAGAGACAGTCACCGGATCGGTACACTGGATACATGGCTCTTGTGAGTCAATGTGTTGTGACGGAGCCATCCTCTTTTGAGGAAGCTGTGGAGGAACCCGCATAGGTTGATGCCATGATCGAAGAATATGATTCGATCGTCAGGAACAGTGCATGGGAGATTGTCCCAAGACCGGTGGGGAAATCAGTGGTGGGTTCGCGATGGATCTACAAAGTGAAGAAGGCGGCTGACGGGAGTGTGGAGAAGTACAAGGCGAGATTTGTCGCCCGTGGCTTCTCACAGATCGAGGGGATTGACTATGAGGAGACTTTTGCACCTGTCGCAAGGTACTCTTCCATACGGACGATCCTTGCTCTCTCAGCGCAGATGGGGTGGCACATTCATCGGATGGATGTGAAGACTGCGTTCCTCAATGGAGTTATTGAGGAGGAGGTGTACATAGAGCAGCCTGAAGGTTTTGAGATCTTCAGCAGTGAGTCGCATGTGTGCCGACTCAAGAGAGCACTGTACGGGCTGAAGCAAGCACCTCGTGCTTGTTACACTCGGATAGACAGCTACTTCACCGGGCTTGGATTCTCCAAGAGTGAGGCGGATCCAAACCTGTACCAGATTGTGGTGGAGGGGAAGCTGTTGATCATCGTACCGTATGTAGATGATCTGATTTTGACTGGCGATGAGCAGTTGATACTTTCATGCAAGGAGGATCTTGCACGAGAGTTTGAGATGAAGGACTTGGGCATCCTTCATTATTTCTTGGGATTGGAGATTTGGCAGCGCAGTGGAGGACTGTTTGTTTCTCAGGGCAAGTATGCCCGGGAGATTCTGGAGAGGTTCAACATGCATGGCTGCAAGCCTGTTGACACTCCTCTTTCTGGTGGTTGGAGGAAGGAGGATGCTACTTCAGCGAAGGTAGTGGATGCCACTGTCTATCGACAGTTGGTGGGGTCGCTTATGTATCTGGTCAATACACGACCCGATATATGTTATGCAGTTAACCAGCTTTCGCAAGCTATGGTTAAGCCTACCAAGCTATTTTGGAAGGCAGGCAAGCATGTATTGCGCTATATTAGAGGCACATCGAGATATGGTCTATGGTACAGACAGGAGGATGGAGCGAAGCTTTCTGGCTTCACTGATGCAGATTGGGTAGGGAGTCCAACGGACCGGAAGAGCACTTCTGGAGGAGTTTTCAGCATTGGGTCGTCAGCAGTTTCCTGGTACAGCAGGAAGCAGAGATCCGTGGCACTCAGTTCAGCAGAGGCCGAGTACATGGCAGCTAGCTTGGCTGCATGCGAGGCTATTTGGATGAGGAAGATCCTCGCAGGATTGTTCAGGTTGCATTTGGAGCCTATAGTGATCTACTGTGATAACCAGAGCTGCATCAAGCTCTCGACTAATCCAGTATTTCATGATAGGTCCAAACACATCGACATCAGGTACCATCATATCAGAGATTGTGTTCAGCGGAGAATCATGATGATTTCATATGTTCCCACGGAGGATCAGGATGCCGACATCCTGACGAAGGCGCTCACCAGGAGCAAGTTTGAATTCCACAGAGGCAGGATAGGGGTTGCAGATAATCCATATCTTGCTGAGAGGGAGTGTTGAAAATGCAGCAAGATGATGGAGCTTAGTGAAATGAAGTCGCCTTCACTAAGTGGGCCCACAGGCAAATTCTGGCGCAAAGTCTATTTTTAGACTATGTCTATTTTTAGACATATGGAGCATGGTCTAGGGGTTGCAGTATGTTATTCTTGGAGTATTGGTCATGTTGGTAAAAATAGATGGACCTCTATTTTTGGACCTATAGGTCGAAGTCTATTTTTAGACTGCCTATCCTAAAAATAGGGAAGTCAAATATTATTTACACTTAATAATATTTGGACTCTAAACTTCAGTTTACTCTCTTGGAGCACTTCAGTTCGAGCTACAGAAGTGGCTCATGCATCTGACAGAGGAATTACGCTATTCCTAGGGGTTTGGTGAGCTCATACATGGTTGACTTCAGTTAGGACTTCAGTGGCAGAAGTTTGGTGGAGTTGATGAGACAGTTGGTGGAGTTGTGTTCGGTTTAACTTAGTTGAACTGGTTGAGATTAGTTTAACTAGCTAATCAACTAGTAATGATTGGAGTGAATTAAATATTATTTAATTCATTAATTAGTAACTCATTATTCAACTCTAGAACACATCACTTCACTACAGTGCATGGACAGTTCAGTGGAGACCAGTGAAAGAGGTAGATGAAAGGGTGGAGTTAGCTATCAGTGGCGACATCAGTTGTGCATGAGATTTGCACCACACTTGGAGGAATTTCCCATGATGATTGCGCTGTCAAGCCAAGGATATTCGAACCTTGGATCTCTCATTAGACCAGCCTTGATTGCGCAATAGAGGCAGGCAATTAGTGGATGTGTTTTGAACCTGTGACTTGTTCAAAACCAAGCTAGTTTGTGTGTAACTTTATGAGATAGTACTGAGTACTTGTGAGGAGTATTGTACTGAGTTTGTTACATGTTTTCTCCATTATAATATACACAATAGTTGTGGGGTTTTCAGCTATAAGCTTTCCCCATACATACTGTGTTAATGTGTATGATGAATTGATGTGTTATCGCTTGTTTGTATTTCCGCATGTGTGATGATATGAGTGGAAGAGATTATGTGTTACATATAAATTCGAATTTTATGTGATCAGGATAGTCTCGGTGGATAATTGATCATTATTCAGCAAATTTCTACATCCATTGGACAAACATTGGGCCAAGTCAAAGAAATAATCTGGAAAAATATCATTGAATCCATAAATTAAATCTAGCCATGCATCGAGATTATATTTGAACATAAAGAGTTGACAAAGAAAAATAATGAGGCCAATAAAACCATCAAGGAAGAGCTTGGAGGTATGCCTACAACAACCAACAACATCATCAAGTTCTTAAACTCCAAGAACAAATATGAGCTGGATGACTTGGGAATGGATGACAGAACAGAGACAATTCTAGAAGTGAAGAATGTTCTTACTAAGAAGAACCTGATCGTTTAGCTAGAAGAGAAATGCCACAACTTAGAGATAGTTGTGAATAGATTCTCCAGTAGGATTGAACCCTTAACGCAGAAGGGTCTACCTTCTCTATTTGTAATAAATGAAAAGATGATGAACATATAGGACTATGTTAAGAAACTAAATGAGATTGCGAGAGACACATCCAAATTATCCAATATCAAATGCACCATGATAGTGAAAGTATTCTTTGAAGCATTAAGTCATGATATTTTCATCTAGCATGAGGTAAACCACATCTTTGTGGTAAAACCTACTTTTTCTAGATATACTAAAGTGGATGAAATTTACATAAAGGTTATTAAGTTAACTATCCCAGACGAAGATTGATGGGATAAGTTAAGTGAACTTCAATAGTAAAGAGTAAATGAGAAAGGTCAACTACAGCCATCACATTAGCCAGCGTAGCCCATGAATAGGTCTACTCAGCAACTGTTTCCTTCAAAACATTTCCATCATGCTAGATCACCTCCATCGAGCTTATTTTTTGTCATAGTTAGAGTTTATTGTTCAATTTAGGCTAATAATACACCGTCTGTTGAGAGTACATTGATTGTAATCAGTTTTGTAATATTTTAGTATAAATACTTCAATGTTCTAAGTATTCTAGGCTGATTTCTAAATATATTTTCCCTACTACACAATTGTAAATTCTAATTTTTGCTAGAGAATCAATAATACAAAGAATTCTTTCAGGATTCATGTGGTATATTCACTGGTGAAGTGCTTCTACTGCTATTGTTTTTTCCATTGGTTTTCCTTTTATTTGTGTATCAGAAATCATTAATTGTAGAATAGAAAGTGTGATGAATAGGACATGTTAATTAAAACACCTTATTCTAGCTTCTTGTACAATTTATATGTTTTCCACTTAAGTCAGATTGAAAAATACTTAATTTTTTTTCAGTGTGAATTGAAATTCAATTTTCTTCCATCTCCATTATTCATTTAAAAATCTAAAGAATCTAGTTAATGCAACCTATCTTGCCTTGTTATAAATCTTTTAAAAATTGATGCAGCATCGAGTTTTATATTTCGACTCCATTGCCCAATGGGAATATATAAATTTAATCAACCAAATCAATCAAAATCAAACAAAAAACCAAGTACAATCATAACTAGCCTAATATCCATTTAAAACAAAGTTAAATTATAAAGAGATATCCCTCTCTAAAGATGGTAGGGCTAGATCCCAGCTTCCAAAGTGGTTTTTATGTTTTCCTCTATGTTTATTCTGCCAATCTTTTAAATTACATAATGATAACATAGTGGCGACCATACTGGGGAAAATTTGAAAAAATTGTAATTTCTTTCGAATTCATAACCCTAGTCAAAACATTGTATTATATGAATACTTCAAGGACATTGGTTTCTTTTCCATTTTTTGTAAATAATAAGTGTGAGTGTGCATTACATCATAAATCTGGCTCCCAAAAGAGCCTACACTAGATCTCATCCTGAGCCAAATCTTGTAGTAATTGTAGATGACCCTGAGAATATTTTGAAAAGAAAGACCATAACAGAGAGCCAAGGAAGTAGCAGTCCTCCTCATAGAGTAGATTCACTCCCAAAAGACTTTGTTTATCTACAAGAAATTGAGTTTGAGTTACCTTTTGAACAAAGCTTATTTAGAACTAAGTCAGCAAATTGGGCAGATCAAATAGTAGTAGACCAAGCTACATTAAGAAGACATTCATCTGAAGGACAACTTGCTCCTATTGATATATACCTTAAAATTATCCAAGACTTTGATAAATTATAGGGTTTAGTTTCAGGTATTGACCTTTCCGTTCATGAGACTTATGTTCAGAAATCTGTAGAAATCTATGCTCTCACTTATTATGTTGAATCATCCACCTCATCACAATATGTGCATCCTAGATTAGCAAGCCCTACCCCTTCTATAGTCTATACTACTACTCTAGTACTTTATTATCAAGAAACTCAAACTCCTTCTTCTCCTCAATCCTCCACCACAATCCAACATTCATCTCCACCAAAATCCCAGGTTTCAACTCAACCTCCACCTTTGATTCAGCCTCGACCCTTCATTCAACATCCACCCTTGATAAATCCTCATATTTTTCATCCTTATATCCTTATAATGGCAGCTAGATATGTCGCCCTTGTCCTTAAAGCTCCTTTAGAAAACATTCCACAGTATTACCAAATGAGAATTCCTCAATTTGATGGAACTAGACCTATCACTTCCCAACAACAATTAGACTGGATGAATGATGGTTTTGACCTTCAGGAGGTAGATGAAGAAAGCGTAAAACTTAGAATTTTTGCACAAAGTGTCACAGGAGAGGTGAGGAAATGGTTTAAAGCATTACTAGCTGCTACCATTAATGATCTCCCTGGATTCCATCATACATTCCTTAATAGGTGGGAAATTGAAAATAATCCTCTTCATATTTTATCTAAATATGAAAGAATTAGGAGGGCACCAAGAGAAAGTGTTTAAGACTATTGCACTAGATTTAATAGTGTATACAGTGCAATTCATGCTAATGTAAAACCACCATAAGGTTTAGCCTTAAAAAAATTCCCAAATGGCTTTGAGGTAGACATGTCTTACCAGCTTAGCGAAATAAATTCATCAACATTAGAAGAAATGAAAAGGGATGCAGTGAGTGTAGAAGCAAATCTATTATCAAAGAGAGCTAGACATAGGAATGAAAGAAGAGTAACCATAAAAGAAGAACCATCTACTTCCTCTGGTTATGCTAAAATTGATTCATTAGTTAGAATAGTAGAAAGAATGATGGAGAGGATTAACCTTAATGAGAGGGTTTCTCCTAGACAAAATCAACCTACACCTCAAAATCATGATCAAAATCTGAGGAGAAATACTCCCCAGATCAAACAAAGAGAACAGAGGGGTCCTGATCAGAAAATTAGGCCTCCATTTTAGGAAAATTATGTTGATGATGATGGAGAAGTAGTAGAATATGTAGAATAAAACAAAATCAATTTAATGGGTATCAATGATGATGAGATTGTGTTTCTTACTCAGGAAAAAAAAGAGTTGTTTTAACTATCCCAAACTGAACTTGATTTTGAAGAATCAGATGACTATAAGCATGGATTTTAAAACTCTATCATGGAATTCTATAGACACCATAATCTTAGAATTAGGAAAACATCATATGCTCCAAATAAAAAGAATAATGAAAACCCTGTCAAGAAAACCTCTAACACTATTGGAACAGGGTCTCCTACAAGAGCTGCGAAACTGGTCCATTTTGTACATTTTTTATTATATTTAGTCTAACGCAGGGGTTTTGGGGTGGGTCAAAGCCCATAATGCATTATAAGTGGGTCAAGGGTAGACCAAGAGTCTGCAAACCACGGTTTGTGGAGCATTGGATGCATAGGCTAAAATAGTATAAGTATTTGAACCTTTTTGAGTTGTAAGACAGACTTGGACTAAGATTGGTGCGAATTGTGAATTAGCAGATCTATTTGGTTTTTTGGGGAAAGGACTCCTGCTGGATGTGTGCATGGAGATCCTCAGTCCTGCTATGTGCGGACCTTGCTGCTACATGCACAGGTTGGGTTTTGGGCACTGTAAAAGGATCTGAAGGATTAATGAATGTGGAAGGTTGTTGAAATCTCTGAATCTATTGGATCTATGATATTTGTTTATGTATTCTCTGTGTCATTGATTTAAGCTACGAAAATACTTGTGTTACTTCTTTATACTGAGATCTAGATCTATTATGGTATGCATAATTCTATATTGAGCTTCGCAAGTAACTGTGCTAAGTGCTTACACTACGTTGACCATTGATCTGGATCTATTTATTAGACTTGATGTAAGAATAGCTATGATAGTTGTCATATTTTCCTATATCTGTTATTCGTTGCAATTATACATGGTATTGCGCACATGAATGTGGAGGAACTAATAGATCTAGGCTCTGTAATATTCGATCTGATATTTTTGAAGTCGAACGCAACTTTGCCTGACTTACCTACCCTCTCCCAGGGTGTGAAAACTTGGTTCTAGCACCCTTGCATACTACTTCAGGTGAGACTTTGGCCTGCACAAGCAGGCCACTGCCGAAAGGGCTAGTAGAATAGGGGTTTGTTGGCAAACCTTAACCTCTGAACCTGGGTCAGGACCCCTCGAGCCAACAAATGGTTCTGTTGTCGGGGCCAGGATAATTTTGAGAGAGGGATCGTGTAATGCCAAGGCCGTACTAGAAACCTTAAAGAAAAGAAATTGATGAATGGTTTGAATGGAAAGTTGAGGAATTCACAGTGAAAGAAAATCGCAGTAAGAGGTTGACCACTGAAGAGTGGAAAAATAGGTATATTTCATAGAGATCTATGATATCTTTTTTATAACCATTGTGATGAAGCTCCAGGAGTGGCTTGCAAGGTTGGTCAAATTTCATAAGTGTTGGAAGGACAAGCGAGTCAGAAAGTGGACCCCATAATTGATCTAGCAATTAGAAAAGGCTAATAACACCATCACTCACACCGTAGAGCACTGGGTGGACAAAGTGCTAGGAGGATTCATGACGAAATTTTCCATCGATCAATTCATCTCCTACTTCGAAGCAGAGCGAATATTCTTCATAGGATTCAGGGGTAAGTTTTTGAAGACTTTACCATTGTTGATTAAGATATTACTGTGCGAAAAAAAGTATTCTATGTAGCCACACTGAATGAATGACCTTTGATCTAGACGGGAGTATGACACGAAGCAGAAAATACTATCAGAACAACCTAGAAGGAGGTAGATCTATCTACAACCTGGTAAGAGAAGCAACTGTGCAGAGTCCTCCAGCCACACCAATTTAAAAACAACGTAGGGGTAAGAATTCACCTACACCTCCACCACCAAAAGATGACATGGCTACGCACATGAAATTTTCTACCTTTCAGGGTGTGGGAGATGATGACATCGAGCGGTTCTAGTTTGTCATAGAATCCGTATGGACTGCACAGAACGTAGCTAGTGACACGGTGAGGAGGGCACAAATTTTCCTTGCCTTTAGAGGAAGAGCTTTGGATTGGTACATGGGATACATCAGACAACATGCAAACTCAAACATTGAAGAGATCAAGAATGCCTTAAAACAACAGTTCAAGAAGCCTAAGTCCTATTCTCAAATAGTGGTCGATCCAAAGGATTTCAAGCAAGGGCCTTTTGAATCTATATGGGAGGTCGATCAATGGCTGGAGAAGGTGATCAAGGAAGGAGGATTTCAGTACGACGATAGAAAACACACGGAGTGGTTCATTGCTATGTTTTTGCCTCACCTATGTGTACCTATGGGTCACCAAAATTTCGAATCACCCAAAAAAGCTCTCGAGGTCGCTATGAAGTTAGAAGCTGCGCCAAGAGACGATACCTAGATAG
The DNA here is from genome assembly GCA_034641835.2 of Pinus albicaulis. Classification (NCBI taxonomy): domain Eukaryota; kingdom Viridiplantae; phylum Streptophyta; class Pinopsida; order Pinales; family Pinaceae; genus Pinus; species Pinus albicaulis. The sequence continues at coordinate 62,840,797 of CM076578.1, read as the reverse complement.
GTGTCTAGCATATCCAAGGACAACTGGAGGTGATGCACATGGAGATCCAAAACCTACGAAAGGTGAGGTGCAGAGGCTATCCAAGAAAGATGGTGCATACATTGTAGGATGAATGGTCACACCAAGGATAGCAACCTGCTGTTAACAAACTACATGCAAGCTGAGGGACCTAGTCCACTGCGCCCTAGGGAAGTGGAAAGACCAAGTGGTTTGGCACTATGGTGCGATGATTGCTGCATTGCAGGGCTGCATGACACAAACCACTGTCCCCGCCTTGCTGCGTATGTCCTAGAAGTAAAACAACAATGATGCAGGTTCTGTAGGTCAGTAGGACATGATGAAAAAAACTGTCAGATGTATGATTTGATGATTGATCGGGGGAATATATATAGGGTGTAGTTAGATCCATCCTCACCTAGATCCCTCTCAAGTGTAAGGGGCTCCCCAACAAGGGGCAGGGGAGGCAGAAGAGGTGGAAGCATAGGTCAGGGACAAGGGAAACTCATATGTTATAACTGTGGAGAGGTAGGGAACTTTTCCAGGGACTGTCCAAACCCTACAAGACAGAGCTACCGATATTGTAGGCAGCTGGACCATGCGATTGAAGACTATCCAATCTTGATAGCGAAGATGCAAGAAAAGTAGCTAACACCTACGCAGAATGTGCAGAGGGTTAAGGCCGAACTACAAGACAAAGATACAAGGGTGAATTTCGTAACATGCAGTGGGATGGCCACCAGGGGGGCTGGGGAGAAAACTGCAACCGAGCCTTTGATCTAGCCAGCAGTTAGCAAACAGGAAGGGTTGGATCTAAAAAAGGAGAAAGAAACATTTATCGCAGCTCGCAAAGACTTTGCTGAGGCAGAGGCATCTACTTCGCAGCCGCCTGAAGATCTTAGGGCAGATGAGGAGGTCAAAACCTTTTCACAAGCATGTATGAAGCTGCTGCACAATTCGAGGGCTGTGAAAAACCTTCAAGCATTGATAAATAGCTACGCAACATGAACTACCCTCCCTCTAGAAGTCAAGGACATACATAAACTCTATAGGTATAAGAAATTCATAGGTAGGGAGATGTGGTTGACTGCGTAGATTAGTGATTATGAGATGGATCATGTTATTTTGGACCTAGGGTCAGATGTGAATGTATTACCTAAATAGACTTGGCAATGAATAGGGGAACCTAATTTGGAATGGTCCACTATCCAACTGCGTATGGACAATCAACAAAAGATCATTCCATTGGGAAGACTATCGAAGATTGTGGTGGATATCGTAGGGGTTAAGGTCTAGGCTGACTTTGAAGTAATTTAGATTTTCAAAGATGCAAACCCCTACCCTGCGCTCCTAGGCTTGGATTGGGCCATCGATATGGGAGGCATCATTAACCTAAAGAAGAGAAGCATGGTATTCGAGAGTAACAGTACAAGGGTAATAGTACCATTAGATCCAGTGGATGGTGAACGATACACAGAACCAATGCGTGATGAAGAGGATGTAGATCACATATATAAGTTGACTGCATGAGACGAAGATTGGATCAACCCCACGGTGGAGGGGGTACTTTGCTGGGAAAAGGATAGTGAATGTTTCTCTGACTTTGATGGGGAGATGGAGAATTGGAAAAATCGGATACATGATGTCTCTGCACTGAGATGTCTTTGGATCACGAAGAACTTCTGCTGCATCTCCTCGGAGGTAAGAGATGTACCTTATTTCTATGGTTCTAGTAATTTTAGGGAATTTTTGTGGGAATTTTAAGCAAAGGTTTCCCAAGAATGACGGCTATGGGCTTGTAAGCTGGCCATGCAAGGATCACCTGCGCAATGGTGGATAATGCAAGAGGAGAAATTCCAAGATTGGGTGGAGTGCAAAAATATGATGATCCTATGATTTGAGGCCCCAGCCGACGTGCGAATCAAAATGTTCCTTGGACCCGAAGATCCATGTGAATATCTAGTCACTTGGATAAAACTATGGTGTGATAGAACTCCCGAGGAGTGGGTCATCTTCTTATTCATGCCCTGGGACCACTTCCCACCTCATGGTACTTAGATGTGGAGCTCCACCAGTGTACCCACCACTGGGAGGATTTGAGGGATGAATTTCTGGGAACATTTGGGTTCATAGGTGAGATAGAGGCGCTTGATGAAACTCTGTGGGACATTGCGACTATAGCATGGGATGAATCGCACCTGTGTATCGCACCTGAAATACCAAATTGGGAGTCGCGGAAACCAAGCAGGATCAAATTTTGTAGCCTAGCTCCAAAAGAAGGTAACAAGGATCCACAAGAGGGTCCTGACTCAGAATTGAACAAGGTGCACACGACTACCGGACCACTCGAGCTGCGAATGGATAGCAGTGAGATGCACCCCACGCTGGCTAAAATTGGGGATTTGAATATTATATGTTCGCCAGCTCCCGAAACAAAGGGGCAGCTGCACTCACTTCTCAACCATGTGGGTTATTACAGGAAGTGTGTTCAGATATATGTAGTGACCATCGCACCTCTAAAATATTTTCTCACAAAGGCGGACCGGTTCTATTACGATGACACAAGCCGAGCAAACATATCTTTGGGTTTGAATTACTTGGGGCTTAAGCCTATGTTGGGGGAAGATGCGTAGGAAGCGCAGGTGTTTGAACCAAACATAGCAGGAACGTCAAGTGCACAGGATGTGCAAAAACTAGCCGTTGGCACAGTAACACCTGGTAAAAAGAAAAAAGTTACCGTTAAAAGGAGCGGGCCGCTGGCATTTAATAGGGTAGATCTTGAGGATTTTTTACCATTTATCTGATGGTAAGTTTCAATTCAAGTTTACCCTACCGTTCTGTAGAAATTTGAATAATAGATAACTTATTCACCGAGATTATCCTGATCACACACTATTTGAGCTTCATGCATAATACATAACCTCTTCTACTATTGATCATCAATTGCGGAAATATAAACAATTGCATGCGCACATTAAAACCACATAATCAATCACACATATAAACACAGTATGTAATGGGAAAGCTTATAGCTGAAAACCCCCAACTATTTGTATATTATAATGATAGATTTCATGTAACAATACATAGCACAAAGCCCCTCACAAGCTCTCAGCACTATCTCACATGCTACACACTACACTAGCTCAGATCAAGCAAGTCACATGCTCAAATCTCCTGCACCTGTTAGCCAGCCTCTACTGCGCAATCCAATATGGATAATCATTAGATCCAAGTTCAAATCCCACCAAGATGTACTGCACAATCCTCATTGGCTTCTCCATCAATGTGTGTGCAAATCTCATGCACCAGTATAGTCACAACTGATAGTCAACCTGCTCTTTCACCTACCTCCATCACTGATCTCCACTGAAACTGTCCATGCACTGAAGTTAACTGATGTGTTCATTAGTTTATTTATGAGTTAATAATTAGTGAATTAATTAATAATTAATTCACACCACTCATCACTAGTGTATTAATCAGTTAGACTAAATACAACTAGTTCAACTAAGTCAAACTGAACACAACTCCATCAAATCCTCAATCAACTCCACCAAACTCACTCACATGATTTCTAACTAAAGTCATCATGCAATAGCTCCACTTAGACCCTAGGAATAGCGTAATTCCTTCTGTCAACTGCATGTGCCACATCCAGGCATCAAACTAAAGTGCTCCAAGAGGATAAGATAATGTTTATAGTCCAAATATTATTAAGAGCTAATAATATTCGACATATCTATTTTTAGACTGGCAATCTAAAAATAGATTCCGCCCAGTATGTCTAAAAATAGAATTCCATCTATTTTTCCCACTTGACCATCCCTCCACAAATAGTATCCTGCAACTCATAGAATCACGATCGACATGTCTAAAAATAGACATAGTCTAAAAATAGACTTTGCGCCAAAAATACCCTGCGGGCCCACTTAGTGAAGGTGAATTCTTTCCACTAAGCTCTGTCATCTTGTTGCATTCTCAACACTCCCTCTCAACAAGATACGGATTATCTGCAACCCCTATCCTGCCCCTGTGGTATTCGAATTTGCTCCTGGTGAGCGCCTTCGTCAAGATATCAGCATCCTGATCCTCCGTAGGAATGTATGAAAGTAACATGATCCTCCGCTGCACATAATCTCTGATATGATGATACCGGATATCAATGTGTTTGGATCTATCATGAAATATTGGATTAGCTGAGAGTTTTATGCAACTCTGTTTATCACAATAAATCAAAGTAGGCTCCAAGTGTGAACCGAACAACCCGACCAGGATCTTCCTCATCCATATAGCCTCGCATGCAGCCAAACTCGCTGCCATATACTTGGCCTCTACTGAACTGAGCGCCATGGATCTCTGCTTCCTGCCGTACCAAGAAATTGCGGTCGAACCGATACTGAAAATCCCTCCAGATGTGCTCTTTTTTTCCGTTGGGCTCCCTGCCCAATCTGCATCCGTGAAGCCACATAGCTTCACCTCATCCGACTGTCTGTACCACAATCCATATCTCGATGTGCCTCTGAGATAACACAATACATGCTTGCACGCCTTCTAGAAGAGCTTGGTAGGCTTAACCATAGCTTGTGAAAGCTAGTTAACTACATAGCATATATCAGGTCGTGTATTGACTAGATACATCAGCGACCCCACCAACTGTCGATAAATAGTGGCATCCACTACCTCCGCCGATGTAGCATTCTCCTTCCTCCAACCATCAGGAAGAGGAGTATCATCAGGCTTGCAGCCATGCATGTTGAACTTCTACAGTATCTCCCAGGCATACTTACCCTGAGAAACAAATACCACCACCGCGCTTACCAAATTTCCAATCCTAGAAATAATGAAGGAGGCCCAAGTCCTTCATCTCAACTCTTTTGGTAAGATCCTCCTTGCATGAGAGTATCAAATTAAATTAACACATCTCCAAAATCAAATCATCTACATAAAGTACAATGATCAGCAACTTACCCTCCACCAAAATCTGGTATAGGTTAGGATCCGCCTCACTCTTGGAGAATCCAAGTCCGGTGAAATAACTGTCTATCCGCGTGTACCAAGCACGAGGTGCTTGTTTCAACCCATACAACGCTCTCTTGAGCCTGCACACATGCGACTCGCTGCTAAAGATCTCGAAACCTTCGGGCTGCTCTATGTACACCTCCTCCTCAATGACTCCGTTGAGGAACGTAGTCTTCACATCCATCTGATGAATGTGCCACCCCATCTGCGCTGAGAGAGCAAGAATCGTCCGTATGGAAGAATACCTTGCGACAGGTGCAAAGGTTTCCTCATAATCGATCCCCTCAATCTGTGAGAAGCCTCAGGAAAAAAATCTTGCCTTGTACTTCTCCACACTCCCGTCAGCTGCTTGCTTCACTTTGTAGATCCATCTCGAACCCACCACTGATTTCCCTTCCGGCCTTGGGACAATCTCCCATGCACTGTTTCTGATAATCGAATCATACTCTTCCACCATGGCATCTACCCATGCGGGATCCTCCACAGCTTCCTCGAAAGAGGATGGCTCTGTCACGATACACTTGCTCATAAGAGCCATGTATCTAGTATACCGGTCAAGTGACTGTCTCTGTCTGCGCTGTGATGTAGGTGCTCCTAAAACCTTCTCTGCATCTTGAGCCAGTCGCTCAGCTTCTGTAGTGTGCTTCCGCCCTCTGATGGTTGGTGCTACATGAGTGGTCTCTTCCACTCCATGAACTTCCTCTTGTGGCTGATCCACATCCTGAAGCTCATCCTTAGGAACTAATAGCTCCTCATCTTCATGCAAGTGTGGCTCCCTCTCAAGCGAACACTTCATGGCTTTCTCCTCATGAAATTTGATATCCCGTCGCACAACAGTCTTGCGACTGTCTGGAAAATACACACGATAGTTGTGGGGTGTATCAATGTACCCCAAAAATATCCCAACCTCTGCGGTCGGCTCCAGATTAGTCCTGGCATCCCTCGTCACATGAATGTAAATAGGGGAACCAAAAATCCTCAAATGGGAAATATCAGGCCTCTTACCAGAAAACGCCTCCTCGGGTGTACTCATGCCAAGTATCCTATGAGGGAAACAGTTCTGCACATATACTGCAGTATTGCATGCCTTAGCCCACAAGTGTATGGGAAGGCCCTGATCATGCAACATCGCCCGTGCAGCACCCATGATTGTTCTGTTCTTCCGCTCAGCAACCCCATTTTGCTGTGGGTTATGAGGTGCTATGAGCTCTCTTCGAATTCCTTCTGCGCTGCAAAAGTCCTTGAATTCACCAGAGATGAATTCACCACCATTGTCTCTCCTAAGAGCCTTCACCTGCTTCCCCGATTCTTTCTCAACCAGTGCCTTGAACTCACATAACTTTGAGTATGTCTCACTCTTCTTCTGCATGAAGAAGATCCAGCACTTACGAGAAAAATCATCAACAAATATCACAAAATACCTGTGCTTTGCTGTCGAAGCTACCAAGAAAGGTCCACACACGTCTGTGTGAATTCTCTCAAGGATCGTCGTGGCATGACTATCCTTCTCGTGAAAGGTGGCTTTCACAAATTTTCCCAAGGTACACCCCTTGCACTGATCTGACTACGCAAGAGTGCCTTTAGGAAGCCCAGTAGAAATCTGCTGCAGTATCTTCAAAGCTCCATGGTGAAGGTGGCCCAATCTCCGGTGCCACAACTCACCATCATCCCGGCTCACCACTCCTTCTGCCTTGCCTGCCATTGCTTCACAGCCATCTACCTGCAATTGATAAAGGTTCTTAACTCGAACCCCTATCCTCCGGGTCTCACCAGTTGCCTTACTGCACAGGAAAGCCTTTCCCTCGCTAAAGACAACATCATATCCCTTGTCTTCTAACATCGCCACATAGATAAGATTCTTCTTCAATCCTGGAACATGCATCACTTCCTTCAATACGAAGGGTTTACCAGACTCCCTCTCAAAGGAAATGGTATCGATACCGGTCGCACTGTATCTACCATCATCGCCCATCTCGATGTGCACTCCAAGATCTTTCTCATCCAGATTAGTAAACAAATCTCGATCTCCTGTCATGTGAAAAGATGCATCACTGTCCAGAAACCACACTGATCCAGCCACACTTGAGACCAAGCATGCGATCAGCAAAAAATCCAACTCAAATTGCGAGGCTAAGGCCTCTCCAGCTTCAGATCCAGCAGCCTGCTCATTTTTCTTCTTCTGCGGACAATTTGTGGCATAATGTTCATGTTGGTGACAGTGAAAGCACTTCACCTTGGACATGTCCTGCTTCTTGCCTTTCGCACCGGAATGAGAAGCTTTCTTGCTCTTCCCCTTCTTTGCTTTGGCAGCCAAAGTGAAATTCTCTTCATCAGAGTTCCTTGATGAAGATCCATCCCTGGTACTCCACCTTATCTCCTCTTGCACAAGATCCGACCAAAGTCGCTCCCATCTTGGCAATTTCTCCCGACCATTGACAGAGTCCTGATAGGAATGCCAACTCTTCAGAAGCCCAAGGAGAGACAAGCTCACCAAGTCCTCATCATCAAAAGTCACCCCCACACTTCCCAGCTCATCCCTGCATTGGATGAACTTCGTGAGGTACTTGGGCATATTGTCGCCTTTCTTCATCTTTATGTTTCTGAGTTTATCCTTGAGCACCAACTTCCTCTGGTCGCTCTTGCTTTGGAATAAATCTTTCAAGGCTTTCCACATCAAGAATGGAGAATCCTTACCATGCAGGCTGGACACTATGTGATCGTTCACGCCCTCCAACAGAATCCTTCGACACTTTGCTGTCTTCTTTTGCCAAACCTCAATTACGGCAGCATCGCTAGAAGTAGGCTTTGGGACTTCAGCATATATGAACTCCTTCAACTCATTTTCATCTAACACCGCCTCCATCCTGTCCTTCCATGCAATATAATTTGAGCTGCCCTCAAGGGCATACTCCAATCACAATCCGTTGAAATACATCTCAACTTCGACACCAAGAAAACACTCCTGCAAATTCGAATTCCACCAGCACAAAACTCAACCGCTTCAATGTTTTGCAATTTCTCCAATGATCAATAATGCTCTGATACCATGTATAAATTTGAATAATAGATAACTTATTCACTGAGATTATCCTGATCACACACTATTTGAGCTTCATGCATAATACATAACCTCTTCTACTATTGATCATCAATTGCAGAAATATAAACAATCGCATGCGCACATTAAAACCACATAATCAATCACACATATAAACACAGTATGTAATGGGAAAGCTTAAAGCTGAAAACCCCCAACTATCTGTATATTATAATGATAGATTTCATGTAACAATACATAGCACAAAGCCCCTCACAAGCTCTCAGCACTATCTCACATGCTACGCACTACACAAGCTCAGATCAAGCAAGTCACATGCTCAAATCTCCTCCACCTGTTAGCCAGCCTCTACTGCGCAATCCAATATGGATAATCATTAGATCAAGGTTCAAATACCACCAATATGTACTACGCAATTATCATTGGCTTCTCCATCAATGTGTGTGCAAATCTCATGCACCAGTATAGTCACAACTGATAGTCAACTTGCTCTTTCACCTACCTCCATCACTGATCTCCACTGAAACTGTCCATGCACTGAAGTTAAATGATGTGTTCATTAGTTGATTTATGAGTTAATAATTAGTGAATTAATTAATAATTAATTCACACCACTCATCACTAGTGTATTAATCAGTTAGACTAAATACAACTAGTTTAACTAAGTCAAACTGAACACAACTACATCAACTCCTCAATCAACTCCACCAAACTCACTCACATGAGTTCTAACCGAAGTCATCATGCAATAGCTCCACTTAGACCCTAGGAATAGCGTAATTCCTTCTGTCAGCTGCATGTGCCACATCCAGGCATCAAACTGAAGTGCTCCAAGAGGATAAGATAATGTTTAGAGTCCAAATATTATTAAGAGCTAATAATATTTGACATATCTATTTTTTAGACTGGCAATCTAAAAATAGATTCCGCCCAGTATGTCTAAAAATAGAAGTCCATCTATTTTTCCAACTTGACCATCCCTCCACAAATAGCATCCTGCAACTCATAGAATCATGATCGACATGTCTAAAAATAGACTTTGCGCCAAAAATACCCTGTGGGCCCACTTAGTGAAGGCGACTTCTTTCCACTAAGCTCTGTCATCTTGTTGGATTCTCAACACGTTCGATGCCCACAGGTGCTATAAAAATGGATGGTTAGCTCAAACAAGGATTTCGTCTCACTTTCATAACATGCACCTATCCTCTTTCTCTCGAGCGAGCCTAAGCTATAAGATTTATCAGGTATACACTATCCCTCTCATGTTAGGTCAACCTCCCCTTGCTGATAGTAGCCACCTATAGTTGGGATTCCTTTCCCATGCTAGGATGACATCCACTAACCTAGCTGAGCCCTCGGCACCTACTACCCTAGAAGTTGAGGAAGTGATGGAGATCAGGTCTAAGGATGAAGAAGTTCTCTCAACGCTAGCCACAAGGAAGAGAAAATAGCAAGCACAAGGCTTAGGGAAGCCCCCCAAAGCTGCGAAATGGGCTTTAGGGAAGCCTAGGACCTCCCCACATCATGCCAAGTCCCCACGAGCAATGCCTCAGGCTCAGGCTACGCAGGAGGAAGTCATGCCTGCCAATCCGATCAACTGGTTACCTCCCTTCATCCGCCTGTGTAGGCCCTTGACATGCACACCAAAGAACCTTGATGGCCTAGTTACCTAACTACAAATGCCGCTAACCCCAGGAGAAGTGCCTATCCTGAGTGACCCCTGTGGGAAGCTCCATGAAGTTAAATTCGATGATCATGAATTGGAAAATTATGACGCCTTCCCTGAGCTAACCCCCACACTATACTTTGACACAATTTACGCGGAAAATGGGGTCATAGTCATTCCTCATCACTGGGTAAGCAGATTGGCCGGATCCGGGCTCTTGAACCTGCTGCCCAGAGTCAAGAATTTTTTCCCCCGTTGGTTGCAGCTGTCAATGCACTGTGCACGTAGGTGGAGACCCCACCACCACAGTGACTCGATATGAGTCACAAGATTGTGTTGTGGGACTGTTGGAACAGGGTCTCCTACAAGAGTTGTGAAACTAGTCCATTTTGTATATTTTTTATTATATTTAGTCTAACGCGGGGTTTTCGGGGTGGGTCAAAGCCCCTAATGCATTATAAGTGGGTCAAGGGTAGACAAAGAGTTTGAAAACCATGGTTTATAGACCATTGGATTCGTAGGCTAAAATAGTATAAGTATTTGAACCTTTTTGAGTTGTAAGATAGACTTGGACTAAGATTGGTGTGAATTGAAAATTAGCAGATCTGTTTAGGTTTTTGGGGAAAGGACTCCTGCTGGCTGTGTGCGTGGAGATCCTCAGTCCTATTGTGTGTAGACCCTGCTTCTCTGTGCGTAAATTGGGTTTTGGGTATTGTGAAAGGATCTAAAGGATAAATGAATGCGGAAGGCTGTTGAAATCTCTGAATCTATTGGATCTGTGATATCTATTTATGTATGCTCTGTGTCATTGATTTAAGCTGCGAAAATACTTGTGTTACTTGTTTATACTGAGATCTAGATCTATTATGGTATGCATAATTTTATATTGAGCTCCGCAAGTAACTGTGCTAAGTGCTTACGCTATGTTGACCATTGATCTGAATCTGTTTATTAGACTTGAAGCAAGAATAGCTGCGATAGTTGTCGTATTTTCCTATATTTGTTATTCATTGCGATTATACATGGTATTGCATACATGGTTGTAGAGGAACTGATAGATTTGGGTTTTGTAATATGCAATCTGATATTTGTGAAGTCGAACGCAGCTCTGCCTGACTTACCTACCCTCTCCCATGGTGCGGAAACCTAGTTCTAGCACCCTCCCATACTACTTCGGGTGAGACTTTGGCCTATGCAAGTAGGCCACTGCAGAAAGGGCTAGTAGTATAGGGGTTTGTTGGCAGACCTTAACCTCTAAACTTGGGTCAGGCCCCCTCGATCTAATAGACACCACTTCAAAGAAAAATCCAGAAAATGTTGCTAAGAAAGCTGTTGATAGTTCTAGCAAAAAGGCCTCTAAAATTCCTGCCAAAAAGATTGTTGAGAGTACCTCCAAAACTACTCAAACATATGTTCCGAACACTAGTCACCAAAAAGAACATGTATCAAAATAAATAGTTGATAAATCTGACTTTCCAAAATTAAATAAATTTCAAGCATCATTCAAGATTGAAAATGAACTAGTAAAGCTGAAAATTCCTTTCCCCTTGACAGAATTAATGAACAAAAATTTGTACAGAACTCATGTTATGAAAGCTTTGAACATAGGCGAAAATAATGACACTTTAATTTTGAATGATGATCAGCTTGAATTATTATTTGGTCTAGAGTAGATGGTAAACCAGAGGAATGAGGTATTCCTCTATTCTATGTTAGTCTGAACGTTCATGATAAGATTCTCCATAATGCTATGTGAGATTCAGGTGCTTCACACAATTTGATGCCAAAAGATGTTATGGAGAATCTTGTTCTTGACATTACTAGGCATTTCAAAGACTTGTATTCAGTTGATTCCAAAAAAGTAAGATGTTTAGGTCTCATTAAGGATCTATGTGCTACTTTAGCCCAAATCCTAGCTAAAAGTCTAGTAATGGATATAGTGGTTGTTGATATTCCCCCTAAGTATGGCATGTTGTTGCCATGCTCATGGGGAGAAAAATTACAAGGGACCCTACAAATGGATATGACTTATGCTACCATACCAGTGTTTTGTCAAAAACGAAGACTATATAGGGAAACCTTAATGAAATACATGGTGAGTAGTCAAAAGAAACCACATATTTATCCCCTTTGCTCTGTTCACTCTGATTTAGACTTCTTCATTATTTACAATGATGGATACATTGATGCTTAGGTCATTAGTGCTGAAAATTACATTTGTGAAACACATTAAAATCAAACAAAAATTGTGCAACAAAACACTGGAACTAAACCTTTTTGGAACATGATTTTTTATTGCTCTTGTAGCAGAGCAGGCTCAGGAGAAAGTGTGTGGGTCTCAAATTCAGGAAATAATCATTCAGAAGGTCATTCATATAAAATAAATTTTTAATGTACCAATAACATAGCATAATATGAAGCACTTCTTTTAGGCTTCCAATTATTGAAGAAATTATGTGCTAAAAGAATTTATGTTCATGGAGATTCTGAATTGATTATAGAACATATTAATGGAGAATATGCTGCAAAACATCCTAGACTAAGAGCATACAGAAATGTTGTTATTGATTTCTTACAAAAATTTGTAGAATATGATCTTTTTGTTATTCCTAGAAATCATAATTTCCTTGCTAATGGTCTGGCTTTTTCAGCTAGCACTTGTAGAATGTCTCATCCCCATAGACAATATACAGTGGAGGTTAAACATCATCCAACTATACCAAATAATATGAGGTATTGGCAGACATATGGAAATGAAAAACAGATTGAAATTTTTTTGCAATCCAAGGATAAGTATGATGAAAATAACATAGATTTAGATTGTGAAGTAGAAGATCAAATAGTTTTTAATATTCCCAATTAGCTTTCAGCTAGTTGGAATATTATATGTTGCTTCTATTTTCAGTCTAGAGGAATAAGTGGGGTAGGGAGACCCTTAAATATCTTTAATAGGAATAAAACACTTCTACTATGGATGTGGATCAGTTTATATAGTCAAAATAAAGCCACCTTAGTTGTGAAATGGAGCAATGCATGTAGAATAGATCAAGGTTAAGCAACTCAAAAGCGCTACCAAAGAAGAGAGTGGAGCAAGTGAGGACAACACAATTTTGGAGGAGGAGTCTTTGCATGGAAGTAACCTCATAAATGAGTGGGGACAAGGGTGAGAAATCTCACCAAAATATAAGGGAAGGGATGGCAGCCATGAGAAGCATGAAAAATATTGTTTATGTTTTAGTCTTATGACTTATTACATGCTTCAGTTGTTTAGCTGGGTTTGTTGTACTGTTTAGTACAAGGGCATTTTGATGTGGGAATTACTCACTCTTTCTTGGAGGACTTGGGAAGGAAATCTAAGAGAAGTATTCTGAGCTTCATTTCCACCATCCGGAATTGAGCCAACCAGTCACCTATAGCCACAATGTAGTATCCTTGAGGAACTGTGTTATTTTTCATGGTGTTGCAGTGGAGGGGTCAAAAACCCTGTTTATGAGCTAGTTTCCTAGTGAAAGGATTAGCCTTTCACCCAAAAAGCTAGGGAGGAGGAATTTCAGCCATATATTTACCATTTCAGCCATTTTTCAATAGAGCATCAGTGAGACAACATGATTCATCCATATATTTGTAGTCTGCACATTTTTTATCTTGTGTATTTCAAGAAACCCTTGTCGGGTTATCTTGGGATTGCGTTTGAGAGACTAGATCTCCATTTTCATCTCCTTTTAAGTAATATATCAGCAGATCCATTCATATTTATTTTTCTGTAGTAGTAACCCTCACTGGAACTGTGCTGTCATGTATTCTTGCATTTCTGTGTTGAAACATACTTTGGGATTGTAGTGTTTATGGGCTTTGGAGGCTTGTTTCCCTAGTTTGAGTGATTTTTTCCTCAACACATTGTATATTTTGCTTCTCTAATACATAATATAATGGATCTATGATTTTCTAATATGTTTTGCATCATTATTTGTTTTACATTTCAGTTTAGTGTTCAATATTACTGTCTTTCCTAATTTGGAATATTACAGTGGTATCAGAGCTCTAATCTTGGTTCAGCTTGTGGGGAAATACATCTATAGCCATGGAGGAGAGAGAGAATCCAAAACATCTTCTCCAGACTGTGCAGGACATTTCAAAAGATATCAAGGAGATAATATTTGAAAGACACAAGGAATCCCGTAGAGGGTTTCACCATGTAGAAAGCTCTGGCACCTCACATTTGTGGTGGGAGAAAATAGTAGCACAACCTTCTTCACAACGCTCCACTATGTCTACATTCCTATCATTAGAGGGTGAAGAAGGGGGGAACTTGAGGGAAGAAACCCTTGGTGACCATTTTGTGGAATATGAATCTCAATCCCAAAGGTTCAAGGAGCATCTGAACTTTTAGGAGTTTTCTCAGATCAAGGATGGAAGGAGATCCTTCAATCACCATAAAAAGGGAGGGTACATGTAGAATCAAGATCTACAATGCATTTTGGGCAGATTTTTTTTTCCTTCTTATGATGGATCACCCAAGTGCATAACCAAGGCTTGGGTAGAGAAGTTGGATATTTATTTCCAACTCAACAGAGTTTCAAAATTGGAGGCTATCAAAAAAGAAGTGCTGCACCTAGAAGGTGAGGCACATGAGTGGTGGTTTCATGGGTTATCTACACTTGGGCATGCTAGTATAACTTCATATTCATACTTCACTAGGAGGTTGGTGGAGAGATTTGATCCCAGGGATCTAGAGGCACACTTTGTTAGGCTAACCAAGCTCAAGCAATTGGTAGATTTAGAAACTTATATCTCTGAGTTTCTAAAGCTGTAGTCATGGTATCTGACCAAACCATGACTCAGAGAGTATGCATGTTCATTGATGGGATGGTTGAACCATTGCATGGGTTGGTGAAATCCACTAGACCAAATATGCTCCAATAATCTATGGAGAAGGCTATGGACTTAAAGAATTCTTTACCCAAAGAGAAAGCCCCTTTCCAGCAAAATATCTCCTCTTGCACAAAGGAGAATAAGGAGAAGACATCTCTTGATAATGATCAGAGAGATCTAAGGAAGAAAAAACTTTGTTTCACTTGTCGGGAGCCATGGGTACCCAACCACCAATGTGTTGCAGGGAAAGCACATTGCATTGAGATATTTTCTGATGAGGAGAAGGAAACCAAATTTGTAGCAGCAGAAGGAGGTGCACCACCCACAGGAGATGTAGTGAGGGAATTTTCTCCAATGGGAGGGACTCTTTCAGCTTTGAGAGGAGTTCCCAAGTATCTAACTTTAAGAGTTAGAGGTACTATTCTAGGGTAAAGAGTATTAGTATTGGTAGATAGTGGAGCTACCCATAACTTTATTGATACACAGTTGGTGCAAAGGAGGGGCATTCAAATAGAATATTTTGAGGGTTTCTCAGTTTTGGTTCCAGGAGCTAGAACCATGTAGTGTGCCAAATATGTTCTGGCATTAACCATTCTATGGGAACCTACACATTGATAGACCACTTCTTTGTGTTTGATATTCCAGACACCAATGTGATATTGGGTGTCCAGTGGTTAATCACATTAGGGAAGGTTACCACAGATTGGTAAACCCTAGAGATGGAATGAACAGAAAAGGGGAGTGGTAAACATCAAAAAATCTAAGGCATACACACCTATCCACCCTAGATTGTATCAGCACACAGGATGGAAGCAAGTTTTCTCAGAGGGGACATAGAGTGAGTTAGTGTCTCGTAATTTGGCAGATTGGTAAACCAAATGACAGGGTAACATCAGACCAAGCTTTGGAGTCCTAGGACCTAGCCTTCCTGGACTCAAAGAGGGCTCTCTCTATTATGCGAAGGATGTGAACTTGTTTGCTTTGTATGTGTTATTTTAGGCTAGCTGTTAAGTATATTTTGGTTTTTTTTTTGTTTTTTTTAGGTAAAATAATCAAAAAGGACAAATAGAAAGAGATTTCATCAAATCAACAGGGCTATGGGGTCAGATAAAGTCAGGACTGTCTAAATGGTGGACAAGGTATTACTGTAGGGCCGATTTAGTCAAGGTAAATGGATTCTTTGGGTGAAAGTGAAGTGAAATGAACATTAAGTTTGTGAAATACAAAGATATCTTAAACATATATAGTTTTAAAGTAGGTATTCATGAGACAGTGAAAACCATAAATATCTATGAATAAAACTCAAACTGATACATATGAAAGATAAACAATCCGTCGATACATAGAAGCATAAGAACTTCTAACTCTAGACAATCACCTTTAGCTATTGGGAAAAAAAAAATATATAAAAAAAGAAACTCAATATATGAAGAGGGAACTTCTAAAAAAAATATATTGAGCTATCGAGAACTCTGAAATAAGTTTGCAAGCATGGACAAAGGGCAAGATCGAACGAGACCTCTTTGAATTAACTATAGCAGTCAATATTTCATACAAAGATTTTAGAAATGGAGTTTTGAGAAACTATAAGTAAGTAGGGCATACCTTAAATCATACAAGATAGAAAAACATACTGACCATAAATGAAACAAATAATAATTTCTTGATGGACCTAAAGGGCAGTTAGGAATCCTTTACAAATGATCAAGAAGAGGAAAACATCAAAGATGTAACATGTATGATGTTTGAGGTGCTTCCATGAGCATGTCTCAAAATATATTTTTCTGATCTATAGCAAATGAGAAGTATGGAACATTAATGAAAAAAAGGAAACATAAAAAAATCAGAGAAACATCACCATTCACCAAGCCATGGAATCTTGCACACAATGCTCCTCCACCATCAAGCCAAGCAAGACATCATCCACTTCCTAAAACAAGTATTTATTCCAATCTTATAATGATATGTATTTCTCTCAATATATAAATTTATGCCTCTTTGTTACAATGAATCCTCTTGGTTTATATAAGCCAAAGAGGAGGAAACCCACTTAGAGTAACTAGAAGGCCATTGGCCAAAAACAAATATCTAAAACTGTCCTTGAGGCCTAACAAAGTCCAAGGAAATTAATATCCTTCAAAAATATATTTTCAGACGAAAATAGAAAAAAAGAAACACTTTTAAGGCCTGACACATAAGAAAAAATTTCTTAATTCACATTTGGCTCAGTCATCACTTAGAAAACTGCTTTTCAGCAAAATCTACAGGAGCATAGCACTAGAAAAAAGTCTGTTTTGCAGAGTAGTTTTGGCAGACTTCTCGATGTCGAAATGAGTCCTGTGATGGCTCATTGGAAAGCTACAGATGTCTAATTTACAAATCTACTTTACTTTTTTTAATATAATTTTTATAAGTCAGAAAAAAAGTAGAAACAATGAAAAAAACCATGAGTGTAGCACCTGCTGATATTAGGGGCATAAAGGTAAAAAATGGTTGTTTTTGGCCTTTTTGAGGGACCAAAACAACTTCATTTGATCTAAAAATTTCTGATCATGTTCCTTTGATGTCAAGGAATCCAAAAATATATTTTTCTTCAGCTGAGGATGGTCCAAGAAAAATTTAAGGCACCCATGATTTTATGCTCTTAGGCCTAAAATTCACACAAAAAAAAAAATGTGTTCAAAAATGCCCAAATTTGGTGAGTAAACCCCTTAAGGGTTTTTAGAAACATGCAATGAAGCTTGAGAAAGAATTCCAAGCCAGGATAGGCCTTTTCCATGTTTCTCTGTCGGGCACCTCCTTTGTACAACTTTGAGTTTCCTTCGGGCAAACTGATTCAGCTTCTTGTAGTGCATGGTCATTCTCCTTTGTAGGCACAAATCCTTGTTAGCTTTTTCCAATTTGGTTTCCAAATGTTGATTTGCCCTCTCAAGCCAAGACTCTTTATCATTCTAAATCTATTTTGCAAGGAGCTCCGTAAGTGGGTACTTCTATGCACGAGTTGATTCTTCTTCTTCCTGCTTTTGCAATGCTCTTCTAAGACCCATGGTCTTAGGTCTCTTTCTTGCTGGCCCTTCTTCTTCACCATCTTCCACATAATCACCCATGTATTCTTCTAGCCTCGCTTATGAATTTTGAGCTTCCCTTCTGTATTTGAGTGCCCAGGCCTCATAGATTTCCATATGTCCACTCATTTGATTATTTTGCAATTGCAAATAGTGGATGATGTCTTTTGACCTTTCTAGGCCATTTTCCAAGTCTTTAATCTGATTCTCACGGTTTTGTAAAAGAGATCTAAGAATACTGGCCTCATCAGCTTCAGCATCACTTTCTATTTGTATTATGTCAAATTCCCTTTCATGCTCATGGCTGCTCTCTTGCTGTTCAATCTTCTCTTTTCCCTTACCTTTAATTATTTTCTTTCCTCTGGTTTTCTTGGGCAATTCTACATTGCTCTTCTTTGGAAATTTTCCTCTACTCCTTAGTGCCCTAGTGATATTTCTAGTCACTGCTTGAGTGGTTTTCTTCCTTTTTTTTTTGGTGTTTTTATCCTTTTCTACTTTTGATGAAGGAAGCATGGCCCCTTGCCTTGGAGAGGCAGTAAACACATGCTCTTGACTTCGCTGATGATGAGTGAGAGGAGGAGTTAATATATGGGCTTGTTTAGTTTGGTCTCCTACAGCCTCAGGGCTGTCCTCTTCTCCAAAAACATTCTCTGTTTTCACTTCATGGTTACTTTTCTGTGGAGAAATTCCTTGTTTATTATATTTGATATTTGTAATGAACTCATCATCAGGAGTAATCTCAGAAAGATCATGCTCTTTTTCTGTTTGGTGAGAGATGTCTAGGTCTGCTGTTTTTTCCTTTCCAAAACTATCTCTACCTTCATCCATCTTCTTGCAGTCATGAATGTTTTTATTACTTCCCTCTTTGCTGTGACTGCTTCCATCATTTTCATCTTGACCTTGGTCTTCAAAGGTGTCACAGTTTTTGATGTTTAGGCCTTGAATGTTTTGACTGTTTGGGCTACCTCTTTCCTCGTCAAATTTGACGTCTTTACTGAGCTTTGAACTGTTTGATTCATCATTGTCACTGTTTTCAATGTTTTCCTAATGTGGGCTGCCACTTTCACCATTTGTGCTTTTTCCATCCCTTTGTGAGCTATATTTATCATCATTAGTGCTTTCAATTTCCTCTTGAGGGCTGCTTTCATGATCTCTGTATTGTTGATCATCGCCTCCTTCATTGTGCTTACTATTATCACTATTTTCACTTTCCCCTTGTGGAATACCTGCCTCATCATGCTTTCCTTTCCCTCTACTGCTGCTCTCATCACTTTCTTGTTCTTTGTCACCATCACTTCTTTGTTTTTTTTTATTGCATTCTTCTTTCTCACTGTCATCTGTGGAGGATGGTTTTTTTTGGGGAGTAGACTCATGAGAAGAAGAGAAAACATAGGGTGTGGAGGGCAAGGAATGAGCATGAGGAGGGCCTCGGGATAAAAATGGACTGATTTGTAGTGGCATAGAAGATGCAGAAGTGAAATCAGGGTGAGAGATGAAATTTTCCCAAGGGATGCCCTTTTGTTTCAGCTGGTGAAGGATAATGATCTTAATGAGAGAGTGATGGAATAAAATTTATTTCTGCTGAGTTGGACATCTTGTCTATATTTTTGCACAGGAAAAAGGGTAGGTTTAGCAACTTATATTTTGTGAAATGCAAAAGGAGTATGATGTGATAATAATATACTCGGGAGAATCTACCTTCACAAGTGAAAAAATTCATGATTATTTTCACGAGGACTACATAGTCATCCAACAAGTGTGAAAAATGAAAGATGGAGTTGCATGCATCTTGATGATTTGTTTTTAGAAAAGGCTGATAGTGGCTGAGGTCAAGGTATGATTGTTTGAACCACTCCTCTCCTATGTAAGGGATTTTGGTTTCTTTAGAAAAAGCTCTAGGAGTGAGTTCAAAATCTAGAGCTGCTATGTGAACTTTCTTTCCATCCAATCTAAGGGCAAACATCTCAGTTAAATAAGGGTGGCTAGTGACCTCTGGTATTATACTGCAAAAATAAAAGCAGCCTACTTCTTGAAAGTAGGACAAGACTGAGGGAGAGGCAATGATTTCTTGAATAGTGGTGGGCTCAAATCTGTTATGTTGACCTCCCTTTTTAACATTTCTCTTTGGAGGCATTTTTATTTTTTTGTCTCTCCCCAAATTTCAAATAAAAAACCTTTCAAATGTAATAGACACTTTTTCTTCAAATTTCCTTGAACTCCAATTTATCTTTCAAAAACAAAACTTTTTTTTAAGACCAGGAATGCTGAGGGGTAAAAAACATGTAAAATACCTCAAAAAAATTCTTTGCTATGATGAAAAAACCAAACTAGGTACAAACAATTCAATTCGGGCCCCTTTTTGCAATAGTGGATTGGTGCTACACCCTGCACACAGGCGCGTAGCATCTACACGCTGGGCCGGGTGCCTGGGCACATTCTGCACATTGGGCAGAATGTCAAACACGTCACGCTAGTGTACAGGTGTGTCACGCCCCCTGTAATTTTCTCCGGTAAGCTGCTACAGGCATGTAGCACCTAAACACAGGCGTGTCGCGACCAAAAAATTTTGCACGAGGCTTGCCCGAAGCCTGAAAATTTGGCTTGCTTCTTCTGCCAGTCGATTATTGAAGTCAAAGATGCCCGTTTTAGGGCTTTTGCGTCTTTTGAAATGTATTTATAGCACATAGTCATAATTTTTTCTTTTTAAAATAGTTTCATTTAAACCTTTTCCTCCCTGTTTTGTTTTTAGAAAAACAAAAGGTGATTGTTTTGCCTTGTGCAAAAGTTTAATTTACTTTCTTCTTGGTGCAAGGGTCATTTCTATGCTTTGAAATTTTGCAAACTTTGACCTCCATCATTCTTTTAATAAGACAACTTATTTCAACACCTTTGCACCCTCTACTTATTATCGAAGGAGGTGCTCCTTGTACTCTTTGATGTCTATTGCACTTCTACCCAAATTCTATGAAACAGTTTTGAAACATTTTTCACTGTGGGGTATTTTTAACCAGATTTTTCAAACTGTGAAACCAGTATGAAAACCATGCACTCTCTGCTTATATATGAAGGAGGTGCCACTTTCTTTGGATTTTTTAAGGTAGTTTCTATAAAAAAATTCCTCTCTGTTTTCAAATGAAGTAGGCCCTTTAAAGCAGTATTTTCCCTCTACTTGTCATTGAAGGAGGCTTCTTTAAAACTGTGTCTTGCCCTATCTTTGTTTGTCATTTAAGTTTCCGCCCTTTAAAAATGTTTAGGCCTGGTCTCTGTTTATCAAATGAAGCTTTAGCCTTCTAAACAAACTGCTTTTTTTATGCCCTCTGCTTATCACTTTTAAGGAGGCTTGTTAAACACAAACTGGTTAGGCCCTCTACTCACGATTGAAGGAGGTGCCTCATAAAAACAAGTGATTTCCATCTGCTTATCATTGAAGGAGGAAATTCAAATGGTTTATCCTTTATCAATCTGTATGATACATGTTTCTTGTGACCGTGGAGATAATGAATAGGTAAGATATTTCAAACTCCAACATATCTGGTTTGTGTCTCTTAGGTTAAATCTCTTTTTGAGTAGCTTTAGCTTCCTTTGTGATGACAGTATCTTTGATGATTTAGAGTCTAGGATATAGGGGTATAAAAAAGGTAGCTGTTCCCTTTTTATGCTTTTCACTTTGATGCCTAAACTACTGGAAGTCTTTCGCCAGAAAACTAACATGCCTAGCCTCATAAGACTGTTTTTCAGATTTGTGCCCATATGTTTGGGAAGAATGTGAAAATTCCATTGTGAGTTGACATGAAGTGCTAGATGTAGTAAATTCCAACCTTTGTACTCATTTTTCCATGATGGATGATTCTTTGACTTTCTTGGTGTTTTTTATTTTGCAGTGATGAATCTTATTGGCTTTCCTCTTCTTAAATCTATATTTTCTTTAGTCTTCAAATAATCAACTACTCTTGCTTTTAAGCTCTTCCTTGAAGTGTTTCGTTGCCCAAAACAGATTAATGCCATCCATCCTAGCACCCCTACAAAGATGCACTGATAAAATGACTTTGATCATTGAAGACCTTTTTTGAGGTATCATGATGATAATGCTTGAAAATTTCACTTGATCACTTTCTTCGGACATAGGACCTTCTTACTCTGTTTCTTCCTGAATTTGAACCTTATAAGTTTTGCTGAAACAAAACACAATGACCATTTTGATGGTGTATGACCTAAGGATAAAAAAGGGTTTTGTTTTTCCATATGAGAAGAGAGGATGGCTGACTGATATTAAAAACAAGGTTTTTCACTAGAGATATTCTTCTCAAGATACTTACCCTAAACACCATCATCTAAACCTAGACAGTTTGTCATAATTTCTGAAGGACTTCTTGGGCATAGTAAGGTCATCATATGGGAATTTAAACAGTGAGAGGGGAGGAGGCAACTTGTCCTATGCTTGACAGTGAGTTGTGTGAAAATGAGGGATTTTTAATATTCAGATATACAAGGCTTATGACAGTTATGGATAGGGGAGTTTTATCAAGACTAAAACTTGATAACCACTTCTAACACAGTCTGCAAGAGAGGAAAATGATAAAAAATTCTCTAAGGGATTTTCTAGAGGACAAATTGACTATTTGAAATTGGTTTCTAGAAAACCTAGGCAAGGCATATAGTCATCACAACAGGCAAAAATACTGATGACTAATAGTGGCTCCATTTTGGGAGGGCACCTCCTTTTCGGGAGGTGTTCAGAATTGCAGATCTATGGCTTATGAGGACTAGTGCCTCATCCATTGGCACAGATTTATTTTTTCCTTGATGCTTTTCCTGAAAATGATGTTTTCTGACAAACTGATAGCATGATTAGCATCAACCTCATCTCTACTTACCCAGCTATATTCCCTAACATTTTTTCTTCTTTGGGTGCACATGGACTGGAAAACCCTGTGACATGATATTTTTGAAAGAGAAAACACTATCTACTTCTACACTTATATCTTCTGGGAGTTCAGATTAAACTAATGAACTCCTTCATTTCTCTACCTATACTAGATCAACTGTCAATATTAAGCTGTTTGACAGGATTTAATTCGCTAGGCTAAAACATGGAATTGAAAAATGATCAAATCAGGATTATACAGTCTGATTTTTCATGTGTTTATGGCATAAAGACAAGCTACAAACAAATTTTATTTTCGTACTGTTATCCCCCCTATGAAATTCTTGACAAGCAAGCTGGGGTCTAGGTTGTTGTGGAGCCTTCAAGGAATGCCTCTCCCCCCTAAAAATCCATCCTCCTTGAAGTCTCTTGGTGCTATGCCTTATGTAAGTCCCCTCTACTGGTTCTTTTCCCTAAGACCTACAGTTGCCCCTTATACCCCTACAAAATGTCCCTTTTCCCCTTTTTTCCTCCTTCTAACAGAGTGCCTTTGTTCCCCTCTATTTCCCCTATTAGCCCTATAAAACCCTCCAAAATCCCCTCTAAAATCCCTACACCCTTTTTTTTCCCCAAGTCCCCCTCCATCTCCCTACCATTACCCCTTCTAGCCTTTAATTTCATTTAAAATGGCTTTAAAACCCACTTTCCGACTATATGATAGGCCTAGCCCTTTCCCCGCTATCCCCGCGCCCTTTTCTCCCCATGTAACCCAGTGCCGTGATCTAATCGCTATCCCCAAAGGCACTTCCCATAAACCATGAAAATTTATAATAAGACTTTATATTATAAAGTCCCCCGCTTTCATCTCCACCATCCGTTTAAAATATGATCCGACGGTGTGGAGTTCGCCCGATCAGTGGTCCCCACTCCCGTCCCCGCGCACTGTTCAAAACTGCCTGTTTATTCCGCACCACCTTTGAACGGAGGGTAGTTTTCCTCGAGCACCCAGCGATTCCACTCATCAACTGCCACCTATCTCTTGTACGTTTCCGAAACCACCCATCCCCCGCGCGTTATCGTTCGGTCCAAACCTCGCAGCGAAATTCACGGCAACCGTTAGATCTTAAATGCCTCATCCAACGGTCATCATTTGTCTGAGCTGCTCACCCGTTAATCTGCCTCCGCCATGCCCACTGGCCCACCGTCTGTTGCCCTCCACCATCGATCCCCACCATGATCGATGGTCAGGATTTTTCTATCCGCTGTTGACCATTCTGCCGTCGCCCAAGCCTCCATGTCATCCGTCCACTTGGCATTCCGTACTCCACGTGCATTCTCCGTGCATACTCCCATTCCATTGCATATAATTGATTCGTTTCATGTTTCTTAACGTTTTCTCATTTTTTTTCACTCTGCAGACCACCACCTCCACCAGAGCAGATTTCCATTGTTCCTCTGCATTTTTCTCCGCCATGTCACCGCCTGCACTACCTTTCTCCTCCTCCACATCATCCACCAACCCGTCCATGATTTTCTTCACAGGTTTCATGTTTTTGCAGGGTTTTCAACAGGGAATGACCGCCATGTTGCACGATCTCTGTCACAGTGATAGGGTGACCATAGAAGACCATGTGCAGAGGTTGTATTCAGAGCCTAGTGTTACAAGAAATGTTTGGAGGTGTTTGCGCCATAAATTAATCAAAGGGCAAGGTCTAAACTCTACCAAATCTCCGGCGCCATTAAAGCTCAGAATGCATGAACAGTGACAGTACGTGAACATCAGAGAGCTTGAGGCAAGTAATGGAAAAATTATGAGCTTCTTCAGGGATTTTTAGAAGAAAAAATTACAAATTAGAAGACCCCCAGGATCGATCAAAGGATCTCGAGCACAAGAAAAAGGAGTACCACAGCCGAAACATGTCAAAATCATATCCGGAGAAGATCACTCTTTCACAAGGGAGGTGACAGAGATTAAATACTCAAGCAGTTAAACAGAATGGGTTTCGGCCCTGCATTCATTTTTGTGTTCAATGTTACATTTAGTGTTCACCTACCACCTCAGTCAATCTTCTTTTCATCCTCTGCTATAAAACATAGAAGGAAAGTTGTGGTTGGTTGTTGATGAGATATTAGTGAAACGCAAGCATTTTCCTCTTGAGACAAGTTCTCTGTGTAATATTGTAAGATAGGCTGAGATTTGATGTATTCAGATTGAATGTTCAAGCTGTGGGCAATGGTGTACCTGACTGGTGTTGTTTTTAATATGACAAGCATGTTTCTTTGGATCCTGATCTAAAGCAGCTGGTGATGTTTTCCTTTCTCTGTATTTGTGGTTGACTTTCTTTCATTTCATTACGTTTCTTCTGGCTCACATCAGAAGTTTCGCATAAGATTTACCCTCGATAGGTACCTTATGTTGCTGCTCTCCCAGCCTTTTATGTTTTCTTCTTACATGTGTATTTGAATATTGATTTCAATTGATTTAACCAGTGTAGTGGATGTTATTACCTGCTCTCTGATGTATGAATTAATGAAATCTATGTCTAGATGTTCTTTTTAGGATTTAGTTGGATGAGTTGAGAACACTGGGAGGCCTAGAACCTCTGCTCTCAGCCTCACTAGATCTTTCCATCCAGAATTGGCAGGGGTCTAAGATCCTCGAGCGCCTCGATTTGGTCCAAGTTGTGTCCGGGAGCAATGACCTCCACTCCATCCAGAGCCGTAATCAGATGGTTCTCCTTTATTCATTTTTATTCTTTAATGTCCCATTCCAAATATCATTTTTAAGATCCAAATTCTCTAGATGACTAGCCCAACTGAAAGCTTGCACATTGAACACAAGTAAATCCTCTCTTGACTCCATTTCCCAATGGCCTTGATGTTCTCTGAGTTATCTATCTTTGCCTAGTTTCCTCTGTGCTCATCCTTGTCTTATATTGGACCTTCCTTTCTTGATTCCCAACAACCGAACCAACAATCAAACAACAAACCCTGTGCCTATAACTAGCCTAAAATCATAACTTAGAGCTTCAAAGATATACACTTTGACTCGTATAGAGAGATCCCTCTCTGGACCTAGGAGGGCTAGATCCTAAGGTCTGAAAGTGGTTCTATGTTGTCTCATCTTTTGGTCTTGTCAACCTGGCCAAAACATGGGAACCCCAACATAATGGCGACTCCACTGGGGAAAAATCTGAGTGCATTTCACCTTAAACATTTTTAAAGACTCGGAGACTTAGAACTCTGGTTAGGTTGGCAGTAAGTTACTCCTTTCTTGAATCTACCTCCATTGTCGAGTGTCCATCATACTCTCAGACAGAGCCTGGAAAGGGCCAGGTAACCTCCGGATCTCACCCTCTTCGAAGGTGACATATCTGGTAAATGCCCTCCCAGTCAATATCTGGTTGGAGTTTACTGTTTTTGAGGAGATTCCTGAAAGGTGATAGTGCCTGAGCACTGTGGTGGATAGTGTAACCCCTTAGATATACCCTCCACCTGGCGACTCCATTATTCCTAAACGAAAATACTCCACTGGTGATTAGTAGGCCTGCTGATTATCTTGGTTTCACAATAGACTCCACTAGGAGACCAGCCTCTGAGACAACATCAACTACAGTAGAAGTAACAATTAGGGTTAAGCTGCTTGGCTAAGAACAACATTTTTGCTTTTATAACCATTCACACAACAGCTTATCCCAACCCTAATCCACCTGAAATAGTTGACAATCCGGAGAATATCCTCAAGGGAGCTCCCACACCTAAAAGACCAACTATTTCTAGTCACATTCATAGAGCTAATTCTGCACCAGAAGACCTAACAGCTCTATCACATTTTCTCCCTGACCTAGACCCACCTAACAGATTACCCAGGACTAGGTCATTTAGTCATCTAGACCAGCCGGACCTCGAGCTTCACAGTTCACCATCTCATAGTGGTCAACACGCTAGGGACAGAGGAACCCCTCCATCTACACCACCTGATACCCACTTCATTCAAAACTTGGGGCTCTCGCACCCTAGATCTGCTCAGCAAACCGCTGCTGGCCCTAGTATTCCGGTCATCCAAATACCAGCTTCTCAAATCAATCCTTTACCTCATCAGAATATCATCATGGCAGCTTGGTATGCACCTCTGGTCTTACCTCAGCCCTTGCTCCCCTTACCCAATGATTATCAATCAAAAATCCCACACTTCACTACTAAAGAGTCCATCACAGCTCAGCAACATGTAGACAAGATGGAGGATTCTTTTGACTATATGGAAATTGATGATGAAACAATCAAAATGAGAATCTTTGCCCAAAGCCTGGGGGGTGACGTGAAGAAATGGTTTAAAATTTTACCTCCTGGCAGTATCCAAGATCTCCCTGCATTGTATCAGACCTTCATAGACAAATGGGAGGCTAGAGCAAACCCTTGTCAGCTCCTAGCAGACTACATGTCCCTTAAGAGGAACGTAGGAGAGAGTGTCCATGATTAAACCACTAGATTCAACAACATTTACAATGCCCTCCCCCCACATATGAAACCTCCACAAGGCATGGCCCTAGCAAAGTACCCTGATGGGTTTGATGCTGACATGGCCTATGAGCTTAGGGATAAAGAGTACACCACATTGGAGGACATGCAGAAAGGAGCAGTGAACATAGAAGAAAACATGATTGAGAAAAGAGCAAGACTGAGATCAGAGAAGAGGGTAACCTATAGGGATGACAATTTAGCCTCCACATCAGACCCAAACTATGACAGACTATCCAAAAATGTGGATAAGCTGCAAAAAATGATGGAAAATATGGTTGTCATAGTTAGCAATCAGAATAGAAACCAAAACCAAAAGCAGAACCAAAACTTTAGAAGGAACAACAATGCTCCCAACAGAAAAAAAGAATCAGACCAACAAGTTATTCCCCCATTCCAGAACTTTCTTGATGAGGATGAGGGAATCATAGAAGAGTCTGAAGGGAATACAATAAACATGTTTGAAACAGAAGACTCAGTCCTTAAATCTGATTTAGGGGAAGATCAACCCTCACCTTCATACTGGGATGAGGAATGGTTAGAAACTGAAGATTACAGATTAGGATTTAAAAATGCCATGATGCAGGTCAGAGAACAATATGAACTTAGGAGCAAAAAGAACCAAGACACTTCCAAAACCAAAGCTCCTGAGGTTACCATCAAGAAAAGGCCTGACAAATATTTTAAAGTGACTTCTGAAAGTAGCAAAACAACAGCTGAAAGTTCTGGGAAAAACAAAGAAAAAGACAACCAAAACACTGGAAATCGAAGCCAACCAACCAGCAGCACTAGCACTGTGGTTAGTGCTCCTGATAAAACTGTCACCAACCTTGTACATAGTGAGAAATCACAAGCTGATACAACCACTAAGGCAGTAGCAAATAAAACAGAGTTGAGCACTCCAAAGACACAATCCACTTTCAATTTAGAGAGTGAGATTGCAAAAATCAAAATCTCTGTCCCACTCTCTGAGCTGGCCACTCAGAATGTATATAAAGGCCAAATTTTGAAAGCATTGAACCTGGGGGAAAACAATGATACTGTAAATTTAAATGATGATCAACCTGCCCTGCTGTTCGGTCCTAAGATTGAAGGAAAGTTTCAGGAAGGGGTAGTTCCACCTTTCTATATCAGTCTCAACATTCATGATAAGATACTTCACAATGCCATGCATGACTCTGGAGTGTCACACAATTTAATGCCTAAGGTAGTGATGGAAAAGCTAGGCCTGTAAGATAACATGACCTTACAAAGATCTATATTCGTTCGAATCAAGCAGAGTAAAATGCCTAGGCCTAATCAAAGACTTATGTGTGAGCTTGACCCAGATCCCAACTAAATGTATGGTCATGGATGTTTTGGTGGCAGATGTACCACCCAAGTATGGCATGTTGCTATCTAGATTGTGGGGAGCCAAACTGCAAGGAACAATGCAGATGGATGGCTCATATGCCACTATCCATATATTTGGCAAACTTAGAAGACTGTATAGAGAATCCTAGATGAAATTTCTGGTCAGTAGCCCCGATGATGCAGGAGCATTAGGTTCAAAAGTTTCCTTGTACATAAATAAGCATTAGAGGGGGGTCTCATGTTTATTTGCCCCATGTAAATATTCATTTTTGAGTTATTTTTGTTAATTGGAAAAGAAAATGTAACTGCCCAAATGATTGAGGGGCACCTGAAAAGATAATCAGTTTAATTTGTATCTGTAGGAAGTTGAAGAGTTTGTGAGTCATCAAGGAATTGAATCGATTCCTTGTAGTTGTATAAATATAAACCTCTGGGTTAAAGACCAGGGGGCTGCATAGACCTGCTTGGAGAAATACATAGGCTGCGTATGCCTATCGTAGAAACAAAGGAGGAAAAAGGGCCAAGAAATTTCAAAATCTGGTCGATATGTGTAAGCACTTCACTGTATAAATGTAGGATTGTTTAGTACGTCATGTGCATTGTGTTCAGTACTGTATAATGAATTGTCAACTGATATCCTGTGTGAGTGGCTCGAAATTCATGAATAAGAATTTACGACTGACTGTAAATTGAACCTATGATAGAGCCCGAATAAGGCTCTGTATCTAATGAAGAATCCGTGTGAATGTATATACATTTTCTGGAAAGGATAATGGATCTCGGGGTAATTGCGCTCGAGTCTAGTAGGCGAGGGGTATAGAAACCTGTATAATCAGTTGTGTTAACCGGTGTCCGGAGTTAGCGTTAATGTGAAGAGACCAGCGTTGAGATGGTGTGAGCAGGCCGGAACCACGAGAAATGGAACCTTGACCAGGAGAAACAGTAAAAGCGGTTTGGAACGAAACCACGGGTTCCTTCGCACCGCTTTTATATGGAAAGTGGTTTTGATAAAATTGCAGCGATTCCATAGACTTCGTGACACGTGGCTAGGCCACTGTTCAAATACCACCGCCTAACGTGTGCCTTCGCGCGTTAATGTCAGTACGAAGACGCCTAGTGAAATTGATATCGACCGTTGATCTAAAGGTCCGACATCGAACGGTGATCACGTATCGGAGTTGCCAGAACTTTAATAGATGTGCGCGGAAGATAGCCAGGTGTTATACGTACATTTGAGTGGTTGTGTGGGTCCGTTGGTTGTATCGTGGGCCGGGCGGAGTCCTATACAATGAATTGGGTTATTAAGGTTTTCGACGTACTACAAGCATTAATATAAGGAAAAGATATATGTCCGACGGAAGATATTAAGGTGCTGATCAAGGTTGCGATTTAATGATGATTATTTTCGAACTTTGCTAATACTTTAAGAGCGCGTCACATGTATATGGATACATGCTACTACGTGGGTTAATGTATGGTTTAATGGCCAGAGTGTTATGTTACATATAATGTTTGAATATGCGAAGTGGGCCTTATGAATGGTGACTGGGCATGTAGTAAAAAAAAAAGGACCAAGGGTCTGATACGCATGGTAAGGAGTCTTATTGTCGTGGTTATAACTATAAGGGGAACGATGAATCAATATCTCAATTCTCTGAATTGAGATATGATAAAAAAAAAACCCAAACCTGTTTATTAATTGGATTTTCCAGCGTGGAACTAAAGTCAAGTGGGAGAGTGCCAGATGGGAAAATTATTGGACATGAGAATGATGGATGCATTCACACATAGTTTAGGTGTAATTTGAAAAGTGCTGGGATTGTGGGAGTGGCAGGGTTTCCCCTGCACCAAAGTGGTATCAGAGCTAGAATTTAATTAGCTCATTGAAAAGTTTGTTTTGAAAATGCACATGTACTGAACGGGAAAAATATAGTTGATGTTTGAATCTGTTTGATAGAGGAAACTACAGATCTGATTTGACATACAGTGAAGGTCTCCAAATGAGAAGAATCTGGATTTGAAGACAGAGGATTGCAGCAGGTAGATGCAGTGCAGGTGAAAAGAAAAGGAAAGAAGCAAGATCAGTCAGGGATCTTGAGAGGTAAGAGAGTGAGCCTGGTATTCAGCTAGAGGCTGGATAAGGAGGACATTTGTAGTGTTCTCGAGAGAAGATGAGCCTTATTTGAACTCTGGTTGGAAGGATTTGTTTGCAGAATACAGAGTGCAGACAATTGAAGACATCTCAGCATAAGTAGATCACAAGCTTTGAGAGCACTGATAGAAGAGTCCAGCAAGGGATTCTGAGTGCATAAAGAATGTGGCAGAACCTGAACCAATTCCCAAATAAGGTTGGATAAAAGAAGAAAAGGGGTGTTCTTGAGAAAGTTGCAGAGTGAAGCCTAGAGAGCAGAGAGAGTGCTTAGAAGGTTCCAAAGAAGAAGGGACCAGTACTTGCCAAAAGTCGGAGCTCAGGAGAGAAGCTTGGTGAGGTGAGTTGCAGCAAGAGAGCTTGTTGTTGCAGAGGCTTAGTGTAGCTTGTGAGTGAAGAACTCCTAGAGAAGAGAATGGCTACTGAGGGCCATAGCAGAGACTGCAGAGATTGTAGAGGTTCTGAGATAAACCACAGTAGAAGAGTGTGGGAAGATGCCAAAGAAAATGGCATGAGGAAGAAGAAATCCACTGATGAAGAATTTCAGAGAGAATTAGCTGAGATCAGGAAAGAGTTTAATGAATTGAAAATATGGATAGAAGAAAGCCAGAGGATTGGGTGGCTCATGAAGAAGAAGATAAAGTGGCAGAGGCTACAAAGGAAGAAGGAGCAGATGATGAATGCTCAGAAGAAGAAGGAAATACTCAGAATTATTGAGTATTTGGAAAAGGACTTGGAGACTAAAGCTTCAAGTGGGACCAAGGGGCCCAAGAGCCTTACATCTGACATATTTTGTGTGTTTTCAGGAATAGCAGGTGAACAGACTGTTGATGTTGTCACTAAGGAAGAAAATGGAGTAGCTACATGTTTTGGGGATGTCCATGTACAGTTGGAGAAAGATTCTGCTTTCCAACATATTGGAAGTAGAAGAGATGTAGTTTGTGATATTGGCCAGAAGCTGGAGGTTGAATAGCTTGAGGACTCTAAAGAAGAGACCATTGAAGAATCTCTGGAAAATATAGAAGACTTGGAACAGCAGGAAGATTTGGTGACCAAATCACCAACTGAGACCGTGGGGTCTTATGTTTTTGCATCTGACGAGTTGTGTGTGAATGCAGGTGTTAATGAAGGTAGTTCACATGATGAAAATGTGGCAGATGAAGTTGATTGTTGCCAAGTAAAGTATGATGAGTATCTTTCAGATGAAGAACAAATTGAACCACTGCAGCAGAAGGAATTCATCAATTCCTTATTTGGTAGAGGAGATTGTTTCAATGGGGATGATGATGATGAGCTTGTCATCAATGCTGATAATGACAGGCTGCTTTTTTAAAATGGCCATGTGGAGAATGATGGATAGGTAGCTGGAGTCTTTGCAGAGATGGGAAATTAGGATTCCATTCTGATGAAGGCAGACGAGATAGTGACAGCAGAAGACAATGAAGATGTTGAGGATGTTCTCTTGGAGGAGATGCCAAGATTGTGGCATGAGTAGAGGACAGAACCACAGAGAGAAGGTGTTCAGATGGTAAGGATAGAGATGGTTGAAGATGAGAAAGTTCCTTCTTGTGAACTAGAGTAGAAATAAATCCTTGAAGAGGATGGTGCAGAAGAGAGACTGGCTGATAGTCTCAAGAAATGTTTGAAGATTTGGGCTCAGCATTCTGATGTGCTGATGGAAGAGAAAAGAAAGTTGGGATAGCATACTGAGATGCTGACAGTAGAAGGAAAGGCTTTGAGGCCTTGTGAACTTTTTTTTAACAAATTTTTGATGAGTGCAGATCCTGTTGATGCTGAAGGAGAATTGACAGCATGGGGCAGTCAATTGAAAGAGAAGGAGAATTCTGGGGAAGAAATTAAACCCATGGAATGGAGAAATTGAGCTGCTGGAGAGTATGCTGAATTAGCAGGATTCCTTACAAGAGAGAAGACCTCAATTTCAGAATTGGGGGCTGCAAAATGAGAAGACACAATGGGATGGAGATAGAAAAGAATTGCTGATTGAATCATCAGTAGGGACCATTGGGTCTTGGGGTTTTGGAACTAAGGAAGTGGCTATGTTGACAGGCAAGGCAGAAGACAATCCATCACTTGGAATTGTATTAGAAGAAGAAGAGTTGTTGCAAAATGAGGATGAGCAGCTGAATGAAGATGAGACAACCATGTCTCATGGGTAGGAAAATATTTTTTCTATTGATAGCAAGGATGAATTGGCTTGTTCGAATAGCCGAGAGAAGATTGAAGAGAAGACTGTATGGCAGACTGTTGGGGCTACTATAGCAAGGGAGAATCAGAGTTCCGCTCTGATAGGAGATGAAGGTACAGTGGCTAGAGAACTTGGTTTGACTACTGGAATCAATTAAGAAGGAGGAAGGCCATTGCTGAAGATTGCCAAGACAGAAGAAGAAGATACTGAACCTGAGTTACAGCATGAAGAAGATTTGTTTGGCCAAAGGAGAGGGCAAAAATGTTTGCTGGAGATATTCAAAAGAGGAGAGAGTGAAATGCCAAAACAATAGCTTGGAGTATTGCTGGAGCAACAAGCTGGAGTGTTGCCAGCAGAAGAACAAAATTTTTACTGTTGCAGAGAGGACATGGATGATTGGGTGGCAGTGAGCATAGGAGCTTGGGCAGCAGTAAGCGTAGTGAATAAGGCAGCGGTACAAACTGAAGAGATGAGAATGCAGCAAACAGAAGCAAGCATCCTGCAGTCAGAGAAAAGATTAGACAAAGAGATTGAATTTGTAAGAAGAATGATGCAGAGGATGCCTCAGAGGAGGACAACAGCAAAGAAGTAGGGAATTAGCAGTAGCAAGAAAGAGACAGTCACTGGCTGTGAGGGCATATCAAGTGGAAAGCTATAGCACAAGGTATGGCAGCCAGGAGGTATGCGGAAGAAGAATTATACAACAAATAACCAGTTGTAGAATAGAGTATGGGATCCAGGCAGATAAAGATAGAGCACATGATCAGGAGACCATGAAAATTTTGAAGCTTGGGAGTTTGATGCAGGAGCATTAGGTTCAAAAGTTTCCTTGTACATAAATAAGCATTAGAGGGGGGTCTCATGTCTATTTTCCCCATGTAAATATTCATTGTTGAGTTATTTTTGTTAATTGGAAAAGAAAATGTAACTGCCCAAATGATTGAGGGGCACCTGAAAAGATATTCAGTTTAATTTGTATCTGTAGGAAGTTGAAGAGTCTGTGAGTCATCAAGGAATTGAATCGATTCATTGTAGTTGTATAAATATAAACCTCTGGGATAAAGACCAGGGGGCTGCACAGACCTGCTTGGAGAACTGCATAGGCTGCGTAGGCCTATCGTAGAAACAAAGGAGGAAAAAGGGCCAAGAAATTGCAAAATCTGGTCGATATGTGTAAGCACTTCACTGTATAAATGTAGGATTGTTCAGTACGTCATGTGCATTGTGTTCAGTCCTGTATAATGAATTGTCGACTGATATCCTGTGTGAGTGGCTCGAAATTCATGAATAAGAATTTACGACTGACTATAAATTGAACCTATGATAGAGCCCGAATAAGGATCCGTATCTAATGAAGAATCCGTGTGAATGTATATACATTTTCTGGAAAGGATAATGGATCTTGGGGTAATTGCGCTCGAGTCCAGTAGGCGAGGGGGTATAGAAACCTGTATAATCAGCCGTGTTAACTGGTGTCCGAAGTTAGCATTAATGTGAAGAGACCAGCGTTGAGATGGTGTGAGCAGGCCGGAACCACGAGAAATGGAACCTTGACCAGGAGAAACAGTAAAAGTGGTTTGGAACGAAACCACAGGTTCCTTCACACCGCTTTTATACGGAAAGTGGTTTTGATAAAATTGCAGCGATTCCATAGACTTTGTGACACATGGCTAGGCCACTGTTCAAATACCGCTGCCTAACGTGCGCCTTCGCACGTTAATGTCAGTACGAATACACCTAGCGAAATTGATATTGACCGCTGATCTGAAGGTCCGACATCAGACGGTGATCACGTATCGGAGTTGCCAGAAGTTTAATAGATGTGCGCGGAAGATAGCCAGGTGTTATATGTGCATTTGAGTGGTTGTGTGGGTCCGTTGGTTGTATCGTGGGCCGGGCGGAGTCCTATACAATGAATTGGGTTATTAAGGTTTTCGACGTACTACAAGCATTAATATAAGGCGGAGATATATGTCCGATGGAAGATATTAAGGTGCTGATCAAGGTTGCGATTTAATGATGATTATTTTCGAACTTCGCTAATACTTTAAGAGCGCGTGACATGTATATGGATACGCGATACTACGTGGGTTAATGTATGGTTTAATGGCCAGAGTGTTATGTTACATATAATGTTTGAATATGCGAAGTGGGCCTTATGAATGGTGACTGGGCATGTAGTAAAAAAAAAAGGACCAAGGGTCTGATACGCATGGTAGGGAGTCTTATTTTCATGGTTATAACTATAAGGGGAACGATGAATCAATATCTCAATTCTCTTAATTGAGATATCATAAAACAAAAACCCAGACCTGTTTATTAATTGGATTTGCCAGCGTGGAACTAAAGTCAAGTGGGAGAGTGCCAGATGGGAAAATTATTGGACATGAGAATGATGGATGCATTCACACATAGTTTAGGTGTAATTTGAAAAGTAATGGGATTGTGGGAGTGGCAGGGTTGCCCCTGCACCACCCGAGAAGCTTGAAAATTCACCATTGTACTCTGTACACACAGATCTAGATTCTTTCATTCTTTATAACGACCAATCCTTAGGAGAGCCAAAATCTGCATGCAGAAACACAAGCAAGGACACAAAGCCCATGGAATTTAGCATAATGGCCACCCTAGAAGAATGCGATGAAGAAAACCATGGGCAGGATAATGAAAACGAAACTCAGAATGAACCAAAAATACAATGCAGTCAGCCTATTTGTCACACCCCTCAAACTAATACACCACGTGAGAAACAAGACAACCCACAATCTAGTATAGATCCCCCAACGCAACATAATGGTGAACCCCTGTGGGAAATGAATTTCGATGGGTCCTGTACTAGGCAAACTGCTGGAGCAGGGGTGTGGCTACGTAACACAGAAAATGACCACGCAGAGAGCCACGCTGTGAATCTGCATTTCAAATGCACGAATAATATTGCAGAATACGAGGCCCTGATCCTAGGCCTAAATCTGTTGAAAAAATTAGGGGCCCATAGGATAATTGTGCTAGGAGATTCTGAGTTAGTTGTCAAACAAGTGAATGGTGAATACGCAACAAAACATCCTCGATTAAGAGCATATAGGAACGATGCCATGGATATATTGAAAACTTTCATGGAATATGAATTAGTGTTTGTTCCCAGGAGTCAAAATGTCATTGCAAATGGATTAGCTTGCCTGGCTAGTTCATATCCTAAGACTCCCCCTGACCAAAAAATCATCATTCAGACCAAGTTCAGACCTGCAGTGCCAGACAATGAAAAATATTGGCAGGTCTTTGAAGGAGACAAACAGATTGAAGATTTCCTAGTGGGCAGAAACGAGTTTGAATTTTCTGATTCAGACTCAAAATAGAATGACATCTGCCTAATTGAGGATCCCCCAGATGAACTAGAAACACCCTGTAATATAGGAATAAACACCTTTTCTAGAGAAATTGGAAATACAATCGAAAAATGTGAAAGTGCAGATACCGAAGAGGTAGAGGTGCTACAGGCAAAAGACAAGAATATACCTAGATGCCTAGCACCCTTAGAGGACCTATTTGACTTTGATGACGTAGAAAAAAATCCCACTATAGAACATGCCGACTCAGATATAGAAGAATGCAACATTGGCACTGAAGATAAGCGCAAAATGATCAAACTGGCTAATTCTATACCTGCAAACATGAAGAAGAGATACACTGACCTATTTAAGGAATTGATTGATGTTTTTTCATGGAGCTATGAAGACTTAAAGGCCTATGACACCAATATCATACAACATAAGATAATCTTGAAGGAAAATCAGAAACCTTTCAGACAAAAACTTCGCAGAATCAATCTGAAACAACTGCCTGCCGTAGAAAAAGAGATTAAGAAGATGTATGATGCAGGAATAATAGTCCCTGTAAGGTTCTCTGATTGGGTGTCAAACTTAGTGGCTGTAAGAAAGAAAACAGGGGAGATCAGATTATGCATAGACTTCAAAAACCTCAACAGAGCCTCCCTGAAAGACAACTACCCCTTGCCTAGAATGGAACACATCTTACAGAAAGTAGTGGTCTCTAAGAGAATCTCCCTTCTTGATGGTTTTTCAGGATATAACCAAATATTGGTACTCCCAGAAGATCAAATCAAAACAACATTTACCACTCCATGGGGCACCTTCATGTATGTGAAAATGCCCTTTGGATTGATGAATGCCGGCGCTACCTTCCAGAGAGCGATGGATATAGCTTTCTCAGAGGAGATAGGGCACTTCATAGTTATCTATTTAGATGAATTGACTATCTTTTCCAAAACTGAAGAAGAACACCTAAAAAATCTGAGGAAAGTTTTTGAAAAATGTAGAAGGTATGGTCTGTCCTTAAATCCTAAGAAAACTGTGTTTGGGCTGCAAGAAGGTAAACTTCTTGGTCACATTA
Organism: Pinus albicaulis; assembly: GCA_034641835.2. NCBI lineage: Eukaryota > Viridiplantae > Streptophyta > Pinopsida > Pinales > Pinaceae > Pinus > Pinus albicaulis. The sequence continues at coordinate 62,803,620 of CM076578.1, read as the reverse complement.
TATCCGAGAAAGGGATTAGGATAGACCCACAGAGGGTCGAGGGAATACTTCAAATCACACACCCGAGAAATATCAAGGAGTTACATTCCTTCATTAGGAAGATCAATTTCCTTAGGAGATTCATTCCCAACCTTGCTGAGCACCTTAGGAGAATGAATGACATGCTAAAGAAAGGTGTAGGAATTAAGTGGACTGTTGAAGCCAAGAAATATTTTGAGTCAGTAAATATTTCACTCACTCGGGCCCCTGTCCTTATCAGCCTAGACTTCTCAAAAGATTTTCTGATCTTTTCCTTTGCCTTTGAACACACAATAGCTGCAGTCTTACTGCAGAAAAACATAGAGGGAATGGAACAGCCAATTTCCTTCTTCAGCAAAGCCTTAAGAGACACACCCTTAAATTACAACATTATGGAAAAGCAGGCCTATGCCCTGGTAAAGGCCTTAAAATACTTTAGGGTGTACATTCTGCATTCTCACACCATTGCTTATGTGCCAAATATAGTGGTCAAAGATATCTTGTCGCAAGACCCTGATGGGAAAAGGGGCAAATGGATTGCTACAATCTTGGAATATGACATTGAAATAAAACCCACCAAGCTGATCAAAGGTCAAGGCCTAGCCCAATTAATGGCTGAATAAAAATTGCAGGCCCTTGACATTAACATGATAAATGCCTTAGATGAGCAGGAAGGATTGCCCCATCCAACTGTAGAGGAGTAGTTTCAAAACTCTCCCTGGTATTCTGATATCCTTTACGTGCTCACCAACCTCATTGCCCCTCCAGAACTGTCCAAAACTAAGGCCAGATTCATAAAACTCAAAGCCAGAAACTACTGCATGTTAAATGAAAATCTATACTGGAAGAATCCAAATGGCCTATTGTTGAAATGTTTGTCTGAAATGGAAGTTGAAAGAATCAAATAATAATTCCATGCTGGGGAGTGTGGAGGCCACCTGAGTTGGAAAGCCACTCCAAATAAAATACTCAAGGCTGGTTACTATGGGCCCACACTCTTCAATGATGTCCATAAAATGATTCTTGCCTACCACAAATGTCAGATCTTCGAAGGCAGAAGAAAGCTCCTCCCCCTCCCTTTACAACCTATCACCGTAGAAGGTCCCTTCATGCAATGGGGCCTAGACTTTATCGGAGAGATTCACCCCTCTTCTTCTGGGCAACACAAGTGGATCCTGACTGCCACAGATTACTTCACTAAATGGATAGAAGCCATACCCACTAGGAATGCCACTGATTCTGTCACCATTAGGTTCCTAGAAGACTTCATCCTATCTCGGTTTGGTTGTCCAAGGAAAATAATCACTGACAATGCTGCTGCTTTCGGGTCCAAGAGAATGGTTGATTTCTGTCACAGGTACGGAATAGCACTGGATCATTCAACTACCTATTACCCCCAGGGTAATGGCTTGGTTGAATCATCAAATAAAAGCCTGGTTACAATCATTAAGAAGCTGCTGGAAGAGAACAAAAAGTCATGGCACAAAAAGTTGATACATGCTTTGTGGGCTGACAGGTTCACTATGAAAAAATCTATTGGCATGTCACCATTCCAACTGGTTTATGGAATAGAAGCAGTTTTCCCTACTGGCCTTGGAGTCCCAGTAATCAAACTTGTCCAGGAGATCCAATCAGAGGAAGATAGCATGATAAGAAGAACAAATGAAACAATCCATCTTCAGCAAACCAGGGAAGAAGTGTATAACAGAGCTGTCAGAGTTCAGCAAAAAATCAAGAGGCAGTTTGACAAAAGAGCCAAAGCTTCAAATTTCAAGGTTGGTGACAAGGTTCTGAAATGGGATTCAAGGAGAGAGGACAAAGGTAAACATGGCAAGTTTGATAGCTTGTGGCAAGGTCCATTTGTCATTCAGGCCACTGTGGGTCCTAATCCCTTTTTCTTACAAGAACTTGATGGTACAGAGCTATTTGGGGGTCTTGTCAATGGCAGGATGCTCAAACACTATCTCTGCTAATTTTTCATTTCCAGTTCCACTTCCATTGTACATATCATTGCAGTTCACTTTCAAGAAAATAGAGAAAAGGTTTCCAAAAAATAGAGAAGGTAGAAGTTCAAACATGCTCAAAACATGGACCTCCGAAAAGTGTAAAGATTGGCTCTAATATGATCAAAGCCTGAGCTAAAGAAAGAGAGATAGTTGGTCCTGACACGCTCAAAATCTGGGCCAACAAAGGAAAAGGAAGAATCAGCTCTAACATGCCTAAAACCAGAGCTGAAAACGAAGAAAAAAAGGTGAGTCTAATATGCTCAAAATCTGAGTCACAAACAGAGAAGGATATTTCAAATTGCAGATTTCTCGCCTTCACAGTTTTTTTTCTACAAGTCTTCACTCCAGCAAGTCAGACAGTCTAATCCTGGCTTGGCTGTTTTTCAATTTCCTGTCTTAGAATGTAGGAGAAGAAATCTATTAGACAGTTTAATCCTAGCAGATGTTAGATTAGGTAGAGAAGCATATGAGGCCAACTGTTTAATCTGGTCCCATGGAGCAACAAGGGTAGACTTAGAATAGGTTTGTTTTTGTTTTGGAAATAAAATGTAAAGGGTCTGCTAGCTCAAATGCACCCCAAAGAAGAAAAATGCTAGGATTTTAGTGTGGGTAGGTAGTTTGATTGGGAGAAATGTTTCTGCTGATGTAACATGTTCATATTGTGGCAGCTGATCAAAGAAAGGGATGTGGCAAGCAGCAGGCATCTGGCCTGCTCCAAAGATTGTGCCTGGTTTCTTGACTCCTTCAAGAAGAAGCCATCCCCATGTGGAGCCACTGTTAGCCCCCCTTTGAAATTCTTGACAAGCAAGCTGGGGGCTAGGTTGTTGTGGAGCCTTCAAGGAATGCCTCTCCCCCCTGAAAAGCCATCCTCCTTGAAGTCTCTTGGTGCTGTGCCTTAAGTAAGTCCCCTCTGCTGGTTCTTTTCCCTAAGACCTGCAGTTGCCCCTTATACCCCTGCAAAATGTCCCTTTTCCCCTTTTTTCCTCCTTCTAACAGAGTGCCTTCGTTCCCCTATATTTCCCCTATTAGCCCTCTAAAACCCTCCAAAATCCCCTCTAAAATCCCTACACCCTTTGTTGTCCCCAAGTCCCCCTCCATCTCCCTACCGTTACCCCTTCTAGCCTTTAATTTCATTTAAAATGGCTTTAAAACCCACTTTCCAACTATATGATAGGCCTAGCCCTTTCCCCGCTAGCCCCCCACACTTTTCTCCCCATGTAACCTAGCGCCGTGACCTAAGCGCTGTCCCCAAAGGCGCTTCCCATAAACCATGAAACTTTATAATAAGAATTTATATTATAAAGTCCCCCGCTTTCATCTCCACCATCCGTTTAAAATATGATCCGATGGTGCGGAGTTCACCCGATCAGTGGTCCCCACTCCCGTCCCCGCACACTGTTCAAAACCGCCTGTTTATTTTGCACCACCTTTGAACGAAGGGTAGTTTTTCCCGAGCACCCAACGATTCCACTCATCATCTGCCACCTGTCTCTTGTACGTTTCCGAAACCGCCCATCCCCCGCGTGTTATCGTTCGGTCCAAACCTCGTAGTGAAATTCACGACAATCGTTAGATCTTAAACACCTCATCCAACGTTCATCATTTTTCTGAGCTGCTCACCCGTTAATCTGCCTCTGCGATGCCCGCTGGCCCACCATCTATCGCCCTCTGCCGTCGATCCCCACCATGATCGATGGTCAGGAATTGTCTATCCACCGTTGACCATTCTACTGTCGCCCAGGCCTCCACGTCATCCGTCCACTTGGCATTCTGTACTCCACATGCATTCTCCATGCATACTCCCATTCTGTTGCATATAATTGATTCGTTTCGTGTTTCTTAACGTTTTCTCGTTCATTTTTCGCTCTGCAGACCACCACCTCCACCAGAGCAGATTTCCATTGTTCCCCTGCATTTTTCTCCGCAATGTCACTGCCTGCACTAACTTTCTCCTCCTCCACATCATCCACCAACCCGTCCATGATTTTCTTCACAAGTTTCATGTTTTTGCAGGGTTTTCAACAGGGAATGACCGCCATGTTGCATGATCTCTGTCACGGTGACAGGGTGACTGTAGAAGACCATGTGCAGAGGTTGTATTCAGAGCCTGATGTTACAGGAAACGTCTAGAGGTGTTTGCACCATAAATTCATCAAAGGGCAAGGTCTAAACTCTACCAACTCTCCGACACCATTAAAGCTCAGAATGCATGAACAGAGACAGTACAGGAACAGCAGAGAGATCGAGGCAAGTAATGGAAAACTTATGATTTTCTTCAGGGAATTTTAGAAGGCAAAAGTACAAATTATAAGATCCCCAGGATCGATCAAAGGATCCTGAGCATAAGAAAAAGGAGTACCATAGCCGAAACATGTCAAAATCATATCCGGAGAAGATCACTCTTTCACAAGGGAGGTGACAGAGATTAAATACACAAGCAGTCAAACAGAATGGGTTTCGGCCCTGCATTCATTTTTGTGTTCAATGTTACATTTAGTGTTCACCTACCACCTCAGTCGATCTTCTGTTCATCCTCTGCTATAAAACACAGAAGGAAAGTTGTGGTTGGTTGTTGATGAGATATCAGTGAAATGCAAGAATTTTCATCTTGAGATAAGTTCTCTGTGTAATATTGTAATATAGGTTGAGATTTGATGTATTCAGACTGAATGTTCAAGCTCTGGGAAATGATGTACCTGACTGGTGTTGTTTTTAATATGACAAGCATGTTTCTTTGGATCCTCATCTAAAGCAGCTGGTGATGTTTTCCTTTCTCTGTATTTGTGGTTGACTTGCTTTCATTTCATTACGTTTCTTCTGGCTCGCATCAGAATTTTGGCATAAGATTTACCCTCGATAGGTACCTTATGTTGCTGCTCTCCCAGCCTTTTATGTTTTCTGGTTACATGTGTATTTGAATATTGATTTCAATTGATTTAACCAGTGTAGTGGATGTTATTTCCTGCTCTATGATGTATGAATTAATGAAATCTATGTTTAGATGTTCTTGTTAGGATTTAGTTGGATGAGTTGAGAACACTGGGAGGCCTAGAACCCTGTCTCTACCTCACTAGGATCTTTCCATCCCAATTAAGCCTCTCTAAGATCCCTTGTTTCGCCTCAGATTTTGTCCAAGCAGGTCTGGAGTTAAATGACCTATGACCTGATCTATAGACAGAATAGGATGGTTCTCCTTTATTCATTTTCAGTCCTTAATGTCCCATTCCAAATATCATTTTTAAGATCCAAATGCTCTAGATGACTAGCCCAACTGAAAGCTTTCACATTGAACACAAGTAAATCCTCTCTTGACTCCATTGCCCAATGGCCTTGATGTTCCCTGAGTTATCTATCTTTGCCTAGTTTCCTCTGTGCTCATCCTTGTCTTATATTGGACCTTCCTTTCCTGATTCCCAACAACCAAACCAACTATCAAACAACAAACCCTATGCCTATAACTAGCCTAAAATCATAACTTAGAGCTTCAAAGATATACACTTTGACTCGTATAGAGAGATCCCTCTCTGGACCTAGGAGGGCTAGATCCTAAGGTCTGAAAGTGGTTATATGTTGTCTCATCTTTTGGTCTTGTCAACCTGGCCAAAACATGGGAACCCCAACACGTACAAAATGAGATTTAAAAAAATCAGGGCTAGGATACATAGTTTCCTTTTCATCCCTATTTTTGTCTTTGGTTCTGTTTTGAGCGTGTGGAACCAGCATATTTGTTTCCTAATCTACTTTCTTTGATAATTCAAGCTTGCATATTTTGACTATCATTCCTTTTCACTAAATTATCAACAATCAATTTAAAACATGCTCAGTTATGATTAGGCTAGACAACTGAACAAGACATCTTTTGAGCACTAGTAGCGGCATTTAGACTTGCACACTTTCAGTATGACTATTTTTTGAACATGGGGCTTTACTATTGTTGTAAGACTGCCCTCTTTTTCTATTTTTCTATTGTTTTTAGATTTTTTGTTTTCTTCAACAAAAATATGTACAATGAGTAACAAAATTCACAACTAGAACTCTTGATAAAAGTGATATTTGAGCATCTTATCTTCAAAAGGATCCCCTGATGCTCTTGGTCTACTTAGTTCTTGAAAAGAAAAATCAGGAAAATTTTCTCTTGCAATCATAACATAAGGGTTCTTGTAGGAGTTTCCAAAAAAATCTGTATCTACTTGTTGTTTTCCTTTATACCTTTGATCTCCAATCCTGTCTTTGTTGTACATATTCTTTAGGTAATACAGATATTCTTTGTCATTTTAAAAATAGATGATGACATCATCAAGGTACACAATAATAAAGAAGTTCAAAACTAGAAACATAGTCCTCCGAAAAAAATCTCCTGTGTCTTTCAGATTTGAAAGATTTGGTTTGAACTTGAAACTGCCTCCAGTGTATTTGAAAAAATATTTGAGCTGTTTGTCTTGAAGAGGAATTAGTTGGTGATATCCTGAAATATTATCATGCAAGGAAACATGGTTAGAAATTCTTAGCTTCTGTATGGTATGACCTATTTTTGGAAGGATATGAGTGTTGTTTAGGGAGTGTTTATCTGTGTTTCTAAAATCTACACATATCCTGTATCCAGCTGTTTTCTTTTTAAGTGTCAATGCCTGATCAATATTTTTGTGTTCCCTTTTGTAAGGATGAATTTTTGAAATGATGGTTGTGTCATGGTGTTTTGAGCTATTCTCTCGACATGTACTAGTATCCTGAAGAATCTTGCGTATCCTGGCACTTCTCAATTTCTGGTGTAATGAAAAAACTTTAGCTAGTTCAATCAGCTCAAGTTTTTTAAGACTTCTTTTATCACATTCCCCCATGTTATCTTTATCAGACATTTTTCCCAGATCTACAAAAGTATTTGCAATAGTTAAAGTTTTATTTGGAGGGATAAATTCTTGGGATGGCCAGGTATTTAGATATGGTAAGAATATAAAGCAATCTTGGCCTTGATTTCCAATTTTTTTTGTTCTATGCAAGTTCTTTAGCACCTCTGTATTGGGAAAAGGTTCTGATTGTATTTTTGAGGCTTGTAATTTGTTTGAGAAACTTGCTTGAGAGTGTAAAATGTTTTCTATTTTTGAGGTTTTATTTTCTATGTCTAGAACATCAGATTCTTTTTCATCAAGATACGATTGTTTCGGGTCATGGTAGTTTTGAGTATCTAGCTCATCATAGAGAAGCTAGTGTGCCTGATGCAGTGGGCATAGATTTGCTTCAACTTTACCTATCTGATTATTAATGTCATCATCAGTATGTAAAATGAAATAATTGAGGTCTGAATGTACATAATAAAGAGGTACGTTGTCTGGTCTTTCTTGATTGCTAACCATATACTTCATGTGTGATTCTTGGTACAATATTCTTGTCTAGATAAAAACAGGAATGGTGGCGTAAGACATATCTAGTTGAATATTTCCTTGAATTTTGGCCCCCAAAGATCTGGGTAAAAGCATCCCATACTTGGGAGGATTGTCTGCTATCACTATGTCCATGACCAGGTGTTTAGCAGGTACTTGCGCCAAATTGACACAAAGATCTTTTATTAGGCCTAAACACTTGACTCTTCTCGAATCAAATGAATATAAGTCTTTATAAGGTTTCGTTATTTCTAGGCCTAATTTTTCCATTACCACTGGTAGCCACCTATAAATTCTGATATACCTAATGGTGGCTAAATTTTTTGTCAAGCCTTCAAGAGATAATTTCCTTTGAAAATATATCATCCTTGAAGTCTTATGGTTTTCCTATCCTGGAGGTTCATCTTCACTGTTGTTTCCATTAATGAACCCTGTTGTTTATGAAAGAAATTGTTTTCAAAAGGCCTCTAAAACCCCCCCTTTCACTCATTTTTATCCACTTTCATAAACCTTTCTTTTCATCCTTAACCCTCCATTTCCATTTGAAGGCCTCCAAAATCCCTTTAAACCTCTAAAAATCCCTTTTATAGGTCTAAAAAACCCCTTTTTCCCTTTCTACCGAAAGCCAAAAAAGCCTTGAAAAACCTTCATTTTGGCCTAAAAATCCATTTTTCAGTTATTAAGGCATTAAGTCCCGAGGGCCTATTTCCTTTAGCCCCTTCCTGCATGCGTCCTAAAGCCTCACAATCAGGCGCTTAAATACATAAATCCCGTTCAAAAACCTTGCCTTATGCCTATTTTTACCATTTCCCAACGTTATGATTTAAGTAAATGTGAACCGTTGATCTTGGTAGATCAACAGTCCTCAGGCACTCATCCTTCCGCCCTTTCATCTGTTTTCGCTTCCGAACTCTCAAACTTTCCACTTCATCTTTTAAATCTCCACTATTCACTTATGCAGATCTGACGGTTCACACTAAACCCTCTGTTCACCCTGTGACAAAGAAGATCACGTCTCCTCCCGGGCCCACAGCCCATTCCGCCCTCACACATTGCTGCCTATCATGTGCAACCCGTGCCGTCCGATCTGACACCCCAAATCCGAATGTCACTATCCAATATTGTAAAATTTCTGCACCCAAAGTTTAACGCTCCAAAATTTTGCGAAATGGGCAGTTTTGGAGAATCCACGTGTCGCCCAGTGTATGGAATCACATTCCATCCATGCAAAAATACCTCCCCCCATTTAATTTTGCGAAAACCATCCCCAGTTTTTCACCATACCTTTGCCCTCGCCAACATTTCCTTTCATTTTTAATCCCAGCCATCGATCTCTGAGATCGAACGGTCCTGATTTAATCTCGCCCCCATTCATTTTCCACCTAATTTTCTTCCGAAATATTTCACTGAGTAATATCGAGCGTTGATTGTCCTAATCCAATGGCTCATGTCCGCCATCCCGTCCAAACCTCCATTTGCACCTGGTGAGCTGCTTTTCCAGGGTTTTCCTCCCATTTTTCCACTGCATCCACATTTTTCCTCGCTGCGCCTCTACCCTCACGAGCCTCTGAAGCAGTCATTTCCACTCCCACAGGTTTTTATAATGTGTTTATCATTTTTTGCAGGTTTCAAAGGGTGATGAATTTATATTGTCTCCACAGTCACAGTCATGGTGACATATAGCATAGAAAGACAGTCCCAGAGCTGAATATCGAAGAGGACGAAATCACTGAGAAGGTTTCGAAGCATGTTTTATTAAATATCGGGGTTATTTACCCTAATTTAAAACCTCTAGCACCCTGTCACCTGTATATTCACAAACACAGGTCAGCAAAAGTTTAAAGAGTATTATAAGAATATTGGAAGGATCAGTGCATGATACTGAAGATTTAAGTGTCTAATCCGCAGCTAAAGAAAACGAAGGAATTTAACAAAGCTCAGACCATAAAATAATCAAGTCGTATCATTATTTCAAAGTATCAGTTATTTGATATCAGCAGAGTGTTATTTTCCCTAAGAAGGACAAATTCACACAGACTATTCTTTACTTCACCGAACCCCAGAGCAATTATCACTCTGACAAAAAGTCCTAAGAACTGTCAGGACAGTGTTTATGAAGGCATGGAAGACCTACAAGCTAAACTATCCACCTTACTTATCTCAGAAAAAAAAACAGAGTACCAACAGCCAGAGAGTACTTCAAAGAAACATACCTGAAGTTATTCTCAATTTGACAAAGACTTCTAAACCAGCCTAAAGGGTACCAAACAGTTAATGCATAGCCATTAATCAGAGTGGGCATTTGAATACTTCCTCCCCTCTGTCTTAATGAATAATTTAAGTTCATATCTCCCACTACTCTCCATTATCACCTATAATAATCTTTGAAGTCTCATTGTAAAAGGTTGGCATTTGGTGATTTCTAAAGTAATACATATTACAGCTTTGTAGAAGCATTGGTGTTCTGAAGGAGTGTGGAAGTCTCTCTTTTTTCTGTTGATGAAGGAGGCTAGACCTTTGGATCCCTGAGCCTGGTTTTGGTGAAGTAATCTCTTATTGTTAATGTTGTTTCCCGTTTATCACTTTGTTTCATTATGCTTTGACTTACAGTAGGATAAAAAGTTTAGGCAGAGAAATGTATCATAGAAGCACCTATGACTTATTTATCCCTCACTGTTTATGTTTTCTACTACTGAACATGACAGGGTAGTCTAATAGCTCTCTTGAATATTCAGTTTGTTTTATTTCAGAAATGGTTAATTCAGTTGTGCTAAAGACTTTTTAGGAGTTCCCTCTTTCTTTACCACTGAATATTGTATCTCAAATCTCCCTTTGATTATTAATTCTTGCAATTTGACAAAGAGGTCTATTTCAATCATACCGTCTGTTTCTTATTGTAATTATTGTGTTAAAGGTCCCTATAATTGCAGCCCTATATTTCTAAGGCGTTCCCTCTTCTTTGAATGCAATTGTATGTCTTTGTTGATTAATCTCTCAAAAGTGAACTTATAGGAGGAAATATGGTGTTCTCCGAATCCTATAATTCATTTAGAAGGTGTTAGTCTACATTTCTCCTCTTCTTTGAGTGTTTATGTTAATTAATTCCAAAACAATGAGCTTACTGGAGGAAATAGGGCGTTCCCCGAATCCTTTAAGCCATTGTGAAAGCGTTTGGTTTTCTTTTCACTCTAAGTCCTTAATGTTCATCCCATTTCACCTATATTATTCAAGAGATCCTTGACCAAGTTGGATTTTCCCTCTGGTTTCCCTTCCTTCTCAAACAAAACTATTTGGACTCTCACATGAATCCATTGCCCAATGGCTTGTAGATTCCCACGCTCTATCTATACTGCATGAAACACATTTGTCCACCCAAACAAAAAAAACAACCCTGCACTTCATAACTAGCCTAAAATCAACTTCTAAACCTTTTAAGACACATCCTTATAAACATATTGACAGATCCCTCTCTAAGACTAGAAGGGCTAGATCCTAGAGCTCTAAAGCTTGGTTTGTATGTTGCCTTGTCACTTGGCATGCCAATCTGCCAAATCACAGGGACCCCAACATAATGGCAATCATGGTGGGACCTTCTGAAAGAAGTACTAAACATACACATCTCTGAACATTTAGAAGTCCCTATATTAAAAGAACACCCCATGGACTTATCCCACCACTAACCCCAACATAATGGTGATCACGGTGGGACCTACTGAGTTCATAGTTGCCTAAATAATTCTTAAAACTCTTTAGGCCCTTAGCTTGACAAGGAATACCTTAGGGATATCATCTTGTGGACTTATCCCACCACTCACACCAACATAATGGCAATCACGGTGGGACCTACTGAGTACATAATAGTCTAGCAAACTCTTGTAGACTCAGTAAGTCCTTAGATAATCACATAAAACTTAGAAAGCCCAAAAAAAATTTAGATTGGCTTCATAATAAACATGGTGGTGGACCATAGAACATTTTACCTCCGAGGGAGCTAAAACTTTCAACTGGAAACTCCACTGGCCTCCGGTAGGACTATTACTTTACTAGCCCTTGTAAACTCCCCTAGGAATGCATTAAGTAGATCCAGTCATGCTGATGGTGGATAGAAAAATTCAAAATATTCCACCTGGCGACTCCATAATCCCAAAATGCCTAATGACTCCACTGGAAGAAAAATCTAAACTGGTTGAAAAGATACAGTGACATCTTTATTACAAACATGGGTCCAAGTATAGATAAAGAAGCTAAACTAAACACATTATTAGACCTAATTGGAAAAATTGTGTACATACTTGATAAAATATTGGATAGGCATGAGGTTGATATAGATGTCGATTATCCAGAGCAACCTATGCCTTTCCCTGATCAAACACAAACTCAACCACTAAAAGATATAAACAAAAAACAAAATATGTATGATGAGCAAGATTACAGGGAAAACAATGAAGAAGGTTGTCAACAAAATCCTGATAGCCTACCTTTATCTTGTATTATGCTGTTAAGGGAACTTTATGACCAAAATGAAAAGGCAGAAAGTGAACAGTGCCTGGAGGAAAACATAAGCCATCCTGAACTCAAAAAATCTAAAATATGAGAAGAGAAAACACAACTAGGATATCTGCCTATATGTTATAACTCATTTCAGATTATTAAAGAAGAATGGCATCCTGAAAATATAGTAGAAACAACTCATGAACCTTATATTCAAAGTGAGTGCCATAAAAATCATGAGGAGTTATTTGAAACAGAGGTAGATCAGGAAAAAGAAGAAAATCGTTGAAGCTTCCCTGCAAGCACAAGTAATGATTCGCTAGAAGAGGCTCATGAAGACATCCGACCTCAAAATCAGTTAATACAAGAGAAAGTGGACTATTGTACTTTTGTCCAAAGTAAAAGAAAAATTCCTCTTTTGACATAAAAAGAAATTGACCAAATATTAAACAAATAGCCAGCCCTCAAATATTCATTAGAACAAAATACTTCTGCTTATCTACCTACTGAACCTTGTTGTCTTGAAGCAGAAAGCAAACTTGATCAGCTCAAAGAAAAGCCAACTGATAACCCAATATGCTTGATTGGTGATATGGTTTATACTAATGATTTGCCAAATTTTGATCAGTCTGATGATGATTATGAGCTTCAAGCAGAGACTAATCATGCAGGGCAACCAACAGTTGATTGGTGTCATGAGTTTCACTATCATCAACTTGAAAGCATCGATCAACCAATCCAATCCATCAGAAATAGCTTTCACATAATTGGGAGTTAGCAATCTATCAATTGTGATGATGAGGTTGAGAAGAAAGAGGAGTTTCTTGAGCAGGATGAATATAAGGAACCTTATCCTGAAAGGATTGAGGTAACAAAAGATACCCCTGCTCAAGAATATGATGATCTCTTCATAGAGTTCAGTCCACTGAACCAAAGCTGACCAGGACTACAAGAGGACAACACTGCAATATATGATGAGTCCTCCAGTTCAGATGATGACGAAGATGAGGAAGTTTTTCTTTCTCAAGAAAATCTTTATCTTGATCCAGTTGTTAGCCCCTTATAAATTCCTTGACAAGCAAGTAAGGGGCTAATTTGTTTTATAAGCCTGCAAGGAATGCATTTCCCTTGAAAACACATCATCCTTACAGCCTTTTTAGGTTCCCTGCCTTGTGACTGTTTCCCTCTACTGTTCTGAGTCAATAGGCTTTGCTGATAAGGAATTATTCTCCTTAGGGCTTTATTCTGCCCTTTATACCCTTGCAAAATGCTTCATTTTCACCCCTTTGTTCCTTTTCTCAAAGTCCCATTTCTTCCCCCTAATTTCCCCCTTTCCATCCCAGAAATCCCCTCTAAAACATCCCTACACCCTTTGGTTAGCCAATTTCCCCCTCATTCCCCTATCGTTGCCCTTGGCTGGCCTTAAAATGCTTTAAAAACTAGCCAAAAACCATATTTTTTGCATAGTCTAGGCCTAGCCCCTTCCGTCCTAGCCCCTGCACCATCCCCCCATAGAGCCATGCGCTATGAACGAGAGCTAGCCTGAAAGGCGCTAATATCCAATGTATATCGAGAGCGTTCCTGACCGTTGATATTTGTAGATCGGGTGGCGATCGTTAAACCCCGCGGCGTTTGTGTTTCCCCTGTTCAAACCCCCGATTGCACCATCGCCGTTCGTTTACCCGCCAGATTGACGGTTTGGAGTGTACCTGCCCCTATGGTCCTCGCCGCTCACTATCCATAAACCTAGTGGTATCTATCGCACCGCCGTTGGGCGGTAGGCGGTATTTCCCATTTTCCATCGACTCCACTCAGCTTACAATGCGTGACTCCTGTACGATTCCAAAACCGCTTGCTCATCTCATGTTATCTTTCGGTACAGGATGCATAGAAATATGCATATCAGCCGTCAGATCTGCCCTTTCCCATCCAATGTTCATCGCTCAACGAAGCTGCGCAGGGTTTAATCCATGGTCGCCGTACTCCTAGCCCACCGTTCGTCGTCCTCCGCCGCATGTTCAACCATCGATCTCCTATGAGATCTGACGGTTGAGATTTTTTTCCTACTGATTGACTTTTCGCCATTGCCTGGTCCCGCCACATCACCTCCACGTGTATCCACCATACATCCGCCCATCCCATTGCATATATTTGTTCAAAGGGTTGATTTTTTTAAGGTTTTTATTTAAATTTTATCGCAGGCCGCCAACCTTTCGCCATCTCCGTTCTCTACCATTCCACAACATTTTTCTGCCACTTCTCCACAGTTCCACTATCGCCCACGCAGAAATCCACATCATCCGACCCCATGCATTTTTTTCTTTACAGGTTTCATGTTTTTGCAGGGTTTCAGAGAGGCAGAAAACCGCCATGGTTCAGATTTACTACTTTAATGGCGTGCTGCGCAGACAGAATTAAATCTAGAAGCTGGTAGTACCGAGAAATGCCCAGAAAGGTAGTGGCGGCATAAATATTATCCCAGGATAGTTCAATCTCCTAAAAAGAACTATCTAGCACCATTAAATCCCAGATTTTGCAGATCGAGACATTTATGGAGCAGTGGAGAAAAACCAGCTAATGATTAAGGATTTCAACATTCGGTATTGATGGTTTTGAGCCTTAATACAATGGTTTAGAGGCAAAGCACCAGATCAGTGATCCCATAGACCATGCCGAAAGGTACAACCCGTAGAAATTCATGTATATCAAGGTTTCACATCAGCAGATTGTCCCAAAGGACGAAGTGGCCATATCAGTTCCATTATTTACCGTGTTCCTAAAGATTTCCGCCTTAACCACAGTCCAAAGCTACCAGGGAATTTTTTTCACAAGCATGGCAGTCCATTCAGTCATTTTTTTTATGCACCAGAGTACTACACAGTACTGCATTCAGAGTACATTAGATTCATATCAAAGTAATCTGAAGTCTGAAGAAGATCATTCATCCACCCAAAGAACACTAGAGATTAATGCATAGGATTTATATAGAGTGGGTTTCGGTCTTCTTCCTCTTCTAGAGTTTTAATGCTGCATTTAGTTCTTCACCTACTTTCCCTACTCCTCTGGAGCTATAAATTCAGAAAGAAACTCATTGTAAAGGTTTTTGATCAGTTATCAAAGAACTGCAAGTAGTTTCTTTTGAGACACAATCTCTATGTAAAGTGTAAGATAGGTTGAAGGAGATGTTTTTAGACTGATTATTCAGCTATTGGAAACATTGTACTTGACTGGTATTGCTATTTAATATGACAAGCACATTTCTTTGGATCCTGATCTGAAGCAACGGTGATGTTTTCCTATCTTTGTGTTTACATTCATTTCATTTCGTTTCTACTGGCTTGCATAAGAATATTGGCATAGGATTTACCCTTGTTAGGTACCCTATGTTTCAGCTCTCCTTGCCATTGATGTTTCTCTTCTGAATGTATTATCTAAGAAATGATTTCAGTTGGTTTAACCAGTGTAGTGGATGTTATTTCCTGCTCTCTGATGTATGAATTAAATGAATTCAGTTCTTAGATGTTTCTTATTAAGGATTTAGTTGGAAGATTTGGGAACACTGGGGATTTGAGTTAGCCCTATCCACTAGGATCCTTGTGCGACCAGCTGGTCTTTAACTTTGTGCTCTAAAACTGTGTTGTCTCCTGCTCTCTTATCATTCCATATCACACAATCATCTTTAATATCCTATGTTTTATATGACTAGCCCAATTGAAAGCATGCATATTGATTAGCAAGAAAATCCTTTCCTGACTCCATTGCCCAATGGTTTTGAATATTTCCTGGAATACTTCACCTCTTCCTTTTTCCTCTTTGCTCATCCTTGTCTTACATTGAACCCTTTTTTCTTGATAACCAACAACCAAATCAAATAAATCAAACAAACAAACCTTGTGCCTATAACTAGCCTAACATCTTAACATTCGAGCTTCAAAGACATATATACCTTTGACATATCATAGAGAGATCCCTCTCTGGACCCAGGAGGGCTAGATCCTGAGGTCTGAAAGTGGTTTTGATGTTGTCTCATCTTTTGGTCTTGCCAATCTGACCAAAACATGGGAACCCCAACATATTGGCGGCCCCACTGGGAAACTTGAGTGCATTACACCTTAAACATTCTTAGGCATTCAAAAAACCTACAATCTCTGGTTAGGTTTGCAGTTAAAAAATCCTATTCTCACATCAACCTCTATACCATTTGTTGTGTTTCTCCCATACTCTTGGATAGAGTCTGGAAAGGGCCAGGTAGCCTCCAGATCTCACACTCTTTTAGAGGTGACATATCTGGTAAATGCCCTCCCAGACAATCTCTGGTTAGAGTTTGTTGTGTTTGGAAGATACCCCTGAAAGGGGACATCTCATAGGCACTGTGGTGGACAGTGTACCCTCCAAAACATCCTGAACCTTCCACCTGGAGACTCCAAGATTCCTAAACGATTTAAGGACTTCACTGGCGATCAGTAGGCCTGCTCATTATCTTGGTTCACATTAGACTCCACTGGGAGACCAACCTCCATAGCAACATCAACCACAGTAGAAGTAACAAGTAGGGTTAAGCTACTTGGTTAGAAAACAACATTCTGGCTTCTAGAACCATTCATACAAGAGCTTACCCTAACCCAAACCCACCTGAAATATTTGATAACCCTGAGAGCATCCTCAAGAGATCTCCTACATCTAAAATACCAACTATTTCTAGCCACATCCATAGAGCTAACTCTGCACCAGAAGATCTTACAGCTCTATCACTTTTTCACCTTGACCTAGACCTACCTAATAGATTACCTAGAACTAGGTCCTTCAGTTTCTTAGACCAGCCAGACCCCGAGCTTCCTGATTCACCACCTCAAAGTGGTGGACACCATGGGAACAGACAGACCCCTCCTTCTACACCTCATGATATACACTTCATACAAAACTTGGGGCTCAGTCACCCTAGATCTGCTCATCAGACTTCTGCTGGTCATAATATCCATGTCATCCACATGCCAGCTGCCCAAGTCAATCCTTTACCTCATCAAAACATCATCATGGCATCCTAGTATGCACCTCTGGTTTTATCTCAGCCTCTAGTACCCTTACCAAATGATTATCAGTCAAAGATCCCACACTTCACTGCAAAAGAGTCCATCACATCCCAACAACATGTAGATAAGATGGAAGATTCTTTTGACTACATGGAAATAGATGATGATACAATCAAAATGAGAATATTTTCCCAAAGCTTAGGGGGTGATGTGAAGAAATGGTTTAAGGGCTTACCTCTAGGTAGCATCAATGATCTTCCAGCTTTATATCATACTTTCATAAACAAATGGGAAACTAAGGCTAACCCTCGCCAAATCTTAGCAGAATACATGAGCCTTAAAAGAAACGTAAGAGAGAGTGTCCATTATTACACAACAAGATTTAACAGCATTTACAATGCCCTCCCTCCACATATGAAACCTCCACAAGGCATGGCTTTAGCAAAATACCCCGAAGGCTTTGATGCCAACATGGCCTATGAGCTTAGGGATAAAGAGTACAACACATTGGAGGACATGCAGAAAGGAGCAGTGAACATAGAGGAAAATCTGATTGAGAAAAGAGCAAGACTGAGATCTGAGAAGAGGGTAACATACAGAGATGACAATGTAGCTTCCTCATCTGACGAAAATTATGATAAATTTTCTAAAAATGTGGAAAAGTTACAGCAAATGATGGAAAAAATGGTTGTCATATTTAGTAACCAAAATAGAAACCAAATCCAGAACCAAAACTTTAGAAGGAACAATAACACTCCCAACAGACAAAAAGAATCAGACCAGCAAGTTATTCCCCCCTTTCAAGAGAATTTTCTTGATGAGGACGAAGGAATCATAGAAGAGTCTGAAGGGAATACAATAAACATGTTTGAAGTAGAAAACTCAATCCACAACTGTTCCATAGAGGAAGATCAACCTTCTCCCTCAGGTTGGGATGAGGAATGGTTTGAATATGAGGATTACAGGTTTGGGTTTGAGAATGATATGATGCAGGTCAGAGAACAATATGAACTCAGAAGCAAGAAGAGTCAAGACAATTCCAAAACAAAGGCTTCTGAGGTTACATCAAGAAAAGACCTGAGAGAACTTCTAAAGTGACCGCTGAAAGCAAAAAAACAGCAGCTGAGAGTTCTGGGAAGAGCAAAGAAAGAGACAACCAGAACACTAACCCACAGGGTAAACCAACTAGCAGCACTAGCACTGCAGTTAGTGCTCCTGATAAAACTATCTCAAACATTGTACATAGTGAGAATCAACACACTGATTCGGCCACTAAGGGAGTGGCTTACAAAACGGAGTTGAACATTCCAAAGAGTCAATCCACTTTCAATTTGGAGAGTGAGATTGCAAAAGTTAAAATATCTATCCCACTCTCTGAGCTAGCCACTCCGGATGTATATAAAGGCCAAATTTTGAAAGAATTAAATTTAGGAGAGAACAGTGACACTGTAAATCTGAGGGATAATCAACTTGCCCTTCTGTTTGGTCCAAAGATAGAAGGAAAGTTTTAGGAAGGGGTAGTGCCGCCTTTTTATATCAGTCTTAATGTCCATGATAAGATCCTCCACAACGCAATGCATGATTCTGAGGCATCACACAACCTAATGCCTAAAGTAGTGATGGAAAGATTAGGCCTAGAGATAACCCGTCCCTATAAAGACCTATATTCTTTTGACTCTAGTAGAGTAAAGTGTCTTGGCCTAATCAAATATTTGTGTGTGAGCCTTGCCCAGATTCCAGCAAAATGCATGGTCATGGATGTTGTTGTGGCAGATGTGCCACCCAAATATGGCATGTTATTATCAATATCAAGGGGAGCCAAGCTGCAAGGAACAATGCAGATGGATGGGGCTTATGCCACAATCCCAATCTTTGGCCAACTCAGAATACTGTATAGGGAAGAACAAATGAAATTCCTAGTTAGTTGCCCTGAAAAGCCTGAAAATTCTCTTGTATACTCTATACATACAGAACTGGATTCCTTTATCTTCTACAATGATGAATCTTTGGAGGGACCAGAATCTGAAAACGTAGATACAAGCAAAGTTTCACATGATGAAATAGAGCCAATGGACTTTAACATGATGGCTACCAGACTCACAGGAGGAATACGTAGAGAACTTTGAATAGTGCACTGAAACAACAACTCTAAGTAAACTAGAAGCAGAATGAAATCAACCAACTAGTCACCTCTTTGACTTCCACATCCACAACGAAAAACTAAACAGCCCACAACCTAGTGCAGACCTTATAACTCAGCATAATGGCGAACCCAGCTATAGGGAAAGGAACGATAACAAAAGTGGGAGTGAACCCCTGTGGGAAATGAGTTTCGATGGGTCCTGCACAAGAAGAACTACTGGGGCAAGAGTGTGGATACATAACACAGAGAGTGATTACGAAGAGAACCATGCCTGCAACCTGCACTTCAAATGTACAAACAACGTTGTAGAATACGAGGCCCTTATCCTATAATTGAACCTGTTGAGAAAATTAGGAGCCCGTAGGATAAATGTGCATGGGGAATCTGAGCTGATTATTAAACAGGTGAATGGTGAATACACAACGAAACATCATAGATTGAGGGCTTACAGGAATGACACTATGGATTTATTGAAAACATTTGTTGAATACGAATTAGTGTTTGTTCATAGGAGTCAAAATTTCATTGCAAATGGATTAGCTTGCCTAGCTAGTTCATACCCTAAGACTCCAATCGACCAATGAATTATCATACAGACCAAATTTAGACTTGCAGTGCCAGATAATGAAAAATATTGGCAGGTCTTCTAGGGTGATAAACAGATTGCAACTATCACTGGACACAGAGTCTGAATCAGAAAATTCAAACTCGTTTCTGCCTAAGTGAGGAACCCTCAGA
This sequence comes from Pinus albicaulis, assembly GCA_034641835.2. Lineage (NCBI taxonomy): Eukaryota > Viridiplantae > Streptophyta > Pinopsida > Pinales > Pinaceae > Pinus > Pinus albicaulis. Next base: position 62,783,816 of record CM076578.1, on the reverse strand, counting down.
CGAGGAAGAAACACCTCGTAACATAGTAATAAAAAATATAACTGAAGAAACTGGAAATCCAACCGGAAAGTGTGAAAACGCAGAAATTGAGGAGACGGAGGTGTTGCAATCCAAAGATAAGAATATACCCAGAGGCCTAGCACCCTTATAGGACCTCTTTGAATTTGATGATGTAGCAAAAAAACCCACTATAGAACATGCAGACTCTGACGTGGAAGAATGCAACATAGGCACTGAAGATAAGCCCAAAATGATTAAACTGGCTAAGTCTTTACCTGCGAACATGAAGAAAAAATACATTGACCTTTTCAAGGAATTCATTGATGTGTTCGCTTGGAGTTACGAGGACTTAAGGGCCTATGACACAAACATTATACAGCACAAAATACCCTTGAAAGAAAATCAGAAGCCCTTCAGACAAAAAATTCGTAGAATCAATCCCAAACAATTGCCTGGAGTTGAAAAAGAGATTAAGAATACGTATGATGCGGGCATAATAGCTCCTGTGAGGATCTCTGATTGGGTATCAAACTTAGTGGCTGTGAGAAATAAAATAGGGGAAATCAGGCTATGTATAGACTTCATAAATCTTAATAGAGCCTCACTCAAAGACAATTACCCTTTGCCAAAAATGGAACATATTCTTCAGAGGGTAGTGGGCTCTAAAAGGATCTCCCTGCTAGATGGTTTTTCAGGTTACAACCAAGTCTTAGTAATCCCAAAAGATCAACTCAAGACAGCCTTTACCACTCCATGGGGCACCTTTATGCATGTAAAAATGCCTTTTGGACTGATGAACACTGGGGAAACCTTCCAAAGAGAAATGGTGTTAGTATGAATCTTTTGTCGAAGCGTACGAAAAAAGACCACTTTAGCTATGCATAACTTATAGCCCTAACATCAAATGTGGCTGCTAACATCTTCAGATCTGCAGTTAGTTGATCAAGACAAGTGCTACAAAAAACCAGATCTATGCATAGAAAGACATTAAGCAGTAAAAATCAAGAGTTTGCTCCATACATCCAATAGACAAGACAAGAACAATGTTTTTTGAAATAATTTTTGTATTAAGGGCACCTGGGAGGAAAACAAGAAGGTGTATCCAATTCTCCTCAATGGGATGGGTTCTTGGAAGTCCTCAGCACTTCAGATCTAGAATCTCTCTCTCTTGTTGGTGTAGAAAACCCAGACAAAGATAGAACTCAAAGGGAGCTCACAAAGCAAATAATGTAGAATGTGACCAAGTGTATAGATCCAGAGTGATCTAATAGGCAACAAAAGGTGAAGAATGGTAGGAAAAACCCTCCTATTTATAACAAAATATTGGGTCATTCTAGATCTTGGTGCATGATTAAAATAACATTAACCAAATCTAGATCCACCATTTATGGAATATTTTATTATATTTGTTGGAGGGAAAAGGTATTTGACTTGGGTCAAATCCCTTTATTTGTAAGTAATAAATAAATAAATGATTTATTTATCATTTTAAGGAAGTGGTTGGATGATAATCAAATAAATAATGATTTATTTAATTATTTATGGGTGATTTAGTCATAATTAACAAGGAATATTATTTAAATAAGGTTTAAATAATTATTCCTAGAAAATAATAAGATAAATAAAGATTTATCTAATTAATTTCTTTGTTTTGGGTTAAACATGACCAAGAAAATCAAACAAATATAGGTTTGTTTAATATTTCATTTTGGGGTTTCCTGTTTAGACCATAAACAACCTAATAAATGTGTTTTATTAAGTTATTTTACATAGTGAAGGCAATTTTACTTAGGGAAAAATTGGTCTTACATGGTGTACTTGGGTCCATCTAATGATAGTGGGTTAGATGACCAAAAAATGGTGTAACAGATTGCCCCCCAGCGTGCGAGTGTTAGGAGAAAATCGTATGACCGAAGTACGTTGTAAGAACTCAATCACCAGACATCAAAAGGGAAGTCGGAGAGAGAGATGTAAGGTAGACTAATGTGCTGAAGAACTAGACCCTGAGGAGATGAGACTTACAGGTGAAACAAGTCTCTTTTTATGAGAGGGTACCTGTGCTAAAGGCGGCGGGGGAGGCATACCTATGCCCGCCGAGACAAAGTACAAAAGAATAGTGTGTCCAGTAAAAAAGGGACCGAACCATAAAGTACAACCGGCATAAACATGAGCCAGATAAGAATACAATGAGGAATCCCACATACATGCTGTGCCTGGGATAACAGCCAGGACTTATACAATAATATCTGAGTACATGAGATACAAATACAACCCAAATGCCCCCTATAAGCGGGGAAGGGCTCACAAAATCTGACTGATACATGAAAATCAAAGAGGCGCTGCAAGCGGCTAAGGCCGACATCATCAAATATATGGAGTTGCATCGAAGGCTGCAATGAAGAGGTCATCCGGGCATGTGGGGGGCTACCTGTAGGGCCACCCCCTCATGAGGGCTGAGACATCTCGCACACACCCAGGAATCACCAAGAGTTGCTGCTGCATCACTGAACCTTCAAGTATACGGATCTCGATCATGTTGAAAGGAGCTGGAGTGGAGAAACAATCAAGTCAAAGGGAAATGAGAGATCCCTTTGCCGGATCTGAGGCACCGAACAAGAATGGAAGCTGGAACCAAGGTACACTGCCCTCTAGACCTGTCTTCTGGAATGAAGGAGCTGATGTCGACAGAAGGAGGTCCACCATAGGTGAGGCAATGAGAGATCCCCAACTAAGGCACGAGAGAAAATAGTAGAGCGACGGACAGACTAATACCAATGATGATGGTGGAATGGAGGGGACTGAGTAGCGAATGGATGACTTCCCTTGCTAGAGAATAAAGGGCATGAATGACATGGCAGCGACTGACACAATATCATCAGGGATAAGGGACAGTGGGACTAGAGGCCATAATTTGCGACACAAGGGAGAGACCAAGCAATGAAGGATGGAGGACTATAGCAGGGTACAAAGGGACGCGGGATAGACTCCATGAAGGAGATGATGACTCCACTCGGATGCTCTAAACAAGGGCGACTCGATAGTGCTGCCACACAGTAAAGGTCCAATGGGGGACCATGAAAACATGAGTACAAGATGGTAACTCATGATGAAAATCGACACGAACAAAGACAAGTAAGGAGGCAAAATGGTGCCCCAAGTACAAGTGTCGTAAGTGAAGAAATGTGATTTTAAGGAGAGGTGAAGTGACCCATCTTGGACAAAGTGTGTCCTGGTGAAGTATCAAATCACAAAAACCTAACAGATACCCATTTTAGGGCTCGGTGAGAGCTTTCCAACGGTGCAGACGGATTGTCAAACGGAGCTACGGTATGGTCGCAGCAGGCGAAAGAAGAAACAAGGGTTCTCTTTTGATAAGACAGTTTTCCCTCCAAATCCACTCATTTTCTAGTGTTGCTGTGGTGAATGTAGAGAGGAGAAAAGGCCCTAAATCTTGCGGCGAGTGTAGCAGACAAACCGACCATTGGAATCGAGATCCGTCAGTTGCAGGTAAGAGGCCTAACCTTACTCTTTCATTTTGATGGATTGAAAGTTTAGATTAGGGCCCAGAATATCAGGTTCAGACCCCCTTGCATCTTGTCGGCTGGGTCACACTTTTTGGGCCGAAATATGTGACCTGGGACGCAGGTTTCGGGCAAAAAGGTGCGACCTGTCTCAGGATTTGGCAGAAAAGTGCGACCTAGAAGATGAGGGGGTTTTAGTGCTGTTTGATGGCTGAGAGTTGGGTTTTTGTGTTTGGTTACAGTATTCCCTATCTGTAGGCTGACAAAGATGGTGTTTTTGTGCAGATATGGCAGATATATGGGTGACCTGGAGAGAGAGAGACCTGGATACAATACGGGCAGAGATCTAGATAGATCAGGGTGTCCGTCATGTGTTGGCCAGGTTTGGGGTTCTGAAGTTGTTGGAGAACCCTTTGATGAGAGCTGGAGAGCCCTTGTTGGCCCAGATTATCAGTTATTGGGATCCAGAGCATGAGGTCTTTGTAGTGCAGGGGCACAGGATCGAACTGACAGTCCAGGATGTGTATTTTATGACAGGGTTCCCACCACTTGGGATGGTGGGAAATACGCAGCCAGTGTTACCGCGGGGGCGGAACATCATAGAGTTTGTGGAGAGGCATTGTCGACCGGGTCTCCAAGTCAAAGGGACACGGATACCGATCGGGGACCTAGAGAGACTGGAGACTCGGGCAGTGGCCGCAGCGGTGCTGCGGATCCTGGTCAACCAGGCATTCCATCACATCACTGGGGGGCAGATGATGATCGTAGAGAGTGTGTTGAGTGGGACCTACTATGGGTGGGCCCAAATGATGTTGGTGTCATTAAAAAGACAGCTGTCGCTTTGCAAGCGGCAATTGAACCACGATTGCTCGTATGGGACTTTATTGTGTTCCTTCTTTTTTGAGAAGATCCCTACCTGATGACCTCGTATATAGCTCCTAGATGGGGGCCCTAGAGAGCCTAGGATGCGCCGGTGGGGGCGGCTACTGTGCAGAGGAGGAGGAGGGGCGGTCGGACGAGTGTTTCGACCTGAGTTCTTTGCCCATTGGGATACATAGACGAATATCCCTATAGTGGGATGAGTTATTGTCGGGATCCGGACCTACCACTTCTGCCGGGTCGAGTATGGGACCCAATGGTAAGTGATAAGTAACTATTATTTTTTGGGCATGTTAAAGTTAGTGAATAGTAGATAGGGTACTGATTCATGTACTTTTGGTATGCAAATATAGCTCCGATAAAACCGGCCGGATATATGGGACACTCGGCAGCATCTGGAGTTGCAGGTCCGAGTGGGTCGAGAGCAGCGCATAATGAGGATGTGGCCGCTCTTCTGGAGGACATCCGCCGTAGATGTGAGAGGTTGCTGACCGGAGTGTCAGAGCGCGGGTGGCAAGACTTAGATGACCAGTACATAGAGCCATGTATTGGTCTACCCTCGGAATGGCGAGGTGTCATGCGGCGCATGGCAATGGCCGGTCAGGGGATATGGGATCTACAGGCTACAGGAGCAGAGCCATTGGCTCGGGATCTGCCAGTAGTGAATAGGTGTGGGGTATGTGGTGCCCCCTAGTGTGTATGTAGGGGCAGGTGGTGCCCCCAGTTTTGAGTTTTTTGTAACATGCAATGGGCATGTCATATGTATCATAGTAGATGGACTCTAAACACATGTTTTATGACACATATTATGGATATGCATATTTTTTAATGATTATGAATGTTATTGTCTTGTATAAAATGCGTGTGATAAATGCCAATCTAGAACATGGTTTGCAATGCTATCTACATAGTGATTTTGTTCTCGAGGTACATGGGTAAAAGTTATGGTTTCAAACTCACGTATCAAGATTTTCACTCGTAAATATCGTCTAAACAGCACAGGATTATGCACACGATAGACACCATTTAGTTGCATGACAAGAAGTAGGGAATCTAAACAAACATGCAAATGGAGGATGCGATGAGAGAGGGCATCGACTAAGAGACCACGCACTGCATCATATTCGGCCTGATTATTGGTGGCAGGACCAATGCATACCCCGTTGGAGAGAACAAGGGCATGCAAGGGGGTGAAAATGGCCCAACCTGCCGAGGCTAGATTCCGGGAGTAATGAATTGCACCATCGGCGTAACCAATATAGGGTGAGGACGGGAGGTCCAGCGGAATAGTGTTACAAGACAGCAAATGGGGAGAGGAGGGACAATGACAGTAGCGTGAGTGTACAGAAGACATCGAGCGGAAACTTCGGGAGGGAGTGCAATGAGCAGGATGGCTATGACTCATATACAAAGTAGAGGGTGGGATATGAGGGCTATAGGAGGTATGGCGGGGACTCGGGCTGCAGAGGTCAACAGAGATATGGGTGGAGTTATCTCGTGTATGAACAGAAAAGAGGGGGTCAAACGAAACAACAGGGGAGGATTCAAGGGGAATGTGCTCCAAGGGTTTCACAGAGGATGATAGGTAGAGGATGGTGGTAGTAGACTCCGTCATCTGGACATCAAGGGGGGGGATGTCAATGGGAGCGAGGGGATCCTCAAGCTGTCCTGAAGCATACTGCGCAATTATGGGAGAGGCAGACTGATTTTTTTCAACCTCATACTCTCGAAATACTTCTAAAGAGGCACGGTAATGTGTCAGGTGAGGACAATGGTGGGAATAATGGCCATGGACACCGCACAAAGCACAGGGTTTGCTGGTGCGAATAGTTTTTGGGTTCTTGGTTACGAACAAGGATGGGAGAGAGGGGTCAAGGACCGTAGACTCAGGGAATGCAACTTTAACCATGGGTTGAATGCGAGGCACCTGGGATAATGCTGGTGGCGGACTGGAACAGATGACGATATATGCGAAGGCTGCGCGAGGAGGAACCGAGTCACGGGTGACTTTATTCTTGGGGTTCCCCTGCGAGCTTTGCCTTTCTTTCCTGGAGCTGTCACCACAGGGGTAGGGTCCTAGGGAGGTGTAGGGGGCATGGTAGCAACGAAGGAAGTGAGGGGGACCATGAACCTGCTTTCAGTTAGGGTGACCAGGAGGGGTAGCGGCTGGGGGATCAAGGTACCAGACCGGTATGCCCAAGGTCAGGTTAGGGAGAGAGAGGGTGGCCATGACGGGGATAGAATATACTCCGGGAGGGGGAGCCAGGAAAGGGATCTGCCCAGCAGGGTAATGACCAGGAGGGATGGCTCCGAGATGGTTAAGGCCAGGAGGAACCGATCCAGGGGGATAAAGGGGTTCAGGGATACCAGTTGTAGGAGAAGGGCCAGAAGGAGGAGGTCCGGCTGGCGAAGATGAAGGGCTAGGAGCGGGTTGCGGTGGGCGAGGTTGTGTCTGAGGTTGCTGACTAGCCGAGGCGGGTCGCTTAAGGGCAGCCCGAGACGATTGAATCATGCAAACATTCGGTAAGCTGGGATCAGAGAGAGGAGGAGGAGGGAGACCAGGAAAAGTTCCAAGAAAAGAGGAGTCTTTATAGACGCCGGGAGAGACACTGGTCAAGGAATCGACAGTTTTCTTATTGGCCACAGAAGAGATGGTCGTCTCAGGGGAGGTCTGAGACTTTGGCTCATGATGAGTCAACTGGTTGATGGTGACTATCTTTCCATTGTGAGGAAAAGACATCTTGCGAAAAACCGCGGATGGGACAGCAGACATGGCATAGGTGTAGCTTCGCCCCAATAGAATGTTGTAGTCTAGAGGGGGCGGCGATGACCTACACAACACAAACAGCCTTACCGCAAGAGCATAGGACACCATTTAAGAGGCCAATGGGCTGAGGCGTGGCCATCCCACGCTCGAAGGGTGATCGTGGAAGGGGCTAATTCAGGAGATCCGAGTTGCTTCCAAATCGAAGCGGACATCACACAGGTGGATGCCCCCTCATCAATTATACACCAAGAAACGTTAGCGTTCCGGATTTTGACTGGGATTTTGAAGGCTATGGAAGCAGGAAGAGGATGATGTTCTGATTTATGGGTGTCGAAAACAATCATTTGGTCATCGTCAGGATCTACAGCCCCCACGGCAGATAGCAGAGCCTTCTTTTGGGAAGGGCACGATTGGAGGAGTTCCAATGTGGAAATGGCAGCAGGAGACTGCGCCAGATCATCTACTATGCTATACGAATGAGAAGCTTGACCAGGAGCAGCATTTTGGTGTAATGGTCCTTTAGGAATCTTGGTATGAACCTCAACTTTGGGTTGAGGGATATGTAAGGGACCATTGGATGTCGAAAGAGTCTCGGTAGAACCTGAAGAAGGGGACTCGGAGGCAGACTGAGTGGGAGGCTTGGGGTACTGGAAAGACCGAGTTTGGAGATTAAGGTCGACGGTTGGGGATGGATTAGAGTTCATCATGAGGATCTGGTAATCGGAGGAACCAGAAGGGGAAGGTTGAGTGGTGACCTGTCCGTCAGGTGGTTGGGTAGCCATGAATCCTTGCTGGGGGAAAGGATCAGTAAACACAGCCAGTTGAGTAGTGACCACATTAGGGGGAGCATGAGGGGAGGCATGTTGTCCTCGCAATGTGGCTTGAGACTCCCACATGTGCCGCATCTGTGGTAGAAGGGGACAATCGTGAGTGTAATGATTGTAAACACCGCAACACGAACAAGGCTTATTTGTGCGAATAGGCCTGTCCAGCTTGAGCTGAGTGCCCTGTTGCTGGTTAGCAGTGTTAAGGTCAGTACCTTGAGGATTAGGTCCATGAGTACCAGGGGCAGATTGATTTTGGTTGCCTCTCCTCCTTCTTTGAGAGGAAGGAGGATTAGTCACGCCCTGCTGTGCAAATAATTGCCCTGGAGGGGGCTGTAGGTGCTGTGGTGGGGGTGGAGGAGGCAAGGGAGGTGGAAGCGCATATGATGGAGGAGCTGGTGCACCAGGCTGCAGATAAGGATAATGGTTAGGTTGGGGAACATTTAGGTAAGCAGGACGTTGGGCAAAAATATGAGGCATGCCGTATCCTGGATACATGCTACCTGGAGAGGAAAAAGTGCTAGAGGTGCTGGCCCCTCCCGGAGGGAGACCATAGCCCATAGGAGGTTGAGCATACGGATGAGAAAGGGCTCCAAAGATACTGTCGGCGGAATGAGATGCCCCCCAGGCGTTAGCACCACCGGGCCTGGGGAGGTCAGGAAGGACAGTATAAACATAACCAGACTGAGCGTAGATCAGGTCATATTTCAAGGCTACTTGGAGGGCGGCTTCTTTGGTTTGAGGGAAACTGGAGGCGAAATCTTTGCCAATGGGAGGTAAGAGAGTGCGAAGGAACCAGTCCATATAAACCCGATCTTCAAAGGGGGGAGCTCGACATAAGCTTCGTCGTCTTCGCCATTCCTGGACATGAGTGGAAAGGTGGGTCGAAGAGGTTTGCTTGAAAGAAGCAAAAGCTCTGTACCAGTATCGTATCGGAGAGGGAGCTGGAAATAGGATAAAAAGGCTTGGGCAATGGTCAAAAAGGTGGTATGGGAAGAGGTGGCTTGGTCAACATACCATTTAGAAGCTTCGCCGGTAAGCGTGCGTTGGAACAACCGAAGACGGATGGAATCATCGGTAATGGAATTGGAGGAACACCACATGTGGAAATATCGGACATGGTTGGTTGGATCTTCTCCAGCAAGGCCTTCAAACTTAGGGATGTCGGAGGGGAGCTTGGTTGGCATAGCAGGCCAACCAACATCATGGCGGATAGGGTCATTGATCAACTGAGTGAAATCGGGGAGGCTGAGGCCTACCATGTAAGGGAGCAATGGTGCAGCCGAGGTAGTTCCTGTGGTGGTTCCGCTAGTAGTAGTCCCGGAATTAGGGCCGGGATTACCGCTAGCGTTAGGCCCTGAACCAGACATAGTGAAGGTGACAGGGGGAGAACCAGAAGTAAAAGGAGAAACTAATGAATCAGAAGAGGAGTCAGAATGCAGACTTGGAGGAGGATTGGCTCGACGACGACGGGACGGAGCGGGTCGACCGACTGAAAACTGAGGGTGAAGGCCAAGAAGTCTCTGGGAGGCACGCCTTGGGGGTGCAATGATGAAAACACAAACACGGCACGAGGGGAAGAAGAATGACCGACAAAGGTAGGGAGGCGCAGAATCAAGTGATTACAATGTCGAAACAGTGTCAATTGATTTTAAAGTCTTTGCCTGGCAGTGTAAACCAGGCTCTTCTTCGCTTAAGGTGAGTGTGTGGCGTGCGTTAATTTTAATTTTTAAACCCTTTTCATTTTGAGAGCAAGAGAAAAAGTGTGCTGCGTAACTGAAAATAATGCTGCAAAAACAGTATATAATGCTGAAATAACAGAAAATTAATAGCTACTAGTGCATCGATTCAACCCAAAAAGGCGGGTCTCTCAAAACTAATCTAAAAGAGGGAAAAAATCTAGTCAAAACACACTAAAAAGAGGCCAATAGATTGAGGGTCGGAAGGGACAGGGATCTAGAGGAGAAAGCTACTGAAAAGAGGTGCAGATCACAACCAAGGGGCAGAGGCAAGGTGGCTGGAAAAAAGGAGGAAATCAGCAAAAAGCAGAAAGGACAGGGAGGAGATCCTAAAAGGAGGTCCAAACAAAACTACAAGGGGTGGTTTGAAAGGAAGAAGAGTTGATTTAAAGGGATCTGAGAATGAGGTATCATATCTGAAAAAAGGGCAGGCTGAAACTCTGAAAAATCAGACACCTGAAACAGCTAAAACTCTTCCACCAAAAATGGAGGGTATTGAAACCCCAGGGGGCTAGGTTTCCACTTAGACGAGAAAAACAGATCAGATACAGGTCCAAACGGGTGGTGACAGAGGCTGGAAAACCCTGACAGAAGCTTCAGCAAAACCCAGAAAAATTGCAGAAAAACAGCAGAAAAAAGCACAGGTCGCAGGTTCTGACCTGTTTTCCTGTTCAGGTCGCAGAAAAGGGGCTGAAATGTTCGTAGAAAAGGGGCTGAAATGTGCGACCTGGAGTCCAGGTCACATTTTTTGGGCTGAAAAGTGCGACCTCCAACTCCGGTTGTCTCGGCGGCAGATTTGCGAAAAAGTTACCATCTCAGTTGTGGCCGATGTCTGTCACCTGCGCGATAGGGCCAGAAACACGTGGAAGTTAGAAATTTTATTGTTTTAGGTTTTATAGGTGAAAAACAACATGAAAATAGGAAAAAAAAAAACTGAAAAGAAACCCTAGGGTCTGAAGTAGCTGGATATGCAGGAATATGAAAAACGACAGCGGTCGTAATTGAAAACCCGTGTTGAGTCGCCAATTGTTAGTATGAATCTTTTGTTGAAGCGTACGAAAAAAGACCACTTTAGCTACGCATAACTTATAGCTCTAACATCAAATGTGGCTGCTAACATCTTCAGATCTGCAGTTAGTTGATCAAGACAGGTGCTGCAAAAAACCAGATCTATGCATAGAAAGACATTAAGCAGTAAAAATCAAGAGTTTGCTCCATACATCCAATAGACAAGACAAGAACAATGTTTTTTGAAAGATTTTTTGTATTAAGGGCACCTGGGAGGAAAACAAGAAGGTGTATCCAATTCTCCTCAATGGGATGGGTTCTTGGAAGTCCTCAGCACTTCAGATCTAAAATCTCTCTCTCTTGTTGGTGTAGAAAACCCAGAAAAAGATAGAACTCAAAGGGAGCTCACACAGCAAATAATGTAGAATGTGACCAAGTGTATAGATCCAGAGTGATCTAATAGGCAACAAAAGGTGAAGAATGGTAGGAAAAACCCTCCTATTTATATCAAAATATTGGGTCATTCTAGATCTTGGTGCATGATTAAAATAACATTAACCAAATCTAGATCCACCTTTTATGGAATATTTTATTATATTTGTTGGAGGGAAAAGGTATTTGACTTGGGTCAAATCCCTTTATTTGTAAGTAATAAATAAATAAATAATTTATTTATCATTTTAAGGAAGTGGTTGGATGATAATCAAATAGATAATGATTTATTTAATTATTTATGGGTGATTTAGTCATAATTAACAAGGAATATTATTTAAATAAGGTTTAAATAATTATTCCTAGAAAATAATAAGATAAATAAAGATTTATCTAATTAATTTCTTTGTTTTGGGTTAAACATGACCGGGAAAATCAAACAAATATAGGTTTGTTTAATATTTCCTTTTGGGGTTTCCTATTTAGACCATAAACAACCTAATAAATGTGTTTTATTAAGTTATTTTACATAGTGAAAGAAATTTTACTTAGGGTAAAATTGGTCTTACATAGTGTACTTGGGTCCATCTAATGATAATAGGTTAGATGACCAAAAAATGGTGTAACAGATTGCCCCCCAGCGTGCGAGTGTTAGGAGCAAATCGTATGACCGAAGTACGTTGTAAGAACTCAATCACTAGACATCAAAAGGGAAGTCAGAGAGAGAAATGTAAGGTAGACTAATGTGCTGAAGAACTAGACCCTGAGGAGATGAGACTTATAGGTGCAACACGTCTCTTTTTATGAGAGGGTACCTGTGCTAAAGGCGGTGGGGGAGGCATACCTATGCCCACCGAGACAAAGTACAAAATAATATTGTGTCCAGTAAACAAGGGACCGAACCATAAAGTACAACCGGCATAAACATGAGCCAGATAAGAATACAAAGAGGAATCCCACATACATGCTGTGCCTGGGATAACAGCCAGGACTTATACAATAATATCTGAGTACATGAGATACAAATAAAACCCAAATGCCCCCTATAAGCGGGGAAGGGCTCACAAAATCTGAATTATACATGAAAATCAAAGAGGCACTGCAAGCGGCTAAGGCCGACATCATCAAATATATGGCGCTGCATCGAAGGCTGCAATAAAGAGGTCATAATCAAGAGGTCATCAGGGCATGTCGGGGGCTACTGCCCAGACCACCCCCTCATGAGAAGTGAGACATCTCACAAGCACCCAGGAATCACTGAAGCTGGCATCCCGAACCATCAAGTATGGATCTCGATCATCTTTGAAAGAATTGGAGTGGAGAAACAATCAAGTCAAGGAAATAGAGAGATCCCTTTCTTGGATGCGAGAACCCGAACAAGTGACTAAACCAGGTACACCGCCCTTTTTTTGTCTTCGGAATGAAGGTATTTGTTGTTGTGAAGGAGGTCCACCATGGGTGAGGCAATGAGAGATCCCCAACTAAGGTACGAGAGAAAAAAGTAGAGCGACGGACAGACTAATACCAATGATGATGGTGGAATGGAGGGGACTGAGTAGCGAATGGACGACTTCCCTTTCTAGAGCATAAAGGACATGAATGACATGGCAGCGACTGACACAATATCATCAGGGATAAGGGATAGTGGGACTGGAGGCCATAATGTGTGACACAAGGGAGAGACCAAGCAATGAAGGATGGAGGACTATAGCGGGGTACAAAGGGACGCGGGATAGACTCCATGAATGCGATGATGACTCCACTTGGATGCTCTAAACAAGGGCGACTCGATGGTGCTGCCACACAGTAAAGGTCCAATGGGGGACCATGAAAACATGAGTACAAGATGGTAACTCACGACGAAAATCATCACGAACAAAGACAAGTAAGGAGGAAAAATGGTGCCCCAAATACAAGTGTCGTAAGTGAAGAAATGTGATTTTAAAGAGAGGGGAAGTGACCCATCTTGGAAAAAATTTGTCCTGGTGAAGTGTCAAATCACAAAAAAATAAAAAATACCGATTTGAGGGCTCGGTGAGAGCTTTCTAACGGTGTAGACGGTTTGTCAAACGGAGCTACGGTATGGTCGCAGCAGGCGAAAGAAGAAACAAGGGTTCCCTTTTACTAAGGCAGTTTTCCCTCCAAATCCACTCATTTGCTAGTGTTGCTATGGTGAATGTAGAGAGGAGAGAAGGCCCTAAATCTTGCGGCGAGCGTAGTGGACAAACTGACCATTGGAATCGAGATCCGTCAGTTGCAGGTAAGAGGCCTAACCTTACTCTTTCATTTTGATGGATTGAAAGTTGAGATTAGGGTCCAGAATCTCAGGAACAGACCCCCTTGCATATTTTCGACCGGGTCGCACTTTTTGGGCCAAAATCTATGACCTGGGACACAGGTTTTGGGCAAAAAGGTGCGACCTGTCTCAGTTTTTGGCAGAAAAGTGCGACCTGGAAGATGAGGGGGTTTTAGTGATGTTTGATGGATGAGATTTGGGTTTTTGTGTTTGGTTACAGTATGCCCTATCTGTAGGCTGACAAAGATGGTGTTTTTGTGCAGATATGGCAGCTATACAGGTGAAATGGAGAGAGAGAGACCTGGGTACATTACGGGTAGAGATCCAGACAGATCAGGGTGTCCGTCGTGTGTTGGCCAGGTTTGGGGTTCTGAATTTTTTGGAGAACCCTTTAATGAGAGCTGGAGAGCCCTTGTTGGCCCGGATTATCGGTTATTGGGATCCATAGCATGAGGTCTTTGTAGTGCAAGGACACAGGATCGAATTGACAGTCTAGGATGTGTATTTTCTGACAGGTATCCCACCACTTGGGATGGTGGGAAATACGTAGCCAGTGTTACCGCAGGGGCAGAACATCATCGAGTTTGTGGAGTGGCATTGTCGACCGGGTCTCCAAGTCAAAGGGACACGGATACCGATCGGGGACCTAGAGAGACTAGACACCCGGGCAGTGGCCGCAGCGGTGCTGCGGATCTGGAGAACAGCAGGGGTTCATCATCAGGGCGGATGATGAACCCCGAGAGTGTATTGAGTGGGACCTACTATGGGTGGGCCCAAATGATGTTGGTGTCGTTAAAACGACAGTTTTCGTTGTGCAAGCGGCAAGTGAACCACGATTTCTCATATGGGGCTTTATTGTGTTCCTTCTTTTTTGAGAAGATCCCGACCTTACGACCTCATATATAGCTCCTAGATGGGGGCCCTAGAGAGCCCAGGATGCGCCGGTGGGGGCGGCTACTGTGCAGAGGAGGAGGAGGGTCGGTCGGACGAGTGTTTCGACCTGAGTTCTTTGCCCATTGGGATCAGATGTCGTTATATATAGACGACTATCCCTATAGTGGGATGAGTTATTGTGGGGATCCGGACCTACCACTTCCACCTGGTCGAGTATGGGGACCCGATGGTAAGTGATAAGTAACTATTCTTTTTCGGGCATGTTAAAGTTAGTGAATAGTAGATAGGGTATTGATTCATGTACTTTTGGTATGCAGATATAGCTCCGATAAAACCAGCCGGATATATGGGACGACTGGCAGCATCTGGAGTTGCAGGTCTGAGTGGGTCGAGAGTAGCGCATAATGAGGATGCGGCCGCTCTTCTGGAGGACATCCGCTATAGATGTGAGAGGTTTCTGACTGGAGTGTCCGAGTGTGGGTGGTAAGACTTAGACGACCAGTACATAGAGCCATGTATTGGTCTACCCTCGGAATGACGAGGTGTCATGCGGCGAATGGCGATGGCCGGTCAGGGGATACGGGATCTATAGGCTGCAGGAGCAGAGCCATTGGCTCGGGATCCACCAGATAGTGATTAGGTGTGGGGCATGTGGTGCCCCCTAGTGTGTATGTAGGGGCAGGTGGTGCCCCCCAGTTTTGAGTTTTTTGTAACATGCAATGGGCATGTCATATGTAGCAGAGTAGATGGACTCTAAACACATGTTTTGCGACACATATTATGGATATGCATCTTTTTTAATGGTTATGAATGTTATTTTCTTGTATAAAATGCGTGTGATAAATGCCAATCTAGAACATGGTTTGCAATGCTATCTACATAGTGATTTTGTTCTTGAGGTACATGGGTAAAAGTTATGATTTCAAACTCATGTATCAAGAGTTTCACTCATAAATATCATCTAAACAGCACAGGATTATGCACACGATAGACACCATTTAGTTGTGTGACAAGAAGTAGGGAATCTAAACAAACATGCAGATGGAGGATGCGATGAGATAGGTCATCGCCTAAGAAACCACACACTGCATCATATTCGGCCTGATTATTGGTGGTAGGACCAATGCATACCTCGTTGGAGAGAACAAGGGCATGCAAGGGGGTGAAAATGGCCCAACCTGCCAAGGCTAGATTCTGGGAGTAACGACTTGCACCATCGGCGTAACCGATATAGGGTGAGGACGGGAGGTCCTGTGGAATAGTGTTACAAGACAACAAATGGGGGGAGGAGGGACAATGATGGCAGCATGAGTGAACAGAAGACATTGAGCAGCAACAGCGGGAGGGAGTGTGATGATCAGGATGGCTATGACTCATATACAAACTAGAGGGTGGTATATGAGGGCTATAGGAGGTAGGGCGGGGACTCGGGCTACAGAGGTCAACAGAGATACGGGTGGAGTTATCTCGTGGATGGGTAGAAAAGAGGGGGTCAAAGGAACAACAGGGGAGGATTCAAGGGGAATGTGCTCCAAGGGTCTCACAGAGGATGATAGGTAGAGGATGGTGGTAGTAGACTCCGTCATCTGGACATCAGGGGGGGGGATGTCAATGGGAGCGAGGGGATCCTCAAGCTGTCCTGAAGCATACTGCGCAAGTATGGGAGAGGCAGACTGATTTTGTTCAACCTCATACTCTCGAACTACTTCTAAGGAGGCGCGGTAATGCGTCAGGTGAGGACAATGGTGGGAATAATGGCCATGGACACCGCACAAAGCACAGGGTTTGCTGGTGTGAATATTTTTTGGGTTCTTGGTTACAGACGAGGACGGGAGAGAGGGGTCAGGGACCGTAGACTCAGGGAATGTGACTTTAACCATGGGTTGAATGCGGGGCAATTTAGGACAAGTATGGGTGGTGTGACCAATGAAATCACACAAGGCGCAAGGCTTTGCGGGCGGAGGAGGAATCGAGTCAGTCAGGGTGACCTTGTCCTTGGATGCCCCCTTGCGAGCTTTTCCTTTCTTTCCTGGAGCTGTCACCACAGGGGTAGGGTCCTGGGGAGGTGCAGGGGGCATGGTAGCAATGGAGGAAGTGAGGGGGAGCGGTTGAACCGGTGTTAAAGCAAGATAGGGTTTGGGGTGACCAGGAGGGGTAGCGGCTGGAGGGTCAAGGTACCAGACGGGTATACCCAGGGTCAGGTTAGGGAGAGAGAGGGTGGCCATGACAACAACCGAATAGACTCTAGGAGGGGGAGCCAGGAAAGGTATCTGACCAGCGGGGTAATGACCAGGAGGGACGACTCCGAGATGGTTAAGGCCGGGGGGAACCGATTGAGGGGGATAAAGGGGTTCAGGGATACCAGTTGTAGGAGAAGGGCTAGAAGGAGGAGGTCTGGCTGGCGGAGATGAAGGGCTAGGAGCGGGTTGGAATGGGCGAGGTTGTGTACGAGGTTCTTCGACTAGCGAGCGGGTCGCTTAGAGACGGCAGAGACGGTTGCATCATGCAAAAGTCGATAAGATGGGATCGAGAGATAGGAGGAGGAGGAGACCGGGGAAAAGTTCAAAGAAGGAGTCTTTATAGACGTAGGGAGAGACAGTCACATGGAGGACTGGTTCCTTATTGGTATTGAAGAGATGGTCGTCTCGAGGAGGTCTTAGACTTTGGCTCATGATAAGTCAGCGGTCGATGGTGATTATCTTTCCATTGTGAGGAAAAGTCATCTTGCGAAAAACCATGAGATGGGACGCCGGCATAACGCAGGTGTGGCTTCGCTGATAGGAGAAATGTTGTAGTGCAGGGACGTCGATGACTTCGACGTCAGCACAAACGATCTTGCGGCAGAGTGATGGGACAATTACGGAAGAGGCCAATGGGGTACGGGAGGCGTGGCCTCCACGCTCGAAGGGTGATCGTGGAAGGGGCCAACTCAGAAGATCCGAGTTGCTTCCAAACCGAAGCAGACATCACACAGGTGGATGCCCCCTCATCAATTATGCACCGAGAAACGTTGGCATTCCGGATTTTGACTGGGATTTGGAAGGCGACGGAAGCAGGAAGAGGAGGATGGTCTGATTGATGAGCATCGAAAACAATCATTTGGTCATCGGCAGGATCTACAGCGCCCACGGAAGATAGCAGAGCCTTCTTTTGGGAAGGGCACGACTGGAGGAGTTCAGTGATAGCCGACGGGAGGCTGCGGCTATGCTATCTGAATGGCAGCTTGACCCGGGGAGCGGTATTTTGGTGTAATGGTCCTTTAGGAATCTTGGTATGAACCTCAACTTTGGGTTGAGGGATATGTAAGGGACCATTGGATGTCGAAAGAGTCTCGGTAGAACCTGAAGAAGGGGACTCGGAGGCAGACTGAGCGGGAGGCTTGGGGTACTGGCAAGACCGAGTTTGGAGATTAAGGTCGACGGTTGGGGATGGATTAGAGTTCATCATGAGGATCTGGTAATCGGAGGAACCAGAAGGGGAAGGTTGAGTGGCGACCTGTCCGTCAGGTGGTTGGGTAGCCATGAATCCTTGCTGGGGGAAAGGATCAGTAAACACAACCGGTTGAGTAGTGGCCACATTAGGGGGAGCATGAGGGGAGGCATGTTTTCCTCGCAATGTGGCTTGAGACTTCCACATCTACCACATCTGTGGTAGAAAGGGACAATCGTGAGTGTAATGACCGTAAACACCGCAACACGAACAAGGCTTATTTGTACGAATAGGCCTGTCCGGCTTGGGCTGAGTGCACTGTTGTTGGTTAGCAGTGTTAAGGTCAGTACCTTGAGGATTGGGTCTACGAGTACCAGGGGCAGATTGATTTTGGTTTCCTCTCCACCTTCTTTGAGAGGAAGGAGGATTAGTCGCACCCTGCTGTGCAAATACTTGCCCTGGAGGGGGTTGTAGGTGCTGTTGCAGGGGTGGAGGAGGCAAGGGAGGTAAAAGCATATGCTGGAGGAGCTGGCGCACCAGGCTGCGGATAAGGATAATGGTTAGGTTGGGCAACATTGAGGTAAGCAGGAGGTTGGGCAAAAGGATGAGGCATGCCGTATCCTGGATACATGCTACCTGGAGGGGGAAAAGTGCTAGAGGTGCTGGCCCCTCCCTAAGGGAGACCATAGCCCATAGGAGGTTGAGCATATGGATGAGAAAGGGCTCCAACGATACCGTCGGTGGAATGAGATGCCCCAGGGGTGTTAGCGCCTCCGGGCCTGGGGAGGTCAGGAAGGACGGTATAAACATAACCAAACTGAGCATAGATCGGGTCATATTTCAAGGCTATTTGGAGGGCGGCTTCTTCGATCTGAGGGAAATGGGAGGTGACATCTTTGCCAATGGGAGCTAAGAGAGTGCGAAGGAATCAATCCATATAAACCTGATCTTCGAAGGGGGGAGCTTGACATAAGCTTCGTCTTTGTCGCCACTCCTGGACATGAGTGGAAAGGCGGGTCGAAGAGGTTTGCTTGAAAGAGGTCAAAAGCGTCGTACCAGTATCGTATTAGAGAGGGAGTTGGAAATAAGATAAAAAGGCTTCGGCAATGGTCGCAAAGGTGGTATGGGAAGAGGTGGCTTGGTCGACATACCATTTAGAAGCTTCGTCAGTCAGTGTGCGTTGGAACAATCGAAGACGAATGGAGTCATCGGTAATGGAATTGGAGGAACACCACATGTGGAAAGATCGGACATGGTTGGTTGGATCTTCTCCAGCAAGGCCTTCGAACTTAGGGATGTCGGAGGGGAGCTTGGTTGGCATAGTAGGCCAACCAACATCGTGGCGGATAGGGTCATTGATCAACTGATTGAAATCGGGGAGGCTGAGGCCTACCATGTAAGGGAGCAAAGGTGCAGCCGAGGTAGTTCCTGTGGTGGTTCCGCTAGTAGTAGTCCCGGAATTAGGGCCGGGATTACCGCTAGCGTTAGGCCCTTGACCAGACATAGTGAAGGTGACAGGGGGAGAACCAGAAGTAGAAGGAGAAACTAATGAATCAGAAGCGGAGTCGGAATGCAGACTCGGAGGAGGATTGGCTCGATGAAGACGGGACGGAGCGGGTCGACCGACTGAAAACTGAGGGTGAAGGCCAAGAAGTCTCTGGGAGGCACGCCTTGGGGGCGCAATGATGAAAACACAAACACGGCACGAGGGGAAGAAGAACGACCGACAAAGGTAGGGAGGTGCAGAATCAAGTGATTACAATGTCGAAACAGTGTCAATTGATTTTAAAGTCTTTGCCTGGCGGTGTAAACCAGGCTCTTCTTCCCTTAGGGTGAGTGTGTGGCATGCGTTAATTTTAATTTTTAAACCCTTTTCATTTTGGGAGCAAGAGAAAAAGTGTGCTGCGTAACTGAAAATAATGCTGCAAAAACAGTATATAATTCTGAAATAACAGAAAATTAATAGCTACTAGTGCATCGATTCAACCAAAAAAGGCAGGTCTCTCAAAACTAATCTAAAAGAGGGAAAAAATCTAGTCAAAACACACTAAAAAGAGGCCAATAGATCGAGGGTCGGAAGGGACAGGGATCTAGAGGAGAAAGCTACTGAAAAGAGGTGCAGATCACAACCAAGGGGTAGAGGCAAGGTGGCTGGAAAAAAGGAGGAAATCAGCAAAAAGCAGAAAGGACAGGGAGGAGATCCTAAAAGGAGGTCCAAACAAAACTACAAGGGGTGGTTTGAAAGGAAGAAGAGTTGATTTAAAGGGATCTGAGAATGAGGTATCAGATCTGAAAAAAGGGGAGGCTAAAACTCTGAAAAATCAGACACCTGAAACAGCTAAAACTCTTCCACCAAAAATGGAGGGTACTGAAGCCCCAGGGAGCTAGGTTTCCACTTAGATGAGCAAAACAGATCAGAAACAGGTCCAAACGGGCAGCGACAGAGGCTGGAAAACCCTGACAGAAGCTTCAGCAAAACCCAGAAAAATTGCAGAAAAACAGCAGAAAAAAGCACAGGTCGCAGGTTCTGACTTGTTTTCCTGTTCAGGTCGCAGAAAAGGGGCTGAAATGTGTGACCTGGAGTCCAGGTCACATTTTTTGGGCTGAAAAGTGCGACCTCCAACTCCGGTTGTCCCGGCGGCAGATTTGCGGAAAAGTTACCTTCTCAGTTGTGGCCGATGTCTGTCACCTGCGCGATAGGGCCAAAAACACGTGGAAGTTAGAAATTTTATTGTTTTAGGTTTTATAGGTGAAAAACAACATGAAAATAGGAAAAAAAAAACTGAAAAGAAACCCTAGGGTCTGAAGTAGCTGGATATGCAGGAATATGAAAAACGACAGCGGTCATAATTGAAAACCCGTGTTGAGTCGCCAATTGTTAGTATGAATCTTTTTTTGAAGCGTATGAAAAAAGACCACTTTAGCTACGCATAACTTATAGCTCTAACATCAAATGTGGCTGCTAACATCTTCAGATCTGCAGTTAGTTGATCAAGACAAGTGCTGCAAAATACCAGATCTATTCATAGAAAGACATTAAGCAGTAAAAATCAAGAGTTTGCTCCATACATCCAATAGACAAGACAAGAACAATGTTTTTTGAAAGAATTTTTGTATTAAGGGCACCTGGGAGGAAAACAAGAAGGTGTATCCAATTCTCCTCAATGGGATGGGTTCTTTGGAAGTCCTCATAGACTTCGTATCTAGAATTGTATGGTGTAGAAAACCCGCATAAAAATAGAACTCAAAGGGAGCTCACACAAATAATGTAGAATGAGACCAAGTGTATAGATCCGGAGTGATCTAATATGCAACAAAAGGTGAAGAATGAAGGGGAAAACCCTCCTATTTATAACAAAATATTGGGTCATTCTAGATCTTGGTGCATGATTAAAAAAATGTTAACCAAATCTAGATCCACCTCTATGGAATATTTTATTATTATTTGTTGGAGGGAAAGGGTGTTTGACTTGGGTCAAATCCCTTTATTTGTAAGTAATAAATAAATAAATGATTTATTTATCATTTTAAGGATGTGGTTGAGTAATAATCAAATAAATAATGATTTATTTAATTATTTAAGGGTGATTTAGTCATAATTAACAAAGAATATTATTTAAATAAGGTTTAAATAATTATTCTTAGAAAATAATAAGATAAATAATGATTTATCTAATTAATTTCCTTGTTTTGGGTTAAACATGAATTTATCACCAAACAAATATAGGTTTGTTTAATATTTCCTTTTGGGGTTTCCTATTTAGACCATAAACAACCTAATAAATGTGTTTTATTAAGTTATTTTATGAGCAGGAAGGCAATTTTACTTAGGGTAAAATTGGTCTTACATGGTGTACTTGGGTCCATCTAATGATAGTGGGTTAGATGACCAAAAAATGGTGTAACAGATTGCCCCCCAGCGTGCGAGTGTTAGGAGCAAATCGTATGACTGAAGTACGTTGTAAGAACTCAATCACAAGACATCAAAAGGGAAGTCAGAGAGAGAAATGTAAGGTATACTAATGTGCTGAAGAACTAGACCCTGAGGAGACGAGAATTACAGGTGCAACAAGTCTCTTTTTATGAGAGGGTACCTATGCTAAAGGCGGTGGGGGAGGCATACCTATGCCCGCCGAGACAAAGTACAAAATAATAACGTGTCCAGTAAACAAGGGACCGAACCATAAAGTACAACCGGCATAAACATGAGCCAGATAAGAATACAATGAGGAATCCCACATACATGTTGTGCCTGGGATAACAGCGAGGACTTATACAATAATATCTGAGTACATGAGATACAAATACAAAACAAATGCCCCCTATAAGCAGGGAAGGGCTCACAAAATCTGACTGATACATGCAAATCAAAGAGGCGCTACAAGCGGCTAAGGCTGACATCATCAAATATATGGAGCGTCATCGAAGGCTGCAATGAAGAGGTCATCCGGGCATGTGGGGGGCTACCTGCAGGGCCACCCCCTCATGAGGGCTGAGACATCTCACACGCACCCGGGAATCACCAAGAGCTGCTGCTTCATCACTGAACCATCAAGTATATGGATCGTGATCATGCTGAAAGGAGCTGGAGTGGAGAAACAATCAAGTCAAAGGGAAATGAGAGATCCCTTTGCCGGATCTGAGGCACTGAACAAGAATGGAAGCTAGAACCAAGGTACACCGCCCTCTAGACCTGTCTTCTGGAATGAAGGAGCTGATGTTGACAGAAGGAGGTCCACCAAAGGTGAGGCAATGAGAGATCCCCAACTAAGGCACGAGAGAAAATAGTAGAGCGACGGACAGACTAATACCAATGATGATGGTGGAATGGAGGGGACTGAGTAGCGAATGGATGACTTCCCTTGCTAGAGCATAAAGGGCATGAATGACATGGCAGCGACTGACACAATATCATCAGGGATAAGGGACAGTGGGACTAGAGGCCATAATTTGCGACACAAGGGAGAGACCAAGCAATGAAGAATGGAGGACTATAGCAGGGTACAAAGGGACGCGGGATAGACTCCATGAAGGAGATGATGACTCCACTAGGATGCTCTAAACAAGGGCGACTCGATAGTGCTGCCACACAGTAAAGGTCCAATGGGGGACCATGAAAACATGAGTACAAGATGGTAACTCATGATGAAAATCGACACAAACAAAGACAAGCAAGGAGGCAAAATGGTGCCCCAAGTACAAGTGTCGTAAGTGAAGAAATGTGATTTTAAGGAGAGGTGAAGTGACCCATCTTGGACAAAATGTGTCCTGGTGAAGTATCAAATCACAAAAACCTAACAGATACCCATTTTAGGGCTCGGTGAGAGCTTTCCAATGGTGCAGACGGATTGTCAAATGGAGCTACGGTATGGTCGCAGTAGGCGAAAGAAGAAACAAGGGTTATCTTTTAATAAGGCAGTTTTCCCTACAAATCCACTCATTTGCTAGTGTTGATGTGGTGAATGTAGAGAGGAGAGAAGGCCCTAAATCTTGCGGCGAGTGTAGCAGACAAACCGACCATTGGAATCGAGATCCGTCAGTTGTAGGTAAGAGGCCTAACCTTACTCTTTCATTTTGATGGATTGAAAGTTTAGATTAGGGCCCAGAATCTCAGGAACAGACCCCCTTGCATCTTTTCGGCCGGGTCGCACTTTTTGGGCCGAAATTTGTGACCTGGGACACAGGTTTCGGGCAAAAAGGTGCGACCTGTCTCAGGATTTGGCAGAAAAGTGCGACCTAGAAGATGAGGGGGTTTTAGTGCTGTTTGATGGCTGAGAGTTGGGTTTTTGTGTTTGGTTACAGTATTCCCTATCTGTAGGCTGACAAAGATGGTGTTTTTGTGCAGATATGGCAGATATATGGGTGACCTGGAGAGAGAGAGACCTGGATACAATACGGGCAGAGATCTAGATAGATCAGGGTGTCCGTCATGTGTTGGCCAGGTTTGGGGTTCTGAAGTTGTTGGAGAACCCTTTGATGAGAGCTGGAGAGCCCTTGTTGGCCCAGATTATCAGTTATTGGGATCCAGAGCATGAGGTCTTTGTAGTGCAGGGGCACAGGATCGAACTGACAGTCCAGGATGTGTATTTTATGACAGGGTTCCCACCACTTGGGATGGTGGGAAATACGCAGCCAGTGTTACCGCGGGGGCGGAACATCATAGAGTTTGTGGAGAGGCATTGTCGACCGGGTCTCCAAGTCAAAGGGACACGGATACCGATCGGGGACCTAGAGAGACTGGAGACTCGGGCAGTGGCCGCAGCGGTGCTGCGGATCCTGGTCAACCAGGCATTCCATCACATCACTGGGGGGCAGATGATGATCGTAGAGAGTGTGTTGAGTGGGACCTACTATGGGTGGGCCCAAATGATGTTGGTGTCATTAAAAAGACAGCTGTCGCTTTGCAAGCGGCAATTGAACCACGATTGCTCGTATGGGACTTTATTGTGTTCCTTCTTTTTTGAGAAGATCCCTACCTGATGACCTCGTATATAGCTCCTAGATGGGGGCCCTAGAGAGCCTAGGATGCGCCGGTGGGGGCGGCTACTGTGCAGAGGAGGAGGAGGGGCGGTCGGACGAGTGTTTCGACCTGAGTTCTTTGCCCATTGGGATACATAGACGAATATCCCTATAGTGGGATGAGTTATTGTCGGGATCCGGACCTACCACTTCTGCCGGGTCGAGTATGGGACCCAATGGTAAGTGATAAGTAACTATTATTTTTTGGGCATGTTAAAGTTAGTGAATAGTAGATAGGGTACTGATTCATGTACTTTTGGTATGCAAATATAGCTCCGATAAAACCGGCCGGATATATGGGACACTCGGCAGCATCTGGAGTTGCAGGTCCGAGTGGGTCGAGAGCAGCGCATAATGAGGATGTGGCCGCTCTTCTGGAGGACATCCGCCGTAGATGTGAGAGGTTGCTGACCGGAGTGTCAGAGCGCGGGTGGCAAGACTTAGATGACCAGTACATAGAGCCATGTATTGGTCTACCCTCGGAATGGCGAGGTGTCATGCGGCGCATGGCAATGGCCGGTCAGGGGATATGGGATCTACAGGCTACAGGAGCAGAGCCATTGGCTCGGGATCTGCCAGTAGTGAATAGGTGTGGGGTATGTGGTGCCCCCTAGTGTGTATGTAGGGGCAGGTGGTGCCCCCAGTTTTGAGTTTTTTGTAACATGCAATGGGCATGTCATATGTATCATAGTAGATGGACTCTAAACACATGTTTTATGACACATATTATGGATATGCATCTTTTTGAATGATTATGAATGTTATTGTCTTGTATAAAATGCGTGTGACAAATGCCAATCTAGAACATGGTTTGCAATGTTGTCTACATAGTGATTTTGTTCTCGAGGTACATGGGTAAAAGTTATGGTTTCAAACTCACGTATCAAGAGTTTAACTTGTAAATATCGTCTAAACAGCACAGGATTATGCACACGATAGACACCATTTAGTTGCATGACAAGAAGTAGGGAATCTAAACGAACATGCAGATGGAGGATGCGATGAGAGAGGGCATCGACTAAGAGACCACGCACTGCATCATATTCGGCCTGATTATTGGTGGCAGGACCAATGCATACCCCGTTGGAGAGACCAAAGGCATGCAAGGGGGTGAAAATGGCCCAACCTGCCGAGGCTAGATTCCGGGAGTAATGAATTGCACCATCGGTGTAACCGATATAGGGTGAGGACGGGAGGTCCAGCGGAATAGTGTTACAAGACAGCAAATGGGGGGAGGAGGGACAATGACAGTAGCGTGAGTGTACAGAAGACATCGAGCGGCAACTGCGGGAGGGAGTGCAATGAGCAGGATGGCTATGACTCATAGACAAACTAGAGGGTGGGATATGAGGGCTATAGGAGGTATGGCGGGGACTCGGGCTGCAGAGGTCAACAGAGATATGGGTGGAGTTATCTCATGTATGAACGGAAAAGAGGGGGTCAAACGAAACAACAGGGGAGGATTCAAGGGGAATGTGCTCCAAGGGTTTCACAGAGGATGATAGGTAGAGGATGGTGGTAGTAGACTCCGTCATCTGGACATCAAGGGGGGGGATGTCAATGGGAGTGAGGGGATCCTCAAGCTGTCCTGAAGCATACTGCGCAATTATGGGAGAGGCAGACTGATTTTTTTCAACCTCATACTCTCGAAATACTTCTAAAGAGGCACGGTAATGTGTCAGGTGAGGACAATGGTGGGAATAATGGCCATGGACACCGCACAAAGCACAGGGTTTGCTGGTGCGAATAGTTTTTGGGTTCTTGGTTACGAACAAGGATGGGAGAGAGGGGTCAAGGACCGTAGACTCAGGGAATGCAACTTTAACCATGGGTTGAATGCGAGGCAATTCGGGACAAGTATGGGTGGCGTGACCAATGACATCACACAAGGCGCAAGGCTTTGCGGGCGGAGGAGGAACCGAGTCAGTCGGGGTGACTTTATCTTTGGGTTCCCCCTTGCGAGCTTTTCCTTTCTTTCCTGGAGCTGTCACCACAGGGGTAGGGTCCTGGGGAGGTGCGGGGGGCATGCTAGCAATGGAGGAAGCAAGGGGGACCGGTTGAACCGGTGTCAAAGCAAGATAGGGTTTGGGGTGACCAGGAGGGGTAGCGGCTGGAGGGTCAAGGTACCAGACAAGTATACCCAGGGTCAGGTTAGGGAGAGAGAGGGTGGCCATGACGGGGACCGAATAGACTCCCGGAGGGGGGGCCAGGAAAGGTATCTGACCAGCGGGGTAATGACCAGGAGGGATGGCTCCGAGATGGTTAAGGCCTGGGGGAACCGAGCCAGGGGGATAAAGGCGTTCAGGGATACCAGCTGTAGGAGAAGGGCCAGAAGGAGGAGGTCCGGCTGGTGGAGATGAAGGGCTAGGAGTGGGTTGCGGTGGGCGAGGTTGTGTCTGAGGTTGCTGACTAGCCGAGGCGGGTCGCTTAAGGGCAGCCCGAGACGGTTGCATCATGCAAACATTCGATAAGATGGGATCAGAGATAGGAGGAGGAGGGAGACCAGGAAAAGTTCCAAGAAAAGAGGAGTCTTTATAGATGCCGGGAGAGACACTGGTCACGGAATCGACGGTTTGCTTATTGGCTACAGAAGAGATGGTCATCTCAGGGGAGGTCTGAGACTTTGGCTCATGATAAGTCAACTGGTCGATGGTGATTATCTTTCCATTGTGAGGAAAAGTCATCTTGCGAAAAACCGCAGATGGGACAGCAGACATGGCATAGGTGTAGCTTCGCCCCAATAGAATGTTGTAGTCTAGAGGGGCGTCGATGACTTCGACGTCAACACAAACAGTCTTACCGGCAAGAGTGATAGGACAATTACGGAAGAGGCCAATGGGCTGGGAGGCGTGGCCATCCCACGCTCGAAGGGTGATCGTGGAAGGGGCTAATTCAAGAGATCCGAGTTGCTTCCAAACCGAAGCGGACATCACACAGGTGGATGCCCCCTCATCAATTATACACCAAGAAACGTTAGCGTTCCGGATTTTGACTGGGATTTGGAAGGCTATGGAAGCAGGAAGAGGATGATGTTCTGATTTATGGGTGTCGAAAACAATCATTTGGTCATCGGCAGGATCTACATCCCCCACGGCAGATAGCAGAGCCTTTTTTTGGGAAGGGCACGATTGGAGGAGTTCCAATGTGGAAATGGCAGCAGGAGACTGCGCTATGCTATACGAATGAGCAGCTTGACCAGGAGCAGCATTTTGGTGTAATGGTCCTTTAGGAATCTTGGTATGAACCTCAACTTTGGGTTGAGGGATATGTAAGGGACCATTGGATGTCGAAAGAGTCTCGGTAGAACCTGAAGAAGGGGACTCGGAGGCAGACTGAGCGGGAGGCTTGGGGTACTGGCAAGACCGAGTTTGGAGATTAAGGTCGACGGTTGGGGATGGATTAGAGTTCATCATGAGGATCTGGTAATCGGAGGAACCAGAAGGGGAAGGTTGAGTGGCGACCTGTCCGTCAGGTGGTTGGGTAGCCATGAATCCTTGCTGGGGGAAAGGATCAGTAAACACAGCCAGTTGAGTAGTGACCACATTAGGGGGAGCATGAGGGGAGGCATGTTGTCCTCGCAATGTGGCTTGAGACTCCCACATGTGCCGCATCTGTGGTAGAAGAGGACAATCGTGAGTGTAATGATTGTAAACACCGCAACATGAACAAGGCTTATTTGTGCGAATAGGCCTGTCCATCTTGGGATGAGTGCCCTGTTGCTGGTTAGCAGTGTTAAGGTCAGTACCTTGAGGATTGGGTCCATGAGTACCAGGGGCGGATTGATTTTGGTTGCCTCTCCTCCTTCTTTGAGAGGAAGGAGGATTAGTCGCACCCTGCTGTGCAAATAATTGCCCTGGAGGGGGCTGTAGGTGCTGTGGCGGGGGTGGAGGAGGCAAGGGAGGTGGAAGCGCATATGCTGGAGGAGCTGGTGCACTAGGCTGCAGATAAGGATAATGGTTAGGTTGGGGAACATTCAGGTAAGCAGGAGGTTGGGAAAAAATATGAGGCATGCCGTATCCTGGATACATGCTACCTGGAGAGGGAAAAGTGCTAGAGGTGCTGGCCCCTCCCGGAGGGAGACCATAGCCCATAGGAGGTTGAGCATACGGATGAGAAAGGAATCCAAAGATACTGTCGGCGGAATGAGATGCCCCCCGGGCGTTAGCACCACCGGGCCTGGGGAGGTCAGGAAGGACGGTATAAACATAACCAGACTGAGCGTAGATCAGGTCATATTTCAAGGCTACTTGGAAGGCGGCTTCTTTGGTTTGAGGGAAACGGGAGGTGACATCTTTTCCAATGGGAGGTAAGAGAGTGCGAAAGAACTAGTCCATATAAACCCGATCTTCAAAGGGGGGAGGTCGACATAAGCTTCGTCGTCTTCGCCATTCCTGGACATGAGTGGAAAGGCAAGTCGAAGAGGTTTTCTTGAAAGAAGCAAAAGCTCTGTACCAGTATCGTATCGGAGAGGGAGCTGGAAATAGGATAAAAAGGCTTGGGCAATGGTCACAAAGGTGGTATGGGAAGAGGTGGCTTGGTCAACATACCATTTAGAAGCTTCACCGGTAAGCGTGCGTTGGAACAACCGAAGATGGATGGAATCATCGGTAATGGAATTGGAGGAACACCACATGTGGAAATATCGGACATGGTTGGTTGGATCTTCTCCAGCAAGGCCTTCGAACTTAGGGATGTCGGAGGGGAGCTTGGTTGGCATAGTAGGCCAACCAACATCGTGGCAGATAGGGTCATTGATCAACTGATTGAAATCGGGGAGGCTGAGGCCTACCATGTAAGGGAGCAAAGGTGCAGCCGAGGTAGTTCCTGTGGTGGTTCCGCTAGTAGTAGTCCCGGAATTAGGGCCGGGATTACCGCTAGCGTTAGGCCCTTGACCAGACATAGTGAAGGTGACAGGGGGAGAACCAGAAGTAGAAGGAGAAACTAATGAATCAGAAGCGGAGTCGGAATGCAGACTCGGAGGAGGATTGGCTCGATGAAGACGGGACGGAGCGGGTCGACCGACTGAAAACTGAGGGTGAAGGCCAAGAAGTCTCTGGGAGGCACGCCTTGGGGGCGCAATGATGAAAACACAAACACGGCACGAGGGGAAGAAGAACGACCGACAAAGGTAGGGAGGTGCAGAATCAAGTGATTACAATGTCGAAACAGTGTCAATTGATTTTAAAGTCTTTGCCTGGCGGTGTAAACCAGGCTCTTCTTCCCTTAGGGTGAGTGTGTGGCATGCGTTAATTTTAATTTTTAAACCCTTTTCATTTTGGGAGCAAGAGAAAAAGTGTGCTGCGTAACTGAAAATAATGCTGCAAAAACAGTATATAATTCTGAAATAACAGAAAATTAATAGCTACTAGTGCATCGATTCAACCAAAAAAGGCAGGTCTCTCAAAACTAATCTAAAAGAGGGAAAAAATCTAGTCAAAACACACTAAAAAGAGGCCAATAGATCGAGGGTCGGAAGGGACAGGGATCTAGAGGAGAAAGCTACTGAAAAGAGGTGCAGATCACAACCAAGGGGTAGAGGCAAGGTGGCTGGAAAAAAGGAGGAAATCAGCAAAAAGCAGAAAGGACAGGGAGGAGATCCTAAAAGGAGGTCCAAACAAAACTACAAGGGGTGGTTTGAAAGGAAGAAGAGTTGATTTAAAGGGATCTGAGAATGAGGTATCAGATCTGAAAAAAGGGGAGGCTAAAACTCTGAAAAATCAGACACCTGAAACAGCTAAAACTCTTCCACCAAAAATGGAGGGTACTGAAGCCCCAGGGAGCTAGGTTTCCACTTAGATGAGCAAAACAGATCAGAAACAGGTCCAAACGGGCAGCGACAGAGGCTGGAAAACCCTGACAGAAGCTTCAGCAAAACCCAGAAAAATTGCAGAAAAACAGCAGAAAAAAGCACAGGTCGCAGGTTCTGACTTGTTTTCCTGTTCAGGTCGCAGAAAAGGGGCTGAAATGTGTGACCTGGAGTCCAGGTCACATTTTTTGGGCTGAAAAGTGCGACCTCCAACTCCGGTTGTCCCGGCGGCAGATTTGCGGAAAAGTTACCTTCTCAGTTGTGGCCGATGTCTGTCACCTGCGCGATAGGGCCAAAAACACGTGGAAGTTAGAAATTTTATTGTTTTAGGTTTTATAGGTGAAAAACAACATGAAAATAGGAAAAAAAAAACTGAAAAGAAACCCTAGGGTCTGAAGTAGCTGGATATGCAGGAATATGAAAAACGACAGCGGTCATAATTGAAAACCCGTGTTGAGTCGCCAATTGTTAGTATGAATCTTTTTTTGAAGCGTATGAAAAAAGACCACTTTAGCTACGCATAACTTATAGCTCTAACATCAAATGTGGCTGCTAACATCTTCAGATCTGCAGTTAGTTGATCAAGACAAGTGCTGCAAAATACCAGATCTATTCATAGAAAGACATTAAGCAGTAAAAATCAAGAGTTTGCTCCATACATCCAATAGACAAGACAAGAACAATGTTTTTTGAAAGAATTTTTGTATTAAGGGCACCTGGGAGGAAAACAAGAAGGTGTATCCAATTCTCCTCAATGGGATGGGTTCTTGGAAGTCCTCAGCACTTCAGATCTAGAATATCTCTCTCTTGTTGGTGTAGAAAACCCAGACAAAGATAGAACTCAAAGGGAGCTCACACAACAAATAATGTAGAATGTGACCAAGTGTATAGATCCAAAGTGATCTAATAGGCAACAAAAGGTGAAGAATGGTAGGAAAAACCCTCCTATTTATAACAAAATATTGGGTCATTCTAGATCTTGGTGCATGATTAAAATAACATTAACCAAATCTAGATTCACCTTTTATGGAATATTTTATTATATTTGTTGGAGGGAAAAGGTATTTGACTTGGGTCAAATCCCTTTATTTGTAAGTAATAAATAAATAAATGATTTATTTATCATTTTAAGGAAGTGGTTGGATGATAATCAAATAAATAATGATTTATTTAATTATTTATGGGTGATTTAGTCATAATTAACAAGGAATATTATTTAAATAAGGTTTAAATAATTATTCCTAGAAAATAATAAGATAAATAAAGATTTATCTAATTAATTTCTTTGTTTTGCGTTAAACATGACCAGGAAAATCAAACAAATATAGGTTTGTTTAATATTTCCTTTTGGGGTTTCCTGTTTATACCATAAAAAACCAAATAAATTTGTTTTATTAAGTTATTTTACATAGTGAAGGAAATTTTACTTAGGGTAAAATTGGTCTTACATGGTGTACTTGGGTCCATCTAATGATAGTGGGTTAGATGACCAAAAAATGGTGTAACAAATGGATATAGATTTTTTTAGATGAGATAGGACACTTCATTGTTATTTACTTGGATGATATAACAGTCTATTATAAGAATGAAGAAGAGCACCTGGAACATCTGAGAAAAGTGTTTGAAAAATGTAGAAGGTTTGGTCTGTCATTGAATCCTAAAAAGACTGTATTTGGGCTGCAAGAAGGAAAGCTTCTTGGCCACATTATATCTGAAAAGGGAATTAGGATAAACCCACAACGAGTTGAGGGAATACTACAAATCACACACCCGAGAAACATTAAAGAATTACAGTCCTTCATTGGGAAAATCAACTTCCTTAGGAGATTTATCCCCAACCTGGCTGAGCACCTTAGGAATATGACTAACATGCTAAAGAAAGGTGACGGGGTTAAATGGACTGTTGGAGCTAAACAATCTCTTGAATCAGTAAAACTTGCACTCACCCAAGCTCCTGTTCTGATCAGCCTAGATTTCTCTAAATATTTCCTGATCTTTTCATTTGCCTCTAAGCATACAGTAGCTGCAGTCTTGCTGCAGAAAAACACAGAGGGAATGGAACAGCCAATTGCCTTTTTTAGCAAATCACTAAGGGATGCACCCTTGAAATACAACATAATGGAAAAAAATGCCTATGCCTTAATCAAGGCCTTAAAGGACTTCAGGGTGTACAGATTGCATTCTCACACCATAGCTTATGTGCCTAACATAGTTTTCAAAGATATATTGTCCCAAGATCTTGATGGAAAGAGGGGAAAATGGATTGTTGTGATTTTAGAATATGAACTTGATATAAAACCCACCAGACTGATTAAAGGTTGGAGCTTAGCTCGACTAATGGCTGAATCAAACTTACAAGCCCTAGACATTAACATGGTAAATACCTTGGATGAGCAACAAGAGTTGCCTGATCCCACTGTTGAGGAAAAGTTTCAGAGCTCTCCTTGGTATTCTGACATTTTGTATGTTCTTACACACCTCAATGCCCCACCTGAGCTGTCAAAGACTAAGGCCAGATTCTTAAAGCTAAAATCTAGGAGCTATTGCATATTGAATAACTGCTTATACTGGAAGAAACCAAATGGCCTATTTCTTAAATGTTTGCCTGAAGACGAGGCAGAGAGGATTAAACAAGAATTCCATGCTAGAGAATGTGGAGGCCACCTGAGTTGGAAAGCCACTGCAAAAAAAATACTCAGAGCTGGCTACTATTGGCCCACACTCTTCAATGATATCCATAAGATGATAATTTCCTGCCACAAATGCCAGATCTTTGAAAGCAAAATAAAACTCCTTCCCTTACCTCTACAACCCATCACTGTTGAAGGTCCCTTTATGCAATGGGGCCTAGATTTCATAGGGGAGGTTCACCCTACTTCTTCTGCACAACACAAATGGATCCTAACAGCCACAGACTATTTCACTAAATGGATAGAGGCCATACCCACTAGGAATTCCACATATTCAGTCATCCTTAGTTTCCTAGAAGGTCAAATCCTCTCTCGGTTTGGCTGCCCAAGGAAAATATTCACTGATAATACTACTGCTTTTGGATCCAAAAAAATGGTTGATTTTTGTCACAGGTATCAAATAGCACTAGGTCATTCAACTACCTATTACCCTCAAGGTAATGGATTAGCTTAATCATCAAACAAGAGCCTGGTGATCATCATCAAGAAGTTGTTGGAAGAGAACAAAAATTATTGGCATAACAAGCTAGTACATACTTTGTGGGCTGACAGGCTTACAACAAAGAATTCCATTGGCATGTCACCATTTCAGCTTTTTTATGGTACAGAAGCAGTGTTTCCTACCAGCCTTGGGGTACCGGTGATCAAGCTAGTCCAAGAGATTCAAACAGAAGAAGACAGTATGGTGAGAAGGATAAACCAAACAATTCATCTTCAGCAAACAAGAGAAGAAGTTTATAACAAAGCTATCAAAGTTCAGGAAAACATAAAGATATTGTTTGACAAAAGAACCAAAGCTACTGATTTCAAAATTGGGGATAAAGTTCTGAAGTGGGACTCAAGAAGAGAGGATACATGAAAGCACAGCAAGTTTGACAGTTTGTGGCAAGGTCCATATATCATCCAGGCCACTATGGGTCTAAATGCCATTTTCCTACAGGAATTAGATGGTACAGAGATGTTTGGGGGTCCTGTCAATGGCAGGATGCTAAAACACTACTTTTGCTGATTTACAATTTCCAGTTTCCATTATCATTGTGCATACCATTGCAGTTTTTTTTACTTTCAAGAAAAAAGAAAAAATGTTTCAAAAAACAGAGGAAAAGGAGAGGTTCATACATGCTTAAAACATGAACCTCCGAAGTGCAAAGGATTGGCTCTAATATGATCAAAACCTGAGCCAGAGAAAGTAAAAAACCTGATCCTAACAGGTCGAAAATCTGGACCCGCAAAGAAGAAATAAGCATCAGCTCTAACATGCCCAAAACCAGAGCTGAAATGAAGAATAGAAGTGACTCTAACATGCTCAAAAATTGAGTCGCAAAAAGGAAAGAAAGATACTTCAAATTTCAGATTTCAAGCCTTCAAAGTTTTGTTTCAGTTTTCTGCAAATTTTTTCCATGTGCCACTGTCTTTATGCCTTGGACCCACAGCAAGTCAGACAGTCTAATCCTGGCTTGGCTATTTTTCAATTTCCGTCTTAGAATGTAGAGAATAAATCTACTGGACAGTTTAATCCCAGCAGATATTAGATTAGGTAGAGAAACATATGAGACCAACAGTCTAATCTGGTCTCATGGAGTAATAAGAGTAGAGTTAGAATAGGTTTATTTTCTGTTTGTAAAAATAAATGATGTAACGGGCCTGCTAATTCAAATGCACCCCAGAAGACAAAATGCTAGGATTGTAGGAAGGGTAGGTAGTTGTTGGGAAGGTGTTTATGCTGATGTAATGTCTTCATATTTGTGGCAGCTAAAAATCAGGAAAGAAAGATGGCCAAGCAACAGGCAACTGACCTAATCCAAAGATCTATTCTCTGAATTCTTGACTCCTTCAAGAAGAAGCCATCCCCATGTGGAGCCACTGTTAGCCCCTTATAAATTCCTTGACAAGCAAGCAAGGGGATAATTTTTTTTATAAGCCTGCAAGGAATGCATTTCCCTTGAAAACACATCATCCTTGCAGCCTTTTCAGGTTCCTTGCCTTGTGACTATTTCCCTCTACTATTCTAAGTCAATAGGCCTTGCTGATAAGGAATTATGCTCCTAAGGGCTTTATTCTGCCATTTATACCCTTGCAAAATGCTTCATTTTCACCCCTTTGTTCATTTTCTCAAAGTCCCCTTTCTTCCCCCTAATTTCCCCCTTTCCATCCCAAAAATCCCCTCTAAAACATCCCTACACCCTTTGGTTAGCCAATTTCCCCCTCATTCCCCTATCGTTGCCCTTGGTTGGCCTTAAAATGCTTTAAAAATGAGCCAAAAACCATATTTTCTGCATAGTTTGAGCCTAGCCCCTTTCGGCCTAGCCCCCGCACCATCCCCCCCATAGAGCCCTGTGCTATGACCGAGCACTGGCCTGAAAGGCGTTAATCTCCAATGTATATCAGGAGTGTTCCTGACCGTTGATCTTTGTAGATCGGGCGGCGATCGTTAAACCCCGTGGTGTTCGGGTTTCCCCCGTTCAAACCCCCGATCGCGCCATCGCCATTCGTTTACCCTCCAGATTGACGGTTCAGAGTGTACCCGCCCCTGTGGTCCCTGCCGTGCACTATCCATAAACCCAGTGGTATCTATCGCACCACCGTTGGGAGGTAGGCGGTATTTTCCCATTGTCCAGCGATTCCATTCAGCTTGTGACGTGTGGCTCTTGTACGATTCCAAAACCACTTGCTCATCGCACGTTACCTTTCGGTACAGGACGCACAACGATATGCATATCAGCCATCAGATCTGCCCTTGCCCATCCAACGGTCATCGTTTAACGAAGCTGCGCAGGGTTTAATCCATGGTCGTCGTACTCCTGGCCCACCGTTCGTCGTCCTCCGCTCCATGTTCAACCGTCGATCTCCTATGAGATTTGACGATTCAGATTTGTTTCCCGTTGATTGAATTTCCACCATCGCCCGGTCCTGCCACATCACCTCCACGTGTATCCACCGTACATCTGCCCATCCCATTACATATATTTGTTCAAAGGGTCAATGTTTTTAAGGTTTTCATTTAAATTTTATTGCAGGCCGCCAACCTTTTGCCATCTTCGTTCTCTACCATTCCACAACATTTTTCCACCATTTCTCCGCAGTTCCACTATCGCCCATGCAGACATCCACATCATCCGACCCCATGCATTGTTTTCTTAACAAGTTACGTGTTTTTGCAGGGTTTCAGAGAGGCAGAAAACTGCCATGGTTCAGATGTACTACTTTAATGGCGTGCTGCGCAGACAGAATTAAATCTGCAAGCTGGTACTATCGAGAAATGCCCGGAAAGGTAGCGGCAGCATAAATATTATCCCAGGACAGTTCAATCTCCGCAAAAAACCTATCCGGTGCCATTAAAGCCCAGATTTTGCAGATCGATACATTTATGGAGCAGTGGAGAAAAACCAACTAATGATTAAGGATTTCAACGTTCGGTATTGAAGGTTTTAAGCCTTAATACAGTGGTTTAGAGGCAAAGCACCAGATCAGTGATCCCATGGACCATGCAGAAAGGTACAACTTGCAAAAATTCATGTATATCAGGGTTTCACATCAGCAGATTGTCCCAAAGGACGAAGCGCCCATATCAATTCAATTATTTACCGTGTTCCTAAAGATTTCCGCCTTAACCACAGTCCAAAGCTACCAGGGCATTTGTTTCACAAGCAAGGCAGCCCATTTAGTAATTTTGTTTATGCACCAGAGTACTACATAGTACTGTAGTCAGAGTACATCAGAGTCATATCAAAGTAATCTGAAGTTTGAAGAAGATCATTCATCCACCCAAAGAACACCAGAGATTAATGCACAGGATTTATACAGAGTGGGTTTCGGTCTTTTCCTCTTCTGGAGTTTTAATGCTGCATTTAGTTCTTCACCCACTTTCCCTGCTCCTCTGGAGCTATAAATTCAGAAAGAAACTCATTGTAAAGGTTGTTGATCAGTTATCATAGAGCTGCAAGTAGTTTCTTTTGAGACACAGTCTCTGTGTAAAGTGTAAGATAGGTTGAAGGAGATGTTTTTAGACTGACTATTCAGCTATTGGAAACGTTGTACTTGACTGGTATTGCTATTTAATATGACAAGCACATTTTGTTGGATCCTGATCTGAAGCAGCGGTGATGTTTTCTTATCTTTGTGTTTACATTCATTTCATTTCGTTTCTACTGGCTTGCATCAGAATATTGGCATAGGATTTACCCTTGTTAGGTACCCTATGTTTCTGCTCTCCTTGCCATTGATGTTTCTCTTCTGAATGTATTATCTAAGAAATGATTTTAGTTGGTTTAACCAGTGTAGTGGATGTTATTTCCTGCTCTCTGATGTATGAATTAAATGAATTCAGTTCTTAGATGTTTCTTGTTAAGGATTTAGTTGGAAGATTTGGGAACACTGGGGATTAGAGTTAGCCCTGTCCACTAGGATCCTTGTGCGACCAGATGGTCTTTAACTTTGTGCTCTGAAACTGTGTTGTCTCCTCCTCTCTTATCATTCCATATCACACAATCATCTTTAAGATCCTATGTTTTATATGACTAGCCCAATTGAAAGCCTGCCTATTGATTAGCAAGAAAATCCTTTCCTGACTCCATTTCCCAATGGTTTTGAATATTTCCTGGAATACTTCACCTCTTCCTTTTTCCTCTTTTCTCATCCTTGTCTTACATTGAACCCTTCTTTCCTGATAACCAGCAACCAAATCAAATAAATCAAACAAACAAACCTTGTGCCTATAACTAGCCTAACATCTTAACATTCGAGCTTCAAAGACATATATACATTTGACATATCATAGAGAGATCCCTCTAGATCCTGAGGTCTGAAAGTGGTTTTGATGTTGTCTCATATTTTGGTCTTGCCAATCTGACCAAAACATGGGAACCCCAACACTAGTGAAGAAATATGAGGTAATCCTGGTTGAAACATATCTTCCAAAAATTCACAACGAGGTATTATTTCAAGATCCCTATGCTCATTTCTTGAAAATTTTTGAAGAAGGGATAAAGGTTGTTAGTAGCAAGGTGTTATCAGAAGCAAGAAGATTTTTTAGCACTGCTGCTAAGAAACAAAAGGAATGGGAGTGGCCCTGTTTATCTAGCTTTCCCAAAGAGATGAGAAAGGACCAATCATGGAATCATTTACTGGATTGGTTGTACTATAAAAGAGAGTTCATCAGCTAAACATGTAAATATTCCAAGTTATCTTAGGGTAGGTACGAATGTCAATAAAGCTCAACTCTTGAGCATCTGGTTAGTAATTTTTTTTATTTCTCTGAAAAAGAAAAATGGAAGGAAAAATACAAAAACAATAGAAAAATAGAAAAGAGGGCAGAAATAAAATAAGAAAGGTATAGCCCCATACCAAAAAGAAAGGAAAATATGAAAGTGTGCAAGCTCAAATGCCACTACTTTAATGAGCACTACAGTCCAATCATATAGCCTAATCATGATTGGGCAGATTTCAATTTACTACTGATAGGATAGTGACGAAGATATGTCAAAATGTTTAATCTTGGCTTATCAGTAAAATAGATTAGGATAGAAGAAAGAAAGGTTCAAACATGCTGAAAATATAAACCTAGAATCATAAGAAAATATGGCTCTAATTCTCTCAAAACTTGAGCCAAAGAGAAGAAGAGAACTGGTTCTAACATGCTCAGAACTTGAACCAGCAAAGAAAAAGAAAACAGCTCTAACAAGATCAAAACCAGAGCTGAAATGAAGAAAAAAGGTGACTCTAAAAAGCTCAAAATTTGAGTCACAAAAAGAAGGAAGGATGCTCTTAATTCTCAGAATTTCAAGCCTTCGCAATTTTGTTTCAATTTTCTGCAAAGTTTCAGTTCATGTGTAGCTTGTCTTTATGACATGGACCCACAGAAAATCAGATAGTCTAAT
Organism: Pinus albicaulis; assembly: GCA_034641835.2. Lineage (NCBI taxonomy): Eukaryota > Viridiplantae > Streptophyta > Pinopsida > Pinales > Pinaceae > Pinus > Pinus albicaulis. Next base: position 62,745,136 of record CM076578.1, on the reverse strand, counting down.
CTTGGTTTGGTTGTGTTTTCAATTTCTATTTTAGAATATAGAGAATGGGAACCTGTCAAACTGTTTAATCCTGATAGATATTAGATTAGGTAGAGAATTAAGAGTCCAAATGTTTAATCTGGGCTCTTGGAAGGAATAAGGGTAGCATTAGATAGGTTTATTTTCTGTTTGCAAAATAAAATGTTCTGAAAAGAGTTTGCTAGTCCAAGGGCACTCAAAGAAGAAAACAATGCTAGGAAAAATAGTTTGGGGTAGGTAGAAGTGTTGTTCAAATGGATCTCTTGTTGTAGGACAGTGGAAAGTTGTCAAATGAAGAATTATGCCTAATGTAATGGCACTAGTCTGCTAAATACAGAGATTACTAAGGTTCTGGACACCTAAAGAACCAACTGTCCTCCCCAAGTGGAGCCACTGTTAGCCACCTATAAATTCTGATATACCTAATGGTGGCTAAATTTGTTTTCAAGCCTTCAAGAGATAATTTCCTTTGAAAATCCATCATCCTTGAAGTCTTATGGTTTTCCTATCCTGGAGGTTCATCTTCACTACTGTTTCCATTAATGAACCCTGTTGTTTATGAAAGAAGTTGTTTTCAAAAGGCCTCTGAAACCCCCTATTTCAGTCATTTTTATCCACTTTCATAAAGCTTTATTTTCATCCTTAACCCTCCATTTCCCTTTTAAGGCCTCGAAAATCCCTTTAAACCTCTAAAAATCCCTTTTATAGGTTTAAAACACCCCTTTTTCCCTTTCTACCGAAAGCCAAAAAAGCCTTGAAAAACCTTCATTTTGGCTTAAAAACCCATTTTTTAGTTATTAAGGCATTAAGCCCCTAAGGGAATATTTCCTTTAGCCCCTTCCTCCATGCATCCTAAAGCCTCACAATCGGGCGGTTAAATACATAAATCCCCTTCAAAAACCTTGCCTTCGGTCTATTTTTACCATTTCTCGACGTTATGATTTAAGTAAATGTGAACCGTTGATCTTCATAGATCAAAGGTCCTCGGGCGCTCATCCTTCCGCCCTTTCATATATTTTCCCTTCCACACTCTCAAAATTTCCACTTCATCTTTTAAATCTCCACCATTCACTTATGTAGATCCGACGGTTCACACTAAACCCACTATTCACCCCGCGACAAAGAAGATCACGTCTCCTCCCGGGACCATAGTTTGTTCTGCCCACACACATTGCTGCCTATCGCATGCAACCTGCGCCATCCAATTTGACACCCCATATCTGAAGATCGCTATCCAATATCACAAAATTTCTGCGCTCAAAGTTTAATGCTCCAAAATTTTTCGAAATGGGCAGTTTTGGAGAATCCACGTGTTGCCCAGTGTATGGAATTGCATTCCATCTGTGCAAAACTGCCTCTCCCCATTTAATTTTGCGAAAACCATCCCCAGTTTTCCGCCATACCGCTGCCCTCGCCAACATTGCCTTTCATTTTTAATCCTAGCCGTCGATCTCTAAGATCGGACGGTCCTAATTTAATCTCACCCCCATTCATTTTCCACCTAAATTGCTCCCGCAATATTTCACTGAGTAATCTTGAAAGCTGATTTTCCTAATCCAATGGCTTTTGTTCGCCGTTCCACCCAAACATCCATTTGCACCTAGTTATTTTCTCTGCCAGGGTTTTCCTCCCATTTTTCCGCTGCATCCACATTTTGCCTCACTGTCCCTCTACCCTCACGAGCCTCTGAAGTAGTCATTCCCACTCCCGTAGGTTTTTATAATGTGTTTATCATTTTTTGCCGGTTTCAAAGGGTGATGAATTTATACTGTCTCCACAGTCACAATCATGGTGACATATAGCACAGAGAGACAGTCCCAGAGCCGAAGATCGCGGAGGAAGAAATCACTGAGAAGGTTTAAAAGCATTTTTTATTAAATATCAGGGTTATTGACCCTAATTTAAACCCTCCAGCACCCTGTCACCTGTATATTCAAAAACACAGGTCAGCAGAAGTTTAAAGAGTATCAGAAGAAGATTAGAAGGATCAGCGCATGATACTGAAGATTTAAGTGTCTAATTTGCAGCTAAAGACAACGAAGGAATTTAACAAATCTCAGACCATAAAATAATCAAGTCATATCAGTATTTCAAAGTATCAGTGATTTGGTATCAGTAGAGTGTTCTTTTCCCTAAGAAGGGCGAATTCACACAGACTATTCTTTACTTCATCGAACCCTCGAGCAATTATCATTCTGACAGAAATTCCTAAGAACTATCAGGACCGTGTTTATGAAGGCATGGAAGACCTGCAAGCCAAACTATCCACCTTGCTTATCTCAGAAGACAAAACAGAGTACCAGCAACCAGAGAGTACTTCAAAGAGACATACCTGAAGTTATTGTCAATCTGACAAAGACTTCTAAACCAGCCTAAAGGGTACCAAATAGTTAATGCAGAGCCATTAAGCAGAGTGGGCATTCGAATACTTCCTCCCCTCTGTCTTAATGAATAATTTAAGTTCATATCTACCACTACTCTCCATTCTCACCTATAAGACACTTTGAATTCTCATTGTAAAAGGTTGGCATTTGGTGATTTCTAAAGTAATACATATTGTTTCTTTGAAGAAGCATTGGTGTTCTGAAGGAGTGTGGAAGTCTCTAGTTTTTCTGTTGATGAAGGAGGCTGGACCTTTGGATCCCTGAGCCTGGTTTTGATGAAGTAATCTCTTATTGTTAATGTTTTTTCCCGTTTATCACTTTTTTCCGTTATGCTTAGACTTACAGTAGGATAAAAAGTTTAGGCAGAGAAATGTATCATAGAAGCACCTCTAACCTATTTATCCTTCACTATTTATATGTTTTCTACTACTGAACATGACAGGGTAGTCTAATAGCTCTCTTGAATATTCATTTTTTTTTATTTCAGAAATGGTTAATTCAGTTGTGCTAAAGACTTTTTAGGCGTTCCCTCTTTCTTTACCACTGAATATTGTATCTGAAATCTCCCTTTGATTATTAATGCTTGAAATTTGATAGAGAGGTCTGTTTCAATCATACCCTCCATTTCTTATTGTAATTATTGTGTTAAAGGTCCCTATAATTGCAGTCCTAGATGTCTAAGGTGTTCCCTCTTCTTTGAATGCAATTGTATGTCTTTTTTGATTAAGCTCTCAACAGTGAACATATAAGAGGAAATAGGGCGTTCCCCTAATCCTATAATTCATTTAGAAGGTAGCTATTCTACATTTCTCCTCTTCTTTGAGTGTTTATGTTAATTAAGTCCAAAACAGTGAGCTTACTAGAGGAAATAGGGCATTCCCCAAATCCTTTAAGCCATTGTGAAAGGGTTTGGTTTTCTTTTCACTCTTAGTCCTTAATGTTCATCCCATTTCACTTATTTTATTCAACAAATCCTTGACCAGGTTAGATTTTCCCTCTGGTTTCCCTTCCTTCTCAATCAAAACTATTTGTACTCTCACATGACTCCATTGCCCAATGGCTTATAGATTCCCATGATCTATGTATACTGCATGAAACACATTTCTCCACCCAAAAAAAACAAACAACCCTACACTTCATAACTAGACTAAAATCAACTTCTAAACCTTTCAAGACACATCCTTATAAACATATTGAGAGATCCCTCTCTGAGACTAGGAGGGCTAGATCCTAGAGCTCTAAAGCTTGGTTTCTATGTTGCCTTGTCACTTGGCATGCCAATCTGCCAAATCATAGGGACCCCAACATAATGGCGATCATGATGGGACCTTCTGAAATAAGTACTAAACATACACATCTCTGAACATTCAGAAGTCCCTGTATTAAAATAACACCTTGTGGACTTATCCCACCACTAACCCTAACATAATGGAGATTACAGTGGGACCTATTGAGTTCATAGTTGCCTAAATACTTCTTAAAACTCTTTAGGCCCTTATCTTGATAAGGAATACCTTAGGGATATCATCTTGTTGACTTACCCCACCGCTCACACCAAAATAAGGTAATCATGGTGGGACCTACTGAGTACGTAATAGTCTAGCAAACTCTTGTGGACTCAGTAAGTCCTTAGATAACCACATAAAACTTAGAAAGCCCAAATTTTTTTTAGATTGGCTTCATAATAAACATGGTGGTGGACCATAGAAAATTTTACCTCTGAGGGAACTAAAACATCCACCTGGCGACTCCACTGGCCTCCAGTAGGCCTATTACTTTACCAGCCCTTGTAAACTTCCCTGGGAATGCATTAAGTAGATCCAATCATGCTAATGGTGGACAACAAAGTTCAAAATATTCCACCTGGCGACTCTACAATCCCAAAAGGCCTAATGAATCCACTAGAAGAAAACTCTGAATTGGTTGAAAAGATACAATGACCTCTTTATTACAAACATGGATCCAAGTATAGATAGAGAAGCTAAAATAAACACATTATTGGACCTAATTTGAAAAATAGTGTACATAATTGATCAAATATTGGATAGGTATGAGGTTGATATAGATGTCGATTATCCAGAGCAACCTATGCCTTTCCCTGATCAAACACAAACTCAACCACTACAAGATATAAACAACAAAAAAAATATGTATGATGAGCAAGATTACAGGGAAAACAATGAACAAGATTGTCAAGAAAATCCTGATAGCCTACCTTTATCTTGTATTATGCTGTTAAGGGAACTTAATGACCAAAATGCGAAGGCAGAAAGTGAACAGTGCTTGGAGGAAAACATAAGGCATCCTGAACTCACAAAATTTTAGATAGGAGAAGAGAAAACACAAATAGGATCTCTGCCTTTATGTTATAACTCATTTCAGATTATTAAAGAAGAATGGCATCCTGACAATATAGTAGAAAGAACTCATGAACCTTATATTCAAAGTGACTGCAATAAAAATCATGAGGAGTTGTTTGAAACTGAGATAGATCAGAAAAAAGAAGAAATCCTCAAAGTTTCCTTGCAAGCACAAGTAATGATTCCCTAGAAGAGGCTCAAGAAGACATCCAGCCTCAAAATCAGTCAATACAAGAGAAAGAGGACTATTGTACTTCTGTCCAAAGAAAAAGAAAAATTCCTCTTTTGACATAAAAATAAATTGACCAAATATTAAAAAAACATCCAACCCTCGAATATTCATTAGAACAAAATATTTATGCTCATCTACCTAATGAATCTTGTTGTCTTGAAGCAGAAAGCAAACTTGTAGATCAGCTCAAAGAAAAGCCAACTGATAACCCAATATGCTTGATTGGTGATATGGTTTATACTAATGATTTGCCAAATTTTGATCAATATGATGATGATGATGAGCTTTAAGCAGAGAATAATCATGCAGGGCAACCAACAGTTGATTGGTGTCATGAGTTTCACTATCATGAACTTGAAAGCATCGGTCAACCAATCCAATCCATCAGAAATAGCTTTCACATAATTGGGAGTCAACAATCTATCAGTTGTGATGATGAGGTTGAGAAGAAAGAGGATTTTCTTGAGCAGGATGAATATAAGGAACCCTAGCCTGAAAGAATTGAGGTAATAAAATATACCCCTGCTCAAGAATATGATGATCTCTTCATAGAGTTCAGTCCACTAAACTAGAGCTTACCAGGACTACAAGAGGACAACACTGCAATATATGATGAGTCCTCTAGTTTAGATGATGACAAAGATGAGGATTTTTTTCTTTCTCAAGAAAATACTTATCTTGATCCAGTGAAGAAAGATGAGGTAATCCTAGTTGAAACATATCTTCCAAAAATTCACAACCAAGTATTATTTCAAGATCCCTATGCTCATTTCTTGAAATTTTTTGAAGAAGGGATAAAGGTTGTTAGCGGCAAGGTGTTATCAGAAGCAAGAAGATTTTTTAGCACTGCTGCTAAGAAAAAAAAGGAATGGGAGTGGCTCTGTTTTTCTAGCTTTCCCAAAGAGATGAGAAAGGACCAATCATGGAATCATTTACTGGATTGGTTGTACTAGAAAAGAGAGTTCATCAGCTAAACATGTAAATATTCCAAGTTATATTAGTGTTGGTAGGAATTTCAATAAAGCTCAGCTCTTGTGCACCTAGTTAGTCTTTTTGTTTATTTCTCTAAAAAATAAAAATGGAAGGAACAATACAAAAAGAATAGAAAAATAGAAAAGAGGGAAGAAATAAAACAAGAAAGGTATAGCCCCATACCAAAAAGAAAGGAAAATATGAAAGTGTGCAAGCTCAAATTCCACTACTTTAAGGAGAACTACTATCCAATTATATAGCCTAATCATGATTGGGAATATTTCAATTTACTGCTGATAGGATAGAGAAGAAGATATGCCAAAATGTTTAATCTTGTCTTATCAGTAGAAAATATTAGGATAGAAGAAAGAGAGGTTCAAACATGCTAAAAATCTAAACCTAGGCTCTAATTCTCTCAAAACTTGAGCTAAAGAGAAGAAGGGAACTGGTTCTAACATGCTCAGAACTTGAACCAGCAAAGAAAAATAAAACAGCTCTAACAAGATCAAAACCAGAGCTGAAATGAAGAAAAAAAGGTGACTCTAAAAAGCTCAAAATGTGAGTCACAAAAGAAGGAAGGATGCTCTTAATTTTCAGACTTTCAAGCCTTCACAATTTTGTTTCAATTTTCTGCAAAGTTTCAGTTCATGTGCAGCTTGTCTTTATGCCATGGACCCACAGCAAATCAGACAGTCTAATCCTAGTTTGGTTGTGTTTTCAATTTTTGTTTTAGAATATAGAGAATGGGAACCTGTCAGACTGTTTAATCCTGACAGATATTAGATTAGGTAGAGAATTAAGAGTCCAATTGTTTAATCTGGGCTCTTGGAAGGAATAAGGGTAGCATTAGATAGGTTTATTTTCTATTTGCAAAACAAAATGTTGGGAAAAGAGTTTGCTAGTCCAAGTGCACTCAAAGAAGAAAACAATGCTAGGAAAAATAGTTTGGGGTAGGTAGAAGTGTTGTTAAAATGGATCTCTTGCTGTAGGATAGTGGAAAGTTGTCAAATGAATAATTCTGCCCAAGGGAATGGCATTGGTCTGTTAAATACAGATATTACTGAGGTTATGGACACCTAAAGAACCATTTTTCCTCCCCAAGTGGAGCCACTGTTAGCCACCTATAAATTCTGATATACCTAATGGTGGCTAAATTTGTTGTCAAGCCTTCAAGAAATAATTTCCTTTGAAAATCTATCATCCTTGAAGTCTTATGGTTTTCCTTTCCTGGAGGTTCATCTTCACTGTTGTTTCCATTAATGAACCCTGTTGTTTATGAAAGAAATTATTTTCAAAAGGCCTCTGAAACCCCCCCTTTCACTCATTTTTATCCACTTTCATAAAGCTTTCTTTTCATCCTTAACCCTCCATTTCCCTTTGAAGGCCTCCAAAATCCCTTTAAACCTCTAAAAATCCCTTTTATAGGTTTAAAACACCCCTTTTTCCCCTTCTACCGAAAGCCAAAAAAGCCTTGAAAAACCTTCATTTTGGCCTAAAAACCCATTTTTCGGTTATTAAGGGATTAAGCCCCCGAGGGCCTATTTCCTTTAGCCCCTTCCTCCATGTGTCCTAAAACCCCACAATCGGGAACTTAAATACATAAATCCCCTTCAAAAACCCCGCCTTATGTCTATTTTTACCATTTCCCGACATTATGATTTAAGAAATGTGAATCGTTGATCTTCGCAGATCAACGGTCGTCGGGCGCTCATCCTTCCTCCCTTTCATCTATTTTCCCTTCTGTACTCTCAAAATTTCCACTTCATCTTTTAAATATCCACTGTTCACTTATGCAGATCTGACGGTTCACACTAAACCCGTCGTTCACTCCGTGACAAAGAAGATCACTTCTCCTCCCGGGCCAACAATCTGTTCCGCCCGCACAGATTGCTGCTTATCGCGTGCAACCCACGCCGTCCGATATGACACCCCAGATCCAATGGTCGCTATCCAATATCGCAAAATTTCTATGCCCACAGTTTAATGCTCCAAAATTTTTCGAAATGGGCAGTTTTGGAGAATCCAGGTGTTGCCCAGTTTATGGAATCACATTCCATCTGCGCAAAACCGCCTCCCCCCATTTCATTTTGCGAAAAACATCCTTGGTTTTCCGCCATACCACTGCCCTCGCCAATTTTTCCTTTAATTTTTAATCCCAGCCATTGATCTCTGAGATTAGATAGTCCTGATCTAATCCCTCCCCCATTCATTTTCCACCTAAATTGCTCCCGAAATATTTCACTGAGTAATCTCGAGCATTGATTGTCCTAATCCAACGACTCCTGTTTGCCGTTGTGCCCAAACCTCCATTTGCACCTGGTTAGCTGCTCTACCAAGGTTTTCCTTCCATTTTTCCGTTGCATCCACATTTTTCCTCGTTGTGCCTCTACCCTCATGAGCCTCTAAAGCAGTCATTCCCACTCCCGCAGGTTTTTATAATGTGTTTATCGTTTTTTACAGGTTTCAAAGGGTGATGAATTTATACTGTCTCCACAGTCATAGTCAAGGTGACATATATAATAGAGAGACAGTCCCAGAACCGAAGATCGCAGAGGAAGAAATCACTGAGAAGGTTTAAAAGCATGTTTTATTAAATATCGGGGTTGTTGACCCTAATTTAAACCCTCCAGTGCCCTATCACCTGTATATTCACAAACACAGGTCAACAGAAGTTTAAAGAGTATCAGAAGAATATTAGAAGGATCGGATCATGATACTAGAGATTTAAGTGTCTAATCCACAACTAAATACAATGAAGGAATTTAACAAAGCTCAAACCATAAAATAATCAAGTCATATCATTATTTCAAAGTATCAGTGATTTGATATCAGTAGAGTGTTCTTTTCCCTAAGAAGGAAAAATTCACACAGACTATTCTTTACTTCATCGAACCCCAGAGAAATTATCATTTTGACAGAAAATCCTAAGAATTTTCAGGACAGTATTTATGAAGGCATGGAAGACCTTCAAGCCAAACTATCTACCTTGCTTATCTCAGAAGACAAAACAGAGTACCAGTAGCCAAAGAGTACTTCAAAGAAACATACCTGAAGTTATTGTCAATCTAACAAAGACTTCTAAACCAGCCTAAAGGGTACCAAACAGTTAATGCAGAGGCATTAAGCAGAGTGGGAATTCGAATACTTCCTCCCCTCTGTCTTAATGAAGACTTTAAGTTCATATCTGCCACTACTCTCCATTCTCACCTATAAGACTCTTTGAAGTCTCATTGTAAAAGGTTGGCATTTGGTGATTTCTAAAGTGATACATATTGTTGCTTTGAAGAAGCATTGGTGTTCTGAAGGAGTGTGGAAGTCTCTATTTTTTCTGTCGATAAAGGAGGCTAGACCTTTGGATCCTTGAGCCTAGTTTTGGTGAAGTAATCTCTTATTATTAATGTTGTTTCCTGTTTATCACTTTTTCCATTATGCTTTGACTTACAGTAGGATAAAAGGTTTAGGAAGAGAAATATATCTTAGAAGCACCTCTGACCTGTTTATCCTTCACTGTTTATATGTTTTTTGCTACTGAACATGACATGGTAGTCTAGTAGCTCTCTTGAATATTCAGTTTGTTTTATTACAGAAATGATTAATTTAGTTGTGCTAAAGACTGTTTAGGCATTCCCTCTGTCTTTACCACTGAATATTGTATCTGAAATCTCCCTTTGATTATTAATGCTTTCAGTTTGTTTGAGAGGTCTGTTTCAATCATACCCTTTGTTTCTTATTGTAATTATTGTGTTAAAGGTCCCTATAATTGCAATCCTAGATGTCTAAGGCATTCCCTCTTCTTTGAATGCAATTGTATGTCTTTTTTTATTAAGCTCTCAACAGTGAAATTATAGGAGGAAATAGGGAATTCCCTGAATCCTATAATTCATTTAGAAGGTGTTAGTATGAATTTCTCCTCTTCTTTGAGTGTTTAGGTTAATTAAGTCCAAAATAGTGAGCTTACTAGAGGAAATAGGGTGTTCCCTGAATCCTTTAAGACGTTGTGAAAGGGTTTGGTTTGCTTTTCACTCTTAGTGCTTAATGTTCATCCCATTTCACCTATATTATTGAACAGATCCCTGACCAAGTTAGATTTGCCCTCTAGTTTCCCTTCCTTCTCAATCAGAACTATTTGGACTCTCACATGACTCCATTGCCCAATGGCTTATAGATTCCCATGCTCTATCTATACTGCATGAAACACATTTCTCCACCAAAACAAAACAAACAACCCTGCACTTCATAACTAGCCTAAAATCAACTTCTAAACCTTTCAAGACACATCCTTATAAACATATTGAGAGATCCCTCTCTGAGACGAGGAGGGCTAGATCTTATAGCTCTAAAGCTTGGTTTGTATGTTGCCTTGTCACTTGGCATGCCAATCTTCTAAATCACAGGGACCCCAACAACCACTTTTGGCATGAGATTGTGAGAGGCCCCAAAATATAGCATGGAATTATGTAGGATTTGGTCATGTATATTCAGACTAATGTAAAAGGAGGAATGTTTCCTTCTTGATATTTTCCTTCTATTTTTGGTCCAAACAACAATTTAGGGGTGTCATCAGCTAGGTGTAAGGTATCTGCATCATTTCCTATGTTTAGGACCTTTAGCACTTGAGATTTGTATGATTTTTGGGCAATTAGTTTAGTGAGAGGCATGGTGATATTAATTTTGGCAATTTCCCCTTCAAAACTAAAAGGTGCTTGTATTTTAGATATATTTTCTTCAGTTTTCTCAGCCATGAATTTTTCTATAACTTTATCTTGCTGATTTTGATTAGGGGCTTTGTTCAACAAATTTTTTTCGGGGATCTTAGTAGAGGTACCAGGATATCTAGGATCAAGATTTGTCTAGCTAGTTTTGTCTTTGTTCTGATCAGTTTTCTTAGCCATGATTTTTTTACTATTTGCTGTTCTTTTAAGAATGGTATCGAGGGGTTTTGTAACAACAGTGTCTGGGCTACTTTTCCTATAGTTGTCTTGTTTTTTCTTACTCCTAAGATAATATTGCCTATGAACTTCCATTATGGCGTTTTGTAATCCTATTTCGGGATCTTTGGGGTCCTCATAATTTGTTTCATTTTGGTTTGAGGAGAATAAAATTTGCTCTTCTTCTATGAGAAAAACCTCACCCTCGCTATCAGAACCTATCAAGTTTAAGTGATTTTCATCAAGTGGTTCAATATTTATTTCTACCTCATCAACATAGTTTTCTTGGAAAGGTGGTCTGATCTGTTGATCATTTTCCCTTGATTTGATTTGAGGTGGGTCCCTTCTAAGGTTCTGATTCAGTTTCTGTTTTGAGGATTTGGCCAGTTGTCTCTTGGAGGTGCCCTTTCACTTAGATTTATTCTTTCCATAATTCTCTCCATAGTTCTAACCAGGTTGTCTATTTTGGAATCTGAAGAGGAATTGGAAGGTATGGTCTCATCTCGGTAAGTGACTTTCTTTTCCGATCTCATCCTAGCTCTCTTCTGGGCTAGGTTGGCTTCGGCACTAATAGCTACCTTTTTCATTTCTTCTAAAGTTGTGGGGTCTCTTTCTCTTAACTGGTATGTCATATCTAGATCGAAACCTTCGGGAAATTTTGCTAGTGCTAGGCCTAGTGAAGGTTTCATGTGAGGCGGAAAGGCATTATAGACACTATTGAACTTAGTGCAATAGTCTTGAACACTTTCTCCCATATTCCTTTTAAGATTGTTGTATTCGGAAAGGATTTGGATGGGGTTTTTCCTGACTTCCCATCTATTTATAAAAGTTTGGTAGAGTGATGGGAGATCATGTATACTGTGAGGAGCCAAGTTTTTAAACCATTTCTTGGCTTCTCTGCCTAGGCTTTGGGAAAACATTCTCATCTTTATGGTTTCATCTTCTAATTCCATGTAGTCAAAAGCATCATGGATTCTATCTACATGTTGTTGGGCAGTAGTAGACTCAGTCCCGGTGAAGTGTGGGATTATGGATTGGTAATAATTTTGCAAAGGTACCAAAGGCTATGGTAGCACTAAGGGCACATACCAAGCTTCCATGATGGGAGCTGATGGTAGTTTTACAATATGAGGATTTGTAGTATGGGATGAGGTGATTTGCATAGTGGTGTTTTGAATGAGTGTGACAGAGGTATTTGGACTTGTAGACTAATTTTGAGTAGATTTGGGGTGGAAAGAGCCAATGTGGTGGAGAAGCTGAAAATTGGGTGGTGTAGAGGGTGAGGCTTCTCTGTTAGGAATCTATTGAAAATCTAAGGGCTCAAGATCAACAAGGTTGATTCTACTTTGCGACTTGTTTCTAAAAAGGCTTTTTGCTGAACATAAGTCAAACTGGATATCTTGCAAGGATGTAATATGTTCAGGTATAGAGCTTGCTTTGTGAATGGTCCTATCGGTAGCTAAGTTATCAATTTTAGAAGTTTTCCACAAAATATTTTCTGGGTCACCAACTATGATAGGAGGATTTGGGTCTGGATGAGATCTGGTATTAATTATTCGTGAAGCCAGATTTCAAATTCAAAATTTAGAGAGGATGACAGTTGTGATTTTTTTTTGGATGGTTGTCCTCTCTAAGAGTCTTACAGATGCTAGTAAATTTTTAAAACTAAATGAAGGCTAGTGGAGTTTCCAGGTGGATGCTTTGAAGTTTATGGTACCACCAATACTGAAAAAGGTGTTTTTTAGGGAAATTATTTTTTAGAGAAATTTTATGCAAAAACTTGTAAGAGTGTTCTAAAACTTAGATCAACAGTTTCCTAGGATGTTGAGAAAGCTATCGTTCTATTTTTAGGCTATTCTATTGATTTTTATGTTTTGATGAAATTTTATGAATTCCTAAGTAGTACTTAGTTTGTCACTAATTTTAGAGGTTGCATCATGATATTTTTGATTGGAAAGGTAAGTCAACAGGATAGCATGCTTAAGTAAATTTTTTGGTTTTTTAAGTGGAGTATTAATCCTACTGGAGGCTAGTGGAGTCGCCAGGTGAATACTATTGTCTTGTAAAGACAAATTTTTATGGTCCACTGCCAATGACTGATAGAAACCAATCTAGGGATGTTTTTGTGAGATTTGTTTTTAAAGAGTTTTATATGCAGCCTGGTTTGTAAAAGTGTCCTATATTTGATTCATCACTTAGCTAAGGTGCTGAAACAAAGAGAGTCTACTCTAAATGAATTTATAGGTTGTTTTTCTGATTTTAATATAGAAGGACTAATGAGTCTACCAATGTTTGTTAGGTTGTTTATGTTCTTATTATTTCCACTGCAATCGCCAGTATGTCAGTGTGGCGATGAGGAGGCAGATTCACCAGTATTTCTAAGTCTAATTAAGCTTGTATGAGGTATTCAGGCAACTATTTACTCAGTGGTCTCACTGTGATCGCCATTACGTTAGTGTCCCGTAATTTGGCAGATTGGTAAACCAAATGATAGGCTAACATCATACCAAGCTTTAGAGTCCTAGGACCTAGCCTTCCTAGACTCAGAGAGGGTTATCTCTATTATGCGAAGGATGTGAACTTGTTCGCTTTGTATGTGTGATTTTAGGCTAGCTGTTAAGTATATTTTGGTTTTTTTTTTGGGGGGTTTTGAGGTAAACTAATCAAAAAGGAAAAATAGAAAGAGATTTCATCAAATCAACAGGGCTATGGGTTTAGATAAAGTCAGGACTGTCTAAATGGTGGACAAGGTATTACTATAGGGCCAATTTAGTCAAGGTAAATGGATTCTTTGGGTGAAAGCGAAGTGAAATGAAAATTAAGTTTGTGAAAGACAAAGAGATCTTAAACATATATAGTTTTAAAGCAGGTATTCATGAGGCAGGGAAAACCATAAATCTATATGAATAAAACTCAAGCTGGTACATATGAAAGATAAACAATCCGGCGATACATAGAAGCATAAGAACTTCTAACTCTAGAAAATCACCTTCAACTGTTGGGAAAAAAAACAAGATAAACAAGCAAATCAATCTATGAAGAGGGAACTCCTAAACAACATATATTGAGCTATCAGGAACTCTGAAATAAGTTTGCAAGCATGGACAAAGGGCAAGATCGAATGAGACCTCTTTGACTTAACTAAAACAATCAATATTTCATAGAAAGATTTCAGAAATGGTGTTTTGAGAAACTATAAGTAAGCAGGGTATACCTTAAATCATACAAGATAGAAAGACATACTGACCATAAATGAAACAAATTACAATTTCTTGATGGACCTAAAGGGCAGTTAAGAATCCTGTAGAAATGATCAAGAAGAGGAAAACATCAAAGCTGTAACATGTAGGATGCTTGAGGTGCTTCCATGAGCATGTCTCAACATATACTTTTCTGATATACAACAAATGATAAGTATGGAACATTAATGAAAACAAGGAACATAAACAAATTAGATAAACATCACCATTCACCAAGCCATGGAATCCTGCACACAATGCTCCTCCACCATCAAGCCAAGAAAGACATCATCCACTTCATAAAACAAGTATTTCTTCCAAGCTCATAATGCTATGTATTGCTCTCAATATATCAAGTTATATCACTTTTTTACAATGAATCCTCTTGGTTTATATAATCCAAAGAGGAGGAAACCCACCTAGAGCAACTAGAAGGCCATTGGCCAAAAAAAAATATCTAAAACTGTCCTTGAGGCCTAACAAAGTCCAAGGCACAAAATATCCTTCAAAAATATCTTTTCGGACCAAAATAGCAAAAAAGAAACACTTTTGAGGCCTAACACATAAGAAAACTTTCTTAATGCACATTTGGCCTAGTCATCACTCAGAAAACTGCTTTTCAGCAAAAGCTACAGGAGCGTAGCACCAAAAAAAAGTTTGTTTTGCAGAGTAGTTTTGGTTGACTTCCCGATTTCTAAATGAGTCTCGTGATGGCTCGTTGGAAAGCTACAGATGTCTGATTTCAAAAAATACTTGATTTTTTTCAATCTAATGCCTAGAAGTTAGTAAAAAAATATAAATAGTGAAAAAAATCAGGAGTGTAGCACCTACTGATATTAGGGGCAGAAAGGTAAAAAAATGGCTATTTTTGGCCTTTTTGAGGGACCAAAACAACTTCATTTGATCTGAAAATTTATGAGCATGTTTCCTTGATGTCAAGGAATCAAAAAATATATTTCTCTTCAATTGAGGATGCTCCGAGAAAAAGTTAAGGCACCCATGATTTTATGCTTTTAGGCCTAAAATTCACAAAAAACAAGAATGTGTTCAAAAATGCCCAAATTTGGTGAGTAAACCCCTTAAGGGTTTTTAGAAACATGTAATGAAGCTTGACCAAGAATTCCAAGCCAGGATAGGCCTTTTCCACGTTTCTCCGCTGGGCGCCTCCTTTGTGCAGCTTTGAGTTTCCTTCAGGAAAACTGATTCAACTTCTTGTAGTACTCGGTCATTCTCCTTTGTAGGCCCAAATCCTTGTTAGCTTTTTCCAATTTGGTTTCCAAATGCTGATTTACCCTCTCAAGCCAAGACTCTTTATCATTCTCAATTTCTTTGGCAAGGAGCTCCGTAAGACAGTACTGTTGTGCACGAGCTGATTCTTATTCTTTCTGCTTTTGCAATGCTCTTCTAAGACCCATGGTCTTAGGTCTCTTTCTTGCTGGCCCTTCTTCTTCATCATCTTCCGCATACTCACCCATGTATTCTTCTATTGTCACTTGTGACTTTTGAGCTTCCCTTCTGTATTTGAGTGCCCGGGCCTCATAGATTTCCATCTATCCAGTCATTTGATTATTTTTCAATCGCAAATAGTGGATGATGTCTTTTGACCTTTCTAGGCCATTTTCCAATTCTTTAATCTAAGCCTCCCGATTTTGCAAAAGAGATCTAAGAACAATGTCCTCATCATCTTTAGCATCATTGTCTATTTTTATTATGTCAAATTCTCTTTCATGCTCATGGCTGCTCTCTTACTGTTCAATCTTCTCTTTTCCCTTGCCTTTAATGATTTTCTTTCCTCTGGTTTTCTTGGGCAATTCTGCATTGCTCTTCTTTGGCAATTTTCCTGTACTCCTTAGTGCCCTAGTGATATTTTCTAGTCACTGCTTGAGTGGTTTTCTTCCTTGCCGTTTTGGTGTTTTTATAATTTTCTACTTTTGATGAAGGAAGCATGGCTCCTTGCCTTGGAGAGGCAGTAAACACATGTTCTTGACTTTGCTGATGATGAGTGAGAGGAGGAGTTAATATCTGGGCTTGTTTAGTTTGGTCTCCTACAGCCTCAGTGCTATCCTCTTCTCCAAAAACATTTTCTGTTTGCAATTTGTGGTTACTTTGCTGTGGAGAAATTCCTTGTTTATTATATTTGATATTTGTAATGAACTAATCATCAGGAGTAATCTCAGAAAGATCATGCTCTTTTTCTGTTCGGTAAGAGATGTCTAGGTCTACTGTTTTTTCCTTTCCAAAAATATCTCTGCCTTCATCCATCTTCTTGTTGTCATGACTGTTTTTATTACTTCCCTCTTTGCTGTGACTACTTCCATCATTTTCATCTTGACCTTGGTCTTCAAAGGTGTCACTGTTTTTGATGTTTAGTCCTTGACTGTTTTGACTATTTGGGCTGCCTCTTTCCTCATCAAATTTGTTGTCTTTACTAAGCTTTGAACTGTTTGCTTCATTATTGTCATTGTTTTCAATGTTTTCCTGATGTGGGCTGCCACTTTCACCATTTGTTCTTTTTCCATCCCTTTGTGAGTTGTCTTTATCATCATTAGTTCTTTCACTTTCCTCTTGAGGGTTGCTTTCATGATCTCTGTATTTTTTATCAGCGCGTCCTTCACTGTCCTTAATATTATCACTATTTTCACTTTCCCCTTGTGGACTGCCTACCTCATCATGCTTTCCTTTCACTCTACTACTTCTCTCATCACTTTCTTGTTCTTTGTCACCATCACTTCCTTGTTTGCTTTTACTGCATTCTTCTTTCTCACTGTCATCTGTGGAGGATGGTTTTTGTTGGGGAGTAGACTCATGAGAAGAAGATGAAACATAGGGTGTGGAGGGCAAGGAATGAGCATGAGGAGGGTCTCAGGATGAAAATGGCCTGATTTGTAGTGGCATAGAAGATGCAGAAGTGAAATCAGGGTGAGAGATGAAATTTTCCAAAGGGATGCCCTTTTTTTCAGCTGGTGAAGGATAATGATCTTAATGAGAGAGTGATGGAATAAACTTGTTTTCTGCTGAGCTGGAGGCTTCTTTTTAACAATGGAAGACATATTGTATATAATTTTGCACAGGAAAAAGGGTAGGTTTAGCAACTTAGCTTTTGTGAAATGCATAAGGAGTCTGATGTGATAGGAATATACTCGGGAGAATCTACCTTCACAAGTGAAAAACTTCATGATTATTTTCATGAGGACTGCACAGTCATCCAGCAAGTGTGAAAAAGGAAAGATGGAGCTACATGCATCTTGATGATTTGTTTTTAGAAAATACTAATAGTGGCTAAGGTCAAGGTATGATTGTTTGAACCACTCCTCTCCTATGTAAGGGATTTTGGTTGCCTTAGAAAAAACTCTAGGAGTGAGTTCAAAATCTAGACCTCCTATGTGAACTCGTTTTCCATCCAATCTCAGGGAAAAAAACTTAGTTAAATAATGGTGGCTAGTGACCTCTGGTATTCTACTGCAAAAATCAAAGCAGCCTACTTCTTGAAAGCAAGACAAGACTGAGGGAGAGGCAGTGGTTTCTTGAATAGTGGTGGGTTCATATCTATTATGTTGACCTCCATTTTTAACCTTTCTCTTTGGAGGCATTTTGATTTTGCTGTCTCTCCCCAAATTTCAAATAAACAACCTTTCAAATTTAATAGAAACGTTTTCTTCAAATTGCATTGAACTCCAATTTATCTTTCAAAAAAAAAAAAAAAATTAAGACCAAGAATGCTGAGGGGTAAAAACCATGTAAAATACCTCAAAAAACTTCTTTTTTGTGATGAAAAAACCAAACTGGGTACATACAATTCAATTCGGGCCCCTTTTTGCATTAGTGGATTGGTGCTACACCCTGCACATAGGCGCATAGCGTCTTCATGTTGCGCCGGGCGCCCGGGCGCCTTCTGCACGTTGGGCGGAATGTCAAACACGTCGCTCCAGTGTACAGGCGCATCGCGGCTCTTGTAATTTTCTCCGGTAAGCTGCTACAGGCACATAGCACCTAAACACAAGCGCGTCGCAACCAAAAAATTTTGCACGAGGCTTGCCTGAAGCCTGAAAATTTGGCTTGCTTCTTCTGCGAGTCGATTATTAAAGTCGAAGATGCCCGTTTTAGGGATTTTGTGTCTTTTGAAATTTTTTTATAGCACGTAGTCGTCCTTTTGACTTTTTCAAATAGTTTCATTTAAACCTTTGCCTCCTTGTTTTGTTTTTAGAAAAAAAAAAAGGTGATTGTTTTTCCTTGTGCGAAAGTTTAATTTACTTTCTTCTTGGTGCAAGGGTCATTTCTATGCTTTGAAATTTTCCAAATTTTGACCTCCATCCTTATTTTAAGGAGACAAATTATTTCAACACCTTTGCACCCTCTACTTATTATTGAAGGAGGTGCTCCCTGTACTCTTTGATGTCTATTTCACTTCTATCCAAATTATATGAAACCGTTTTGAAACATTTTTCACTGTGGGGTATTTTTAACCAGAATTTTTCAAACAGTGAAACCGGTTTGAAAACCATGCACTATCTTCTTATATATGAAGGAGGTGCCCCTTTCTTCGTATTTTTTAAGGTAGTTTCTATAAAAAATTTCCTCTCTGTTTTTCAAATGAAGGAGGCCCTTTAAAGCAGTCTTTTCCCTCTACTTGTCATTGAAGGAGGCTTCTTCAAAACTGTGTCTTTGCCCTATCTCTGCTTGTCATTTAAGTTTTAGCCCTTTAACAAAGTTTAGGCCCGATCTCTGTTTATCAAATAAAGCTTTAGCCTTCTAAACAAACTTCTTGTGTTATTCCCTCTGCTTATCACTTTGAAGGAGGCTTGTTAAACACAAACTGTTTAGGCCCTCTGCTCATGATTGAAGGAGGTGCCTCATAAAAACAAGTGATTGCCATCTTCTTATCATTGAAGGAGGAAATTCAAATGGTTTATCCTTTATCAATCTGTATGATACATGTTTCTTATAGAAATTTACTGTGGAGATAATGAATAGGTAAGATATTTCAAACTCCAACATATCTGCTTTGTGTCTCTTAGGTTAACTCTCTTTTGTAGTAGCTTTAACTTCCTTTGTGATGACAGTATCTTTGATGATTTAGAGTCTAGGCTATAGGGGTATAAAAAAGGTAGCTATTCCCTTTTTATGCTTTTCACTTTGATGCCTAAATTGTTGGAAGTCTTTCGCCTGAAATCTAACATACCTAGCCTCATAAGACCTTTTTTCAGAGTTGTGCCCATATGTTTGGGAACAATGTGAAAATGCCATTGTGAGTTGATATGAAGTGCTAGATGCAGTAAATTCCAACCTTCGTACTCATTTTTCCATGATGGATGATTCTTTGAATTTCTTGGTGTTTTTGATTTTGCATGGATGAATCTTGTTGGCTTTCCTCTTCTTAAATCTGTATTTTCTTTAGTCTTCAAATAGTCAACTGTTCTTTCTTTGAAGCTCTTATTTCAAGTGTTTCCTTTCCCAAAACTGATTAATGTCATCCATCATAGCACCCCTGCAGAGATGCACTGATAAAATGACTTTGATCATTGGAGACCTTTTTTGAGGTATCATGATGATAATGCCTGAAAATTTCACTCGATCACTTTCTTCAGACAAAGGACCTTCTTACTCTGTTTCTTCCTAAATTTGAACCTTATAAGTTTTGCTAAAACAAAACACAGCGACCATTTTGATGGTGTATGACCTATGGGTAAACAAGGGTTTTGTTTTGCCAAAGAAGAAGAGAGGATGGCTGACTGATATTAAAAACAAGGTTTTTGACTAGGGATATTAATCTGAAGATACTTATCCTAAATAGCATCACCTAAACCTAGACAGTTTGTCATAATTTCTGAAGGAATTCTTGGGCATAGTCAAGTCATCATATGTGAATTTAAACAGTGAGAGGGGACGAGACAACTTGTCCTATGCTTGACAGTGAGCTCTGTGAAAACAAGGGATTTTGAATATTCAGAGATATAAGGCTGATGATAGTTATGGACAGGGGAGTTTTATCAAGACTGAAACTTGATGACCACTTCTAACACAGTCTGCAAGAGAGGAAAAAAGATAAAAATTTCTCTGAGGGGTTTTCTAGAGGACAAATTGACTGTTTGAAATTGGTTTCTAGAAAACCTAGGCAAGGCATATAGTAATCACAACATGCAAAAATAGTGATGACTAACAGAGTGGGTAGTAGAACTGCATTTTTCATATGCAGGGAGAAAGGATTCATTAGTAGATCCAGATGTAAAATTTGTTTCGAACCAATACTCTAAATTGTTTGGAGATATTCCACCTGGGAGACCTCCTGATCGAGGTTTTGGGCACACTATTGAGTTGGAGCAGGGGATCCAATCAGTGATCACCACACCCTATAAGCATCCCAAAGCCTATAGAGATGAGATTGAAAAGGCCATTCAAGAGATTTTGGCCTTGGGACACATTTGGTCTAGCACCAATCCTTTTGGCTCTTCAGTGCTCTTGCTGCAGAAGAAGGATGGCACTTATAGGATGTGCATTGATTATAGAGCTTTTAACAAAAAGACCATGAAGAACAGATACCCAATTCTGAGGATCAGTGAATTGATGGATTAACTAAGAGGGTCCAAGTATTTTTCCAAGATTGATTTGAGATCAGGGTATCATCAAATCAAGGTGAGGGATCATGACATCCCTAAGACAGCGTTTTGATGTCACTATGGACATTTTGAGTTCTTGATAATGCCTTTTGGGCTAACAAATGCTCCGGCAACATTCCAATCTTGCATGAACCACATCTTCCGTGGTCACTTAAGGAAGTTTGTATTGGTATTTTTTGATGACATTCTTATTTATAGCTGCACATGGGAGGAGCATTTACAACATATTGATGCAGTATTGCGCATTCTTAAAGATAAATAGTTCTATGCTAAGCTCTCTAAGTGTGATTTTGGGCTCACAAAGATGCTTTATTTGGGCCACATCATTGGAGTGGATGGGGTGAGTGTCCATGAAGAGAAAATCTGTGCTATCAAAGATTGGCCCGAGCCAAACAATATCACAGAACTTCGGGGGTTTGCAGGCATCTGTACCTATTACCGAAAGTTTGTAAAAGGGTTCTCTCAACTAGGAGCACCACTTACATATCTAACCAAGAAGGGAGATTTTAGTTGGACAACCACAAAGAGAGAGCTTTTGATAAGCTCAAGGACGTGATGAGAGATGGTGGAGAACATGGAGAGACAACACAATCTTCATGGAGGCTAGTGGCCACATGTACAATATAGTTATGAGGTGGGTCAGGGTTATGGAAGTCTCATAATATATATAATGAAGATGAAGGAGAAATAGAAGGCATACCTTAGATTATTATTTCTGATTTTTTTAGATCTAGATTTTTCATTTGAAATTTCTATGCACACTTATGTTTTTTAGCTAAGTCTACAGTTCTATTTAGCACACAGGTGTTTCTGAGCAAAAATACCACCCTTATCCATGGGGGACTTTGAGTGCCTACTCTGGGAAGGTTTCTATTGAGCTCCATTCATCATCAGGAATTGGTGCCATATTCATGCCACTCTCATATGCACATTCAATCACAGGAATAACACATTCCTTCTTGAGGGTTTGAGAGGTGGTGTAATATTCCTAACTTACTCTACAACTAATGGGAATATTAAAATTTTGTTTGGTCACATAGATAGGTGAATAAGTGGGTGGGAAGACCCATAAAACTCTTTATTGTGAATAAAACCACTTCTCATGTGAAAGTGATCATATTTTCAGCTGAATAAAGAAACCTAAGGTGTGAATAGGGTCTAAAGCATATTGATTGGATCAACCTTGACCAAATCTACACCACTGTCATGGAGGAGTGGCCATCAATGAGGAACAACGTATTTTTATATGGAGATGCCTTGTGTGAAAGAGGTGATTTTATTGAAGGTGGTTTAGGGTTTCAAAGCTCTTGTCTTATAAAAGGAAGGGGATGGAAGCATTAGAAGGTTTTTGATGATATAATATTTTTCTGAGTATATGGTCTGTTTAGACATATCTCATTCTCTAGTTGTTTAGCTGAGAATAATGTTTTTTAGCATTGGGCGTTCCTGATCGGGAATCCCACCTCTTCCATTGAGTATCTCTTAAGAGAGTTTGTACTACATTGTCCACTATCTGGCTGAAGGCAAAGCTACTTATTTCAA
This sequence comes from Pinus albicaulis, assembly GCA_034641835.2. NCBI lineage: Eukaryota > Viridiplantae > Streptophyta > Pinopsida > Pinales > Pinaceae > Pinus > Pinus albicaulis. Next base: position 62,722,847 of record CM076578.1, on the reverse strand, counting down.
CTATAGCGCAGATCCTGTTGAGGGTTTGACTGTTTTTGCAAGCTGCAACAAGTGGAGATTATATATTTTAGATCTAGTCCATTTTAGTGCTTATTTTCAGTGGAGGAGGGTTCTACTTCATTGGGAGGACTGTATTGAAGACTTTGAGCATAATTTTCATATCTTGGCTGCAGTCCAACTATATTTTGATCCATACAGTGTAGTATAGATCTAGATCTGCATTATTTTTGTAGGTGTATTTGTAGGGCGTTTTAGCTCACCAATTGGAGAGTGATTTTCTAGGTGTTGGGCATCTGCCCTTCACTTTGGAGATTTGTTGGAGGAGAAAATTTGTATTTTTTATATCATATCAGATCCACTTTGCAGATTTGAATATTTCCATAGATCTATAGTCTTAGATCTCAGATCTACATCTTGTACTTGGTATTTTTCTTAAAACCCCAAGGGGAATTGATAGAGGAGCTTGTATAGTGCATAAATCCGGTATAGATCTAAATTTTTGTCCATATAATTTCTCTAGATCTGATGTGTAATATACAGCTATTGCAGAGCTAATAAAATAATAATGTAAGGCATTTACAGTGTTTTTACATGGTTTCAACACCTCATTTTGAGGGTTTCTTTCATTAAAGACCTGTATTTTCCTATTATCCATCTTATGGGCCACTTTTAACATGTATTTTGCTGTTTTAATGACAAATGGAAGGTCTCCATATTGGCCGCCTATTTTATAAAGGATGAACTGCGATATTTTTCTACAGATCTGCATTCTATTTTTGCATTCCCCATTTGGGAATATTAAAATGTTATTAGAGCATCATATTGGCATAGCCTGTGCTTTCTAAAGAGCCAATATGTCTTTTGAAGGAAAGAAAAGACAGAAGAAGTGTGATTACACTGATGACAAAGAATACAAGGGTAAAACCCCTTTATTTGGAGAAATGCAAGGGAAGGATATTTCAAGACTTCTTCTTCAGACTATGCATGAGTTGAAAAGAGAGATCAAGGGAATGGAGAGGCAAAGACATGAAGGTCCCTCAAGAATATCCTCACATGAATAAAACCCCCGTTCTTCATATCATGTGTGCAAGCACTCATCTACACAATCAAATCTACAATGTTATACTATGCCTAGATTTACTGCAAGAGAGATGAAGAAAGAAGATGCACCAAAGGAGGAGACTTTGAGTGATTATATTTAGGAATATGAATCTCAATCTTGGAGATTCAAGGAGCACTTGAAATTCCAAGAGTTCTGCTAGCTCAAGGAGGAAAGGAGATCCAGCAAGCACAATAGGAGGAGAAGAGGTATATTCTTTCTACCAAATTTTGATGGATCCTCCACATGCACAACCAAGGATTGGATAGATCATTTGGACTCATATTTGGATCTGCATCAAGTTTCAGAAAAGGAAGCCCTTAAAGTAGCAACACTGCATATTAAAGGTAAAGCTTATGGTTGGTGGTTATTTGAATCCTTTTCATTAAATAATGTAAATATATCTACTTATGCAAGATTCACTAAGAGATTAGTGAAGAGATTTGATGTAAAACAAACTAAAACATCTTTGATTGAACTAGCAAAGCTTGAACATGCAAAACCCTTGCATGAGTTGGAAAGTTCTGTTATGCCAACTCCACTTCAGATTTCTATTGAAGGGGATAAAAACTTGTGTGATACCTTGCCAAGGGCAAGATCCCCATTGCATGAAGATATTTCTTCTCAAAAGGAAGACATGGAGATTCCTGTTTCAAAGGAAGACCAATATCTAGGGTCTCTCATTGTCAATGAGGTATTCTCAAACAATGATGAGGAGAAAGAGCATGAAGGCAGTAACAACGTTGTCACTTCAGAAGAAGGACCACCACCAAATAGGGATGGACATGAAATTATTGCTTCAAGAGGAGAAGCTTTTGCATCTTTTCAAAAGGGTCCCAAGGAGTGTGACAGTCTTATTGGGCAGTAATACCTTGATCCAAGGAGGGGGGAGGATGGATCAAGATCCAATGATGAGGAGAATGCACCCTTTTTTATTTCAAGGGGTTTATATTCAAAATAAGGAGACTGATTTATTCAGCAAAGGTGGAGTTACAACACTCCAACATTTATTCAGAAGAGAGGAAACAAAGGTGGAGTTACAACACTCCAACATTTATTGAGAAGAGAGGCAGCAAAGGTTGAGTTACAACACTCCAACATGTGACTCTGGCATTGAGCATGTCAAATATGAGGATGATGATATGATAGCTACTTCATTTCATGATTCTACAACATTGTCATTGTTGAGGAGTCCAGATCCATGTTGGAAATCCCAATTGGTGGTGGATTATTCTAAGGATCTTCACACATGCATGATTCTAGATGACCAGCTACATGATGAGGGTTATTTAGTCCAAGATGGAGTCATCTATGATCATGGAAGGATATTCTTTTCCAGAGCCTCCAAGATTAAGGCGAAGTTGCTACAAAGGGCCTATGAAGAGTTATGTTCCAGCCACACATATTCCATGAAACTCAATAACATCATCATGAGGAGCTACCATTGGGAGGGCTTTCAAGGAGAACTATATCGGCATTGTCATAGATTCATGTACCATGTGGAGATGGAGCAAAAACATAACTCTATGGGTTAATTCAACCATATCTTTCTCTTCTTGAGGAAGGAGACAAATCTATGCACCACTCCATTTGTTTGAGGAGGATTGTTGGTAAAGAGCATACTTATGTAAATCATGTTTTATTTTCTACTTGTATGTATTCTTGTACCATGTATATGTAGGCCATGAATCCAAGGAGGAGTGTTGTACCTTATAAAATTCATGGCTAGCTTTGGGCCAAAAATGTTTCCGAATATGGCCACTCCCTTGGAGGACAAAGGGAGATTTTGCAACATGATGGGTGCTTTCCTAAGGCACCAAATATATCTCACACTTTCAGCCATGGTGAGATCACTTGGGTAGCAAGTAATTGGTCGGGAAACCACTTACCATATCACTATCTGATGTAGTCAGGAGATTTACTACACTGGTTCCACTTGTGGGACTATGATCCACCTCCATCATTGCATTTGATTGTTTATGTATTACTAGTTTTGATGCCACATGATGATGATGCTCTTATCTTTTTTGGGGACATGATTGGAGGGATGACACATTGGTTGGATGTGTCCACTGGGGATGGAACATCCCACGTTTATTCATGTCTCTAAAGGAGGATGGGACATTATATGGCTACTACATTATCACTTGCTTCCTTATGCAAGGGGCCATATGTTTGACTTATGTATTTGGGAGAAGCCTCTCACATGGGAGGATTTTTGGCAAGACATGTGTTTTTTGAATCATATTTAGCCAACACCTATTATCCTCTACTATTTTCAAGATTTGGAGAAGCTTATGGCAGCGAGAAGGTGGTTGGGTGGCCACTTATTGTATCATGTTTTGAGGCAGCAAGAAGAAGAAATCATTGGTCTCAATGGAGGGAATATTGTCACCATCAAATATATCATATGAAAATTGGTCCATGTTTCTTTTGGAGCACATATGGTGATGATACTCTATTCACTATATGCATGGAGGATTGGGCAAGGAGGCTTCCTAGAACCAATGAAGGGAATCATGAGGTTCCAAGTATCTTTTGGCTTCATGAGGACTATATTGTTGCAACCCAGGATCAACATCTCTAGATATATCATAAATGGAGGGAGAGGAAGCATAATTTTAGCAATATTACCTCTCATTTTCAGCCATGTAGCCCCTACACATTGCATAAAGAGGGGATTGGTGACTGTTTCTGTGGGCTACAAAGGATGGCTCACTTTGTTTGGATGATAGCATGGAGATTGGAGTTTCTCATTGCGGTTGAAGCACCCAACACTTATCATCTCCCATGCCTTAAGGAGACCAATGGACATTAGCTAATTCTTTCTATATATCTCCCACTTCTTCATGATGAAAACTATTTGGTTTATTCACCAAAGGAAAACTTGTATTCTTGGGAGGAGACATATCCACTGAAGATTTTGCAATGTCCTTGTAGTTGCTTGAGGACAAGCAACATTTTGGAGTGGAGGACTATAATATTCTTAACTTACTCTATAGTTAATGGGAATATTAATTTTTTTTTTGGTCACATAGATAGGTGAATAAGAGGGTGGGAGGACCCATAAAACTCTTTATTGTGAATAAAACCACTTCCCATGTGAAAGTGGATCATATTTTCAGCTGAATAAAAAATATTGACTGGGTCAACCCTGACCAAATCTACAACGTTGTCATGGAGGAGTGGCCATCAATGAGGCACAATGTAGTTTTAGATGGAGATGCCTTGTGTGAAAGAGATGATTTTATTGAAGGTGGTTTAGGGTTTGCAAGCTCTTGTCTTATAAAAGGAAGGGGATGGAAGCATTAGAAGGTTGTTGATGATATGATATTTTTCTGAGTATATGGTATGTTTAGAAATATCTCATTATTTGGCTATTTAGCTGAGAATAATGTTGTTTATCATTAGGTGTTCCTAATAGGGAATCCCAACTCTTCCATTGAGTAGCTCTTGGGAGAGTTTGTACTACATTGTCCAATATCTGGCTGAAGCCAAGCTACTTCTTTCAACTACAATGCAGATCATGTTGAGGGTTTGACTATTTTTGCAAGCTCCAACAAGTGGATATTAGATCTTTCAGATCTAGTCCATTTTAGTGCTTCTTTTCAGTGGAGGAGGGTTATACTTCATTGGGAGGACTGTATTGAAGACTTTGAGCATCATTTTCATATCTTGGCTATAGGCCAACTATATTTTGATCCCTACAGTGTAGTATAGATCCAGATTTTCGTTATTTCTGTAGATGTATTTGCAGGTTGTTTCAGCTCACCAATTGGAGAGTGATTTTATAGGTGTTAGGGATTTTCCCTTCACTTTGGAGATCTGTTGGAGGAGATAATTTGTATTTTTTATATCAGATCAGATCCACTTTCTAGATCTGAATATTTCCATAGATCTACAGTCTTAGATCTCAGATCTACATCTTGTACTTGGTATTTTACTAAAAATCCCAAGGGGAATTGATAGAGGAGCTTGTATAGTGCATAGATTTGGTATAGATCTAAATTTTTGTCCATATACTTTCTCTATATCTAATGTGTAATCTACAGCTGTTGCAGAGCCAATAAAATAATGATGTAAGGCATTTTCAGTCTTTTTACATGGTTGTAGCACCTCATTTTGAGGGTTTCTTTCATTAAAGACTTGTATTTTCCTGTTATGCATCTTATGGGACACTTTTAACATGTATTTTTCTGCTGTAATGAGAAATGGAGGGTATCCATATTTTCCTCCTGCTTTATAAAGTATGAATTGTGTTATTTTTCTGCAGATCTGCATTCTATTGTTGCATTCCCCATTTGTGAATATTACAAGTGGTGGTTGTTTCTAGCATTTCAGCTAGGAAACCTGTGGAGGATTCATCCTTTCACCTTGTGCTTCTTGTTCAGCCTTTCAGGAGTAGCAGATCTATATCTAGCATTCAGGCCATTGTATTTTACCTCCATGCAGCAGTAGTCCCCTTAAATATTGCACAGTCCAGCCTTGTGGATTTGAAGGAGGAAGGAAGTTTTTAGTATTTCAACAAGAAATCCGATGAGGGACCATCTCCTCACTTTTATTCATTTTTTCCATCATTCAAGAGCTAATTTGCATCATCTAGCAGCAATCTATAGAGCCTACATCCCTGATAGCATAGTTTTCTTCAACTTTTATGTATTCAGTAGCTGCATCTATTGGAGGATGTTGGAGGAGACAAATATTGAGCTTCTAGCTTGAGGATTTGAAGGAGGGATCAACCCTCTATGCATTCAGTTGGTTGTGCCTTATTGCAGCCATCATATCTTCAACTCATGTAGTATATCTCCATACCCAGCAGTTATATAGTTGTAGGGCCTAAGAGGGTGATTTTCCTAGATTTCTAGATCTATAAATCCCTTCCTGGGTTATCTTAGGTATCCATCATAGAGACCTAATCTAAAGTTTCAGCATCATTGGAGCTCCGAAACTGCCAAATATATACTTTTATAGTTTTTTGATAGTTGTAGTCCTAACATTTGCAGCAGGGACAACGCAGTATTCTTTCCAATAGTCCGACAGTTACACGGTCCCTCTTGTGGGATTATTTTAGGGTCATCCTAGGCCATCTCTTTGGCTTGAGTGTCTCACATTTTAAGTATTTTTGTACTGTTTATCCACCTCCTATATAATAAAATGGATTAGCTATTTTATACATTTTGATGGAGTATTTGGATTACTTGTTTACTTTTTTGTAGTTCTTATATTGTTTTTTAGTATTACTACATTCTCCCTTTTGGGATATTACATCACAGGAGAGAAATCAAAGACAATATTTGACACATTTAGGGAAATCAAGTTGAAAAATGAAATATTGAAGACTAGCACCTACAATCAATTCTAGAAGCAGACTTTCAGTTCTTAGAGTATACTGATGTCAACATTTGACTTTGAGAAAGGAGAAATGAAAATGGCTTTTCTAGAGGCACATATTTCACAACCCAAGATAGTAGCAGATTACAAAAAGACTTCATTTTAATTTTACATCAAAGACATCTATCCCATTGATAAAATGGAGATGCACAATAAAATAGGTGAAATGATTTCATCCACATTAACTAATACAACTATGAGTTTGTCTAAATTGCAGGATTCCTTAGCAAACATTCAGTCATAGCTAAATATGGATAAAATATCATCTCTAGCCATGGATACAAGAATTAAGTCTTTGAAAGACTGAGTGGTTAGAGTTGGATATGATCCTTCCAACATTAATGTTGTAGAGGATATAATAAAGAAGAAAAATGCTGGCATAGTAGCATTAAGGAAGCAACTGAAATTGTGAACCACAGAAGATCCTTTAACCAAGGATATTGAAGAAACAAAGTCTCAGAAGTTGGACATGATGAAGCTCATCATGAAGCAAAATTCCTAATTGAGACAAATGGAATCATAAATGGAGAAAATAAGGAGAAAGAACTAGTTGTTAATATTTCTATCGTCCCTTTGTAGGTTGTACCTCTTATAGCCATCCCCACAGCTACAACTTCTACAAAAAGTGTAGTAGATGGTGCCGAACAATTAACAAAGGTAGTGCCGAATATGTCTATTCAAATGGAGGCACTTAAGAAACTTCAAGATCAAGTTAAACTGTTGCAGGATCAAAAATCCAGAAGTGAAATTTCCCATGCAGTTGAAGCACATAGAGCATAGAAACTGATAGAAAGGTTGCAGAAGTAAGAGAGAGAGAGTCATACATTGGATAAACATTGGGCCAAGTCAAATAAATAATCTGGATAGATATCATTGAATCCATAAATGAAATCTAGCCCTGCATCGAGATTATATTTGAACAGAATGAATTGATAGAGAAATCTAATGATGCCATTAAAACCATAAAGGAAGAGCTTGGAGATATGCCTATTATAGCCAACAACATCATTAAGTTCTTAATCTCCAAGAATAGATATGAGCTAGATGACTTGGGAGTGGATGAAAGAAAAGAGACAATTTTAGAAGTGAAGAAGGTTCTTACTAAGAAGAACTTGATTGTTCTACTGGAAGAGAAATGTTGCAGCATAGAGATAGCTATGAATAGATTCTTCAATAGGATTGAACCTTTAACACAGAAGGGTCTACCTTCTTTGTTTATAATAAATGACAAGCTGATGAACACATAGGACTATGTGAAGAAACTAAATGAGATTGCTAGAGACACAACCAGATTCTCCAATATCAAAGGCACCATGATAGGGAAATCATTCTTGGAAGAATTAAGCCATGATCTTTTCATCCAACATGAAGTAAACCATATCTTTGTGGTAAAATCTACTTTTTCCAGATATACTGAAGTGGATGAAATTTACAGAAACGTAATTAAGTTAACTACCTGTTGGGCCTCAAAATAGTCCCTATTCTCACTCCATTATTCACCAATACATTCACATTACTTCCATATTACCTTCATGTTGTTGGGGTTCCCATTTTTTGGCCGGTTGGCACTACCAAAAGATGAGACAACATCAGAACCACTTTCAGACCTCAGGATCTAGCCCTCCTAGGTCCAGAGAGGGATCTCTCTATATCAGCAAAGGTTTTAGGTCTTTGAAGCTCAAAAGTTAAGATATTAGGCTAGTTATAGGCACAGGGTTTGTTTGTTTGATTTTTGTTTGGTTGTTGGGAATCTGAAACGAAGGGTTAAATATAAGACAAGGCTGAGCAAAGAGGGTTTTAGGCAAAGGAGAGATAATTCAGAGAACATTCAAGACCATTAGGCAATGGAGTTAGGAAAGGGTTTACTTGCTGTTCAATATGTAGGCTTTCAGTTGGGCTAGTCATCTAAAGCATTAGATCTTAAAGATGATAGTGTGACATGAAATGGTAGAAAGAAGGTGAAAGGCAAGGAAACCTCCAAGGTGACCTTTCAGAAATTAGATCCCGGGACACGAAATGCCATTGGACAACCTGTGATCCAAAACCTAAAAGGTAAACTCTTCAGACAAGGAACATTAAAGATTTAGAACACAAAGTTGAAAACCTTAGATGAGAGAGAGACTTTGAACTCTCAATGCTTCGGCCTCTAGCTTAGGGAACTTAGAAAGGTTTAATCAATTGAAGAGGACCTTGGTGAGACAGAGACAAAGTTCTAAACTCCTAGTATCCCAATTCATTTAATTAAAGCCTAACAAGAACATCTAAGATCAGTTTCATTAATTCGTACATTAGCTAGCAGCATATGTTTTGACCACTACACTGGTTAAATTAGCTTGAAAACAATCCTTAGATAACACATACAGCAGAAAACATTGAAGGCAAGGAGAGCAGAAACATAGGGTACCTAACAAGGGTAAATCCTATGCCAGATTTCTGATGCGAGCCAGAAGAAATGAAATGAAATGAACTACAAGGTAAAACAAATACAAAGATAAAAAAACATCACCACTACTTTAAATCAGGATCCAAAGAAATGTGCTTGTCATATTAATGAGCAACACCAGTCATGTACAACATTGCCAACAGCTTGACATTCAGTCTGAAAACATCTTCCTCAACCTATCTTACAACTTACATAGAGACTATGTCTCAAAAGAAACAACTTGCAATTCTCAGATATCCGATCAACAAAAACCTTTACACTGAGTTCCTTTGTGAATTTTATAGCTAAATGAGAGACAGAGGGGGTAGATGAAAAATAAATGTAGCATTAAAACTCAGAAGAGGAAGAGGGCCGAGGCCCATTCTTTTTTGAATTCTGGGCATTTATCTTTAGTACTCTTTGGATGAAAGAGTGGATTTCGTCAGCCTGCAATCTACTCCAGGTATGTCTTTTATGTACTTGCTGTAGCGTCTCTGCAATACTCTAGCGAATAAACCAAGGTGGATATAAAGACTGTGACGTCTGCCATACCACATACCTAATGCTCTGGTAGCATAGGTCTATTGTCAGGGGGAAAACTTATCAGGGACACGAAATAGTATGCAGACGGTATGGGCACCTTTTCCTTTTATGGAAAGAACATTCTACTGATGTGAAACCCTGATAGTATTGTTTTCTGGGCGCTGGACCTTCTGTGTGATCCATGATGTCTTCGATCTGGTACCTTGCCTTTCAATTACTAACTCTAGGCTTCAAAAATCTTTGATTACCGATCTTAAATTCTCTGATCTTTCATTGATACTCCTTTTTTGCTCCATTCCTGTCTCTGTCAGTGAATTATGCGCTTTAATGGCTCTGGAAAGGTTTCACAGAGTTTAACCATGTTCCTTTAATGAAATTCATGTCATAACGTCTTCCCAGACCTTTCTTCATAATTTCGATCTCTACACATGGTCTTCCCTGTGTTCTTTGCCACTATAATAGTGACTGCGAACCATGGCGGTTTTCCGCCTGCCTGTAACCTTGCAAAACACAAAAACGCATTAAGAAATCATGCATGGGGTCGGATGATGTGGATGACTGCGAAAATGGCAACGTAGTGTGGATGAGGATGATGAATGCTGAGGATACTATGGAGGGATGTCGTGGAACAGTGGGAGATGCAGTTGGAAGATGGCGATATTGGAAATTTGAATGCAAAACATCAAAATTTGACCTTGGAACGAAATATAAATGTAACGGACGAAAATGCAATGAAAACACGTGGAATGGGTGACGTGGTAGGACCCGGTCAATGGCAGGGCATGCATTTAATCCGGACCGTCCGATCTCAGAAGGAGATCGACGGTTGAGAACGCATCAGAGGGCGACTGATGGTGGGCTAGGGGTCCCTTTTGCCTTGGACTAACTCATGAGCATCTTCACGGCGCAATCACTGTTGGATGGACAGTTTCAGATCGGACGGTGTACGCGCATATCGTGCCGGGCCCACAGTCAAATGTTAATGTGCGATGGGGGGAGGTTTTTAAATAGTGCTCAAAGACACGTGTCATGCGGTGAATGGCATCTCTGCAAAATGAAAAATACCGCCCTCCTTGCAAAGGTGGTGCGATAGAAACCGTCGGTTTGTGCACAGTACTTTGGCGCGGGGACCACCGGGGAAGACGAAAGGTGGGTCATCGATCTGCAGATCAGATCGACGGTGGGTACGTGATCGGAGTGGTGAACAGGGGGGGGGGGTACGGACGCTATGGAGTTTGTGAAGACCGTCCGATCTGTACAGATCGATGGTTAAAAACTCTCCCGATATCCAAATGCGATAAGTGCTTTTCGGGCTAGAACTTGGTTCTAGCGCTGGGTCATGTGGGGGAAAATGGTCTTGGGGCTGAGTCGAAAGGGGCTAAACCTGAAATGTGAAGAATATGGGTTTTTTGGCCCATTTTAATGCAATTTGAGGCCAGAAAGGGGAAATTATAGAGGAAAAAAAAGGGGGGAATTAGACCAAACAAGGGGTGTGTGTAGGATTTAAAGAGGAAATGGGTGGTTTAGGGGACTTTGGGAGGGATTTCTGGGGTAAAATGGGGGACTTTTTCAAAGGGGAAAAAGGGTATAATGGGACATTCTACAGGGATAGAAGGGGCAAACGAAGGCCTCTTGGAGCACAATTTTTTACAATCAGTGAGACCTTATTACTTGGAAACAGTAGTGGAAATTTACCAAAGGGCAGAGGGTATGAAGAGGATTTCAAGGATGATGTGTTTCAGAGGAAATGCATTCCTTGAAGGCTTAGAAACATTTAGCCCCCTATTTTCTTGTCAAAAATTCATAGGGGGCTAACAATGGCTCCACATGGGGATGGCTTCTTCTTGAAGGAGTCAAGAATTCAGAAAATGATCTTTGGAGTAGGCCATATGCCTGGTACTTGACCCATTCCTTTCTTTATTAGATCAGCTGCCAAAAACCATGAAGACATCATATCAGCAGAAAAATTCTCCCAAACAACTACCTACCCACACTATATTCCTAACATTTTCCTTGCTGGGTGCATTTGGACTAGCAGACCCTTTACATCATTTATGTTTTACAAACAAGAAAATAAACCTATTCTAGTTCTAACCCTATTACTCCATGAGACCAAATTAAACTGTTTTCCTCATATTTTTCTCTACCTAATCTAACACCTGCTGGGATTAAACTATCCAGCAAATTTCTTCTCTACATTCTACAACAGAAATTTAAAAAGCAGTCAAACTAGGATTAGACAGTCTATTTTGCTGTGGATCCAAGGCTTAAAGATAGTTGCACATGGACAGAAACTTGTAGAAAACTGAAAACAAAATCTTGAAGGCTTGAAATCTGAAGTTTTGAAGCATCCTTCTTCTCTTTGTGACTCAAGTTTTGAGCTTGATAGAGTCACTTTCTCTTCTTCATTTCAGCTCTGGTTTTGGGCTTGTTAGAGCTGATCCTTTTCTTCTTTGCTGGCTCAGGTTTTGATCTTGTTAGAGCCAATCTTTTGCAACTCATAGGTTCATGTTTTGAGCATGTTTGAACCTCTCCTTTCTCTCTGTTTTTTGGAACATTTTCTCTTTTTTCTTGAAAACATAACACAACAATGGTATTTACAATGGAAATGGAAACTAGAAATTGGAAATCAGAAAAAGTAGTGTTTGAGCATCCTTCCATTGACAGGACCCCCAAGCAGCTCTGTACCATCTAGTTCTTGTAGGAAAAAGGCATTTGGACCCACAGTGGCCTGGATGATGTATGGACCCTACCACAAACTGTCAAACTTGTCGTGCTTTCCTTTGTCCTCTCTCCTTGAGTCCCACTTCAGAACTTTATCTCCAATTTTGAAGTCAGAAGCTTTGGTTCTCTTGTCGAACAACTTCTTTATACTTTCCTGAACTTTCATAGCTTTGTGATAGACCTCTTCCCTTGTTTGCTGGAGATGAATTGTTTGGTTTATCCTTCTTACCATGCTATATTCTTTTGCCTGAATCTCTTGGACAAGTTTAATCATTGGTACTCCAAGGATGGTAGGAAATACTGCCTCTATTCCATAGAAAAGCTGATATGGTGACATGCCAATGGATTTATTTGTTGTAAGCCTATCAGCCCACAGGGCATGCACTAACTTTTTATGCCATGAATTTTTGTTTTCTTCTAGTAGCTTTTTGATGATAGTAACAAGGCTCGTATTTGATGATTCCGCTAACCCATTACCTTGTGGGTAATAGGCAGTTGAATGACCAAGTGCTATTTGATACTTGTGACAAAAATCAATGATTTTCTTGGATCCAAAAGCACCAACATTATCAGTGATTATTTTTCTTGGACAACCAAACCGAGAGAGGATATGGCCTTCTAGGAACCTAATGATGACTGAATCTATGGAATTCCTAGTAGGTATGGCCTCTATCCACTTAGTGAAGTAGTCTGTGGCTGTTAGGATCCACTTGTGTTGTGAAGAAGAAGGAAGGTGTATTTCCCCTATGAAATCTAGGCCCCATTGCATAAGGGACCTTTAACAGTGATGGGTTGTAGAGGAAGGGGTAAGAGCTTTCTTTTGCCCTAAAAAATCTGGCATTTATGGCAAGCAATTATCATCTTATGGATGTCATTGAAGATTGTAGGCCAATAGTAGCCAACTCTGAGTATTTTTTTAGCAGTGGCTTTCCAGTTCAGGTGGCCTCCACACTCTCCTGCATGGAACTCTTTTTTAATTATCTCTGCTTCAGTTTCAGGCAAACATTTAAGCAATAGGCCATTTTCATTTTTCTAGTATAAGCATTCATTAAGTATGCAATAGTTTCTGGCTTTTAGCTTTAGGAATCTGGCCTTGGTCTTTGACAGTTCGGGAGGGGCATTGAGGTGTGTGAGCACATATAGAATGTCAGCATACCATGGAGAGTTCCGAAACTTCTCCTCAACAGTGGGATTAGGAAATCCTTCCTGCTCATCCAAGGCATCTACCATGTTTATGTCAAGGGCTTGTAAATTCAATTCAGCCATTAGCTAAGCTAAGCCCTGGCCTTTGATCAGTTTTGTGGGTTTTATCTCAAGGTCATATTCTAGGATCATAGCAATCCATTTGCCCCTCTTCCCATCTGGGTCTTGAGACAAGAAGTCTTTAACCACTATGTGTGGCACGTAGGCTATGATGTGGGAATGTAGTATCTACACCCTAAAGTCTTTCAAGGCCTTCACCAGGGCATAGGCCTATTTTTCCATTATGTTGTATTTCAAGGGCGCATCTCTCAGTGCTTTGTTGAAGAAAGAAATGGGTTGTTCCATTCCCTCTGGGTTTTTCTGCAGTAGGACTGCAGCCACTGTATGCTCGGAGGAAAATGAAAATATCAGGAAATCCTTTGAGAAATCTGGGCTGATTAGGACAGGAGCCTGGGTGAGTGAAAGTTTAACTATTTCAATCATTTCTTAGCCTCAACAATCCATTTAACTCCTACACCTTTCCTTAACATGTTTGTCATATTCCTAAGGTGTTTAGCTAAGTTGGGAATAAACCTCCTGAGGAAGTTGATTTTCCCAATGAAGGACTGTAACTCTTTAATGTTTCTCGGGCGTGTGATTTGTAGTATTCCCTCAAATCTTTGTGGGTCTATCCTAATCCCCTTCTCAGATATGATGTGGCCAAGAAGCTTACCTTCTTGCAGCCCAAATACAGACTTTTTGGGATTCAATGATAGACCGAACCTTCTACATTTTTCAAATACTCTTCTCAGATGTTTTAGGTGTTCTTCCTCAGTCTTGGAATAGATTGTTATGTTATCCAAATAGTTATGTTATCCAAATAGATGACAATGAAGTGTCCTATTTCATCTGAAAAGGCTATGTCCATTGCTCGTTGAAAGGTTGCACCAGCGTTCATCAGTCCAAAGGGCATTTTTACATACATAAAAGTGCCCCATGGAGTGGTAAAAGCTGTCTTGAGTTGGTCTTCTGGGAGTACTAAAACTTGGTTGTAACCTGAAAAGCCATCTAACAGGGAGATCCTTTTTGAGCCAACTAATTTTTGAAGAATGTGTTCCATTTTTGGCAAAATGTAATTGTCTTTGAGTGAGGCTCTATTAAGATTCCTGAAATCAATGCATATTCTGATCTCACCTGTTTTCTTTCTCACAGCTACTAGGTTTGAGACCCAATCAGAGAACCTCACAGGAACTATTATGCCTTCCGCATACATCTTCTTTATTTCCTTTTCCACTGCAGGCAATTATTTTGGGTTTATCCTATGAAGTTTTTGTCTGAAGGGTTTCTGATTTTCTTTCAAAGGTATTTTGTGTTGTATGATGTTTGTGTCATAGGCCTTTAAGTCCTCGTAGCTCCAGGCAAACACATCAATGAATTCCTTGAATAGGTCAACATACTTCCTTTTCATGTTTGCAGGTAGGGACTTAGCCAATTTAATCATCTTGGGTTTATCTTCAGTGCCTATGTTGCATTCTTCGACATCAGAGTCTAAGTGCTCTATAGTGGGATTTTTTGCTACATCATCAAAGTCAAAAAGATCCTCTAGAGGTGCCAGCCCCCTGGGTATGTTCTTATCTTTCGACTGCAGCACCTCTACTTCCTCTTTATCTGCGTCCTCACAGTCTTCAGTTGGATTTCCAATCTGTTCGTTTAAAGCATTTATTTCTATGTTACAGGGTATTTCTTCCTCATATGAGGGCTCTTCACTTAGGCAGCTATCATCAGATTTTTAGTATGAATTAGAAAACTCAAACTCGTTTCTGCCCATCAAGAAATCTTCAATCTTCTTATCTCCTTCAAAAACCTGCCAATATTTTTCGTTGTCCAGCACTGCAGGTCTGAATTTGGTCTGAATGATGATTTGTTGGTCACTGGGAGGCTTGTGATACAAACTATCCATGTAGGATAATCCATTTCAATTGCGTTTTGACTCCTAGGGACAAACACCAGGTCGTATTCTACAAAGGTTTTCAATAAATCCATAGCGTCATTCCTATACGCTCTCAGCCTAGGATGTTTCGCTGTGTATTCACCATTCACCTGTTTAATGATCAACTCAGAGTCTCCATGCACAGCTATCCTACGGGCTCCTAATTTTTTCAACAGATTTAAGCCTAGGATCAGAGCCTCATACTCTACGATATTTTTTGTACATTTGAAGTGCAGGTTACATGCATGGCTCTCTGCATAGTCACTCTATGTGTTATGTACCCACACTCCTGCTCCTGTAGTTCTCTTGGTGCATGACCCATCGAAATTAATTTCCCATAAAGGTTCACTCTTAGGCTTAACATCATTTCGTTCTTGGTGTGGTGTATGAGCTTGTGAAGGGTGACTAATCAGCTGTTCACATTGTGTTTCTCATTTACTCTGAGTTTCGTTTTTGGTGCACTGCCCATAGGTTTCTGCATCATTTTCTTTCGAGTCTAGAGTAGCCATTATGTTGAAGTCTATGGGCTCTGTTTCATTGTTTGTATCTCTGTTTTTGAATTCTGGCCCCTCTGAGGATTCATAATTGGAAAGGATGAAGGAGTCAAGATCTGTATGTACAGAGTATAAAGGTGAATTTTTAGGTTTTTCAGGGCTACTGACCAGGAATTTCATTTGTGCCTCTATATACAGTCTTCTGAGTTGGCTGAAGACAGGGATTGTGGCATAGGCCCCATCCATCTGCATTGTACCTTGCAGCTTGGCTCTCCATGACCTTGATAGCAACATGCCATACTTAGGTGGCACATCTGCCACTACAACATCCATGACCATCCATTTGGCTGGAATCTGGGTTAAGTTCACACATAAATCTTTGATCAGGCCAAGACACTTTACTCTGCTAGAGTCAAATGAATAGAGGTCTTTATAGGGACGGGTTATCTCTAGGCCTAATCTTTCCATAACTACCTTAGGCATCAATTTGTGTGAGGTGAGTCATGAATTGCTTTGTGAAGGATCTTGTCATGGATATTGAGACTGATATAAAAAGGGGGTACTACCCCTTCCTGAAACTTTCCTTCTATCTTTGGACCAAACAGGAGGGCTGGTTGATCATCACTCAGATTTACAGTGTCACTATTTTCACCTAGATTTAGAGCTTTCAAAATTTGGCCTTTATATACATCCTGAGTGGCCAGCTCAGAGAGTGGGACAGAGATTTTAATTTTTGCAATCTCACTCTCCAAATTGAAAGTGGACTGACTCTTTGGAATGTTCGACTCTGTTTTATTAGCCACCACCTTGGTGGCAGAATCAGTGGGCTGATTCTCACTATGTATAGGCTTAGGAACTATTTTATCAGGAGCACTAACTATAGTGCTAGTGCTGCTAGTTGGTTGACTTTGTTTATCAGTGTTTTGGTTGTCTTTTTCTTTGTTCCTCCCAGAACTTTCAACTGCTGATTTGTTACTTTCAGCAACGTCTTTAGAAGTTTTGTCAGGACTTTTCTTGATGGTAATATGAGAAGCTTTGGGTTTGGAATTGTCTAGGCTCTTTTTGCTTCTAAGTTCATACTATTCTCTGATCTGCATGATGGCATTTTAAAATCCAAGTCTGTAATCCTCAGATTCCAATCCTTCCTCATTCCAATATGAGGGTGAGGGTTGATCTTCTTCTGTGGAACAGTTGTGGATTGAGTTTTCTACTTCAAACATGTTTACTGTGTTTCCCTCAGACTCTTCTATGATTCCCTCATCTTCATCAAGAAAGTTCTCTTGAAATGGGGGAATAACTTGCTGATCTGATTCTATTTGTCTGTTGGGAGTGGTATTGTTTCTTCTAAAGTTCTGGTTTTGGTTATGATTTTGGTTTCTGTTCTGATTACTAACTAGACAACCATTTTCTCCATCATTTGTTGTAGCTTTTCCATGTTTTTAGATAGGCGGTCATAATTGGGATCAGATGTGGAAGCTACAGTGTCATCTCTATATGTTACCCTTTTCTCAGCTCTCAATATTGCTTTTTTCTCAATCAGATTAGCCTCTACACTCACTGCTCCCTTTTTCATGTCTTCCAATGTGTTGTAATCTCTCTCCCTAAGCTAGTAGGCCATGTCAGCATCAAAGCCTTCAGGGTATTTCACTAGGGCCAAACCTTGGGGAGGTTTCATGTGTGGAGGAAGAGCGTTATAAATGATATTAAACCTTGTAGAGTAGTCATGGAAACTCTCTCCTACATTTCTCTTAAGATTCTTGTATTCTACTAGGATTTGGAGAGGGTTGGCCTTAACTTCCCATTTGTTTATGAAGATCTGATATAAAGCAGGAAGGTCTTGGATACTGTTAGGAGGTAGGATTTTGAACCATTTCTTCACATCACCTCCTAAGCTCTGGGAAAAGATTCTCATTTTGACCGTGTCATCATCTATCTCCATGTAGTTAAAAGAATATTCCATCCTATCTACATGGTGTTGAGCTGTGGTAGACTCTTTTGCAGTGAAGTGTGGGATCTTTGACTGATAATCGTTAGGTAGTGGCACTAGAGGCTGGGGTAAAACCAAAGGTGCATACCAGGCTGCCATGATGGTATTTTGAGGGGGTAAGGGATAGGCTTGAGTAGTTGGTATATGGATGACAGGGACACTAGGACTAGTAGAAGTTTGTTGAGTAGATTTAGGGTGGCAGAGCCCCAAGTTTTGAATGAAGTGAATATCAAGAGGTGTAGATGGATGGGTTTCTCTCTCCCTAATGTGTTGAACACTATGGGATGGTGAAATGGGAAGCTCAAGGTTTGGCTGGTCTAGAACACTGAATGACCTAGTTCTTGGTAGTCTGTTTTGAGAGTCTAGGTCAAAAGGTGGGCTTAATAGAGCTGTAAAGTTTTCCGGTGCAGAGTTAGCTCTATGGATGTGGCTAGAAATAGTTGGAATTTTAGGTGTAGGAGATCTCTTGAGGATTCTCTCAGGGTTATCAAATATTTCAGGTCATTTTGGGTTAGGATAAGCTCTTGTGTGAATGGTTCCTGAAGCCAGAATGCTGTTTTCTAACCAAGTAGCTTAATCCTACTTATTACTCTTAATATGGCTGATGTTTTTATGGGCTCTGGTGTCCCAGTGGTGTCTTATGTGAACCAAGATAATTAGCAGGCCTACTGATCACCAATGGAGTCTTTGATCTTTAAGGAACTATGGAGTCGCCAGGTGGAAGGTCTAGGATGTCCCTTCCAAGGATATCCAGAAAACACAACAAACTCTAAACAGAGATTGACTGGGAGGGCTTTTACCAGATATTTCACCTCTGAAAGAGAGTGAGATCTAGAGGCTACCTAGTCCTTTCTAGACTATGTCTAAGAGTGTGGGAGAAACACAACAAGTGGATATAGTAGTTAAGGGTATTCAAAGTTCCTTCCCCAGTGGAGTCACCATTATGTTGGGGTTCCCATGTTTTGGCCGGTTGGCACTACCAAAAGATGAGACAACATTAGAACCACTTTCAAACCTCAGGATCTAGCCCTCCTGGGTCTAGAGAGGGATCTCTCTATATCAGCAAAGGTTTTATGTCTTTGAATCTCAAAAGTTAAGATATTAGGCTAGTTATAAGCACAGGGTTTGTTTGTTTGATTTTTGTTTGGTTGTTGGGAATCAGGAATGAAGGGTTCAATATAAGACAAGGTTGAGCAAAGAGGGTTTTAGGAAAAGGAGAGATAATTCAAATAATATTCAAGACCATTTGGAAATGGACTCAGGAAAGGGTTTATTTGCTGTTCAATATGCAGGCTTTCAGTTGGGCTAGTCATCTAAAGCATTGGATCTTAAAGATGATAGTGTGACATGAAATGGTAGAAAGAAGGTGAAAGGCAAGGAAACCTCCAAGGTGACCTTTCAGAAATAAGATCCAGGGACAGCACATTCCATTGGATAACCTGTGATCCAAAACCTAAAAGGTAAACTATGTAGACAAGGAACATTAAATATTTAGAACACAAAGTTGAAAACCTGAGATCAGAGAGAGACTTTGAACTCTCAATGCTTCAGCCTCCAGCTTAGGGAACTTAGAAAGGTTTAATAAATTGAAAAGGACCTTGGTGAGATAGAGACAAAGTTCTAAACTCCCATTATCCCAATTCATTTAATTAAAGCCTAACAAGAACATCTGAGATCAGTTTCATTAATTCATACATCAGCTAGCAGCATATGTTTTGACCACTACACTGGTTAAATTAGCTTGAAAAAAATCCTTAGATAACACATACAGCAAAAAACATTCAAGGCAAGGAGAGCAGAAACATAGGTTACCTAGCAAAGGTAAATCCTATGCCATATTTCTGATGCGATCCGGAAGAAATGAAATGAAATGAACTACAAGGTAAAACAAATACAGAGATAGAAAAACATCACCGCTGCTTTAAATCAGGATCCAAAGAAATGTTCTTGTCATATTAAAGAGCAACACTAGTCATGTACAACATTTCCAATAGCTTGAAATTCAGTCTGAAAACATCTTCCTCAACCTATCTTACAACTTACAAAGAGACTATGTCTTAAAAGAAACAGCTTGCAATTATTAGATATCTGATCAACAACAACCTTTACACTGAGTTCCTTTGTGAATTTTATAGTTGAGTGAGAGACAGAGGGGGTAGATGAAAACTAAATGTAGCATTAAAAATCAGAAGAGGAAGAGGGCCGAGGCCCATTCTGTTTTTAATTCTGGGCATTTATCTTTAGTACTCTTTGGATGAAAGAGTGGTCTTTGTCAGGCTGCAATTTACTCCAGGTATGTCTTTGATGTTCTTGCTGTAGCACCTATACAATACTCTGGTGAATAAACTGAGGTGGATATAAAGAATGAGAGGTCTTCCATACCGCATAACTAATGCTCTGGTAGCATAGGACTGTTGTCAGGGGGAAAAATTCTCAGATACACAAAATAGTATGCAGACAGTATGGGCACTTTTTCCCTTTATGGAAAGAACATTTTGCTGATGTGAAACCTTGATAGTATTGTTTTCTATGCGCTGGACCTTCTGTGTGATCCATGATGTCTTCGATCTGGTACCTTGCCTTTCAATTACTGACTCCAGGCTTCAAAAATCTTTGATTACTGGTCTTAAATTCTCTGATCTTTCATTGATACCCCTTTGCTTCTCCATTCCTGTCTCTGTCAGTGAATTTTGCGCTTTAATGGCTCTGGAAAGGTTTCACAGAGTTTAACCTTGTTCCTTTAATTAAACTCATGTCATAACATTTTCCCAGACCTTTCTTCATAATTTCAATCTCTGCACATGGTCTTCCCTGTGTTCTTTGCCACTGTAACAGTGACTGCGAACCATGGCAGTTTTCCACCTGCCTGTAACCCTGCAAAACACAAAAACGCGTTAATAAATCATGCATGGGGTCGGATAATGTGGATGACTGCGAAAATGGCAACGCGGCATGGATGAGGACGATGAATGCAGAGAATACTATGGAGGGATGTCATGGAACAACGGGAGATGTAGTTGGAAGATTGCAAGATTGGAAATTTGAATGCAAAACATCAAAATTTGACCTTGGAACGAAATATAAATGGAACGGACAAAAATGCGATGAAAAAACGTGGAATGGGTGACGTGGTAGGACCGGGTCAATGGCGGGGCATGCATTTAATCCAGACCGTCCGATCTCAGGAGGAGATCAATGGTTGAGAACGCATCGGAGGGCGACTGATGGTGGGCCAGGGGTCCCTTTTTCCTTGGACTAACTCTCGATCATCTTTGCGGCGTGATCACCGTTGGATGGACAGTTTCAGATCGGACGGTGTACGTGCATATCGCGCTGGGTCCATAGTCGAATGTTAATGCGCGATGGGGGGCGGTTTTTAAATAGTGCTCGAAGACACGTGTCATGCGGTGAATGGAATCATTGCGAAATGAAAAATACCACCCTCCTTGCAAAGGCGGTGCGATAGAAACTGTCGGTTTCTACACAGTACTTTGGTGCGGGGACCACCGCGGCGAACGAAAGGTGGGTCGTCGATCTATGGATCATATCGACAGTGGGTATGCGATCGGAGTGGTGAACGAGGGGGGGCACGGACACTATGGAGTTTGCGAAGACCGTCTGATATGTACAGATCGATGATTAAAAATTCTCCCGATATCCAAATGCGATAAGCGCTTTCTGGGCTAGCACTTGGTTCTAGCACTGGGTCATGTGGGGGGAAATGGTCTTGGGGCTGAGCCGAAAGGGGCTAAACTTGAAATGTGAAGAATATGGGTTTTTTGGCCCATCTTAATGCAATTTGAGGCCAGAAAGGGGAAATTATAGAGGAAAAAAAGGAGGGGAATTAGACCAAACAAGGGGTGTGTGTAGGATTTAAAGGGGAAATGGGTGGTTTAGGGGACTTTGGGAGGGATTTCTAGGGTAAAAGGGGGGAATTTGTCAAAGGGGAAAAAGGGTATAATGGGACATTCTGCAGGGATAGAAGGGACAAATGAAGGCCTCTTGGAGCAAATTTTTTTACAATCAGTGAGACCTTATTACTTGGAAACAGCAGTGGAAATTTACCAAAGGGCAGAGGGTATGAAGAGGCTTTCAAGTATGATGTTTTTTGGAGGAAATGCATTCCTTTAAGGCTCATAAACATTTAGCCCCTGTTTGCTTGTCAAAAATTCATAGGGGGCTAACACATGTCATCTTCATTCCACCTACACATCATTACATTTACCTCATCATTGGGTTATAACTATGCTTTTCCAAAGTTTATTAATTCTTAACATTTTTAAGTGGATTTGTGGTTAAAATTTAGAAAATAATATGCTTATACTTATACCTAACAATTAGAATGGGTTTTTTGACATGTGTACGTACAAAGGAAGCTTCCTAGGTACCCTTATGTGGCACTCTATGTTCAAATTCGAATTTGAGGAGATCATGGACCTCATGGAGGAGATCATGGAGGATAGGGTTATGTGTCACCATTGGCTAAGAAATATGTGGGTCAAAGGAGGGAATAGTGGATTTACATTTATCAGTTTGTTATCAGAGCTTTTGTATAAATAGGAGTGTTATCTCCTTCATTTGTAGTCTTAATCTTGATTTGTAATCTTAATCTTAATCTTCTTCTTCATTTTGTAATCTTAGTATCTTATAGGTTGGTAGTGAGAAGTTAGGTTGGAGAATCAATGAAATGGTTGCAATTGATTATAAATAAGATGGAGCTTCTTTGATCCTCTACATTTGACTTTTCTTTTTGTGTGCTTGTGAATCCTTGGAAGGATCCTCATTGCTTAGCAAGTACACTTTTATTTTAGTAAGCTTTTATTTTATGTTGTTTGTGAATTTCATTAGATTAAATTATTAGGTTCATATGTTTGGAATATTAACGAATGACCTCTCACAAGAAAGTAATAATGTTTCCTTCAATGAATCTGATTTGTTATTTAATGTTTGATTTCAATAGTTTAAGTTTCTAATTTATATGCTTGAGATATAAATGAATAGTCTCTTGTAAGAGAGATTTAACATTCATGCAATCAATCAGAATTAGGTTTAAGTGATTAAGATGATTAGAAATATTAATGAACAATCTCTTGTAAGGGAGCCTTAATATTTGTTACACTTATCACAATGTCTTTAGATTTCATTTTTTTAAATAACTAAATAAGTGTTGGAGATCCCAATGAAAGACTTCCTGTAAGGGAACTTTGGCATTTCTTCACCTAGCTTAGTTTAGTTTGTCTCTAAGTCCATATATATTGGATGATCCTCGAAGTTTACTTACCTAGATTGATAGTAAATGAAACTCTAATTTGCATTCACATTTTAGACCAAACATTTTGGCGTCGTTGCTGGGGAGGATGATTTACAGATAGAATTAGGAAGTCATTTTTATTGCAATTTCTTTTTATGGACTAACTTGTGAAACCTAGTGACAGCAGGATCTTCATATAGGAGTTTAAGTTGAGATTTTTTATTTTTATTTTAACCTAGTTAGTTTCAAATTCATTTTTTAAACCCCCCATTTCTTACTAACTCATCTACAGATGAGGAATTTGTAGATGATAAACAGGTACTTCTTGGAGAGCAAGGATAATATCAAAGACTGGTTTCAAAATAACCTTGCACCAAATCCAAGGATCAAACAGGTTACTCACATCCTTGCAAACAATCAGGTAAAAATTTTAAATATTGATGTGAGCGTTTTCAAATTCTTAGTTTGTAGATGACTTCATTGGAAGCATTCTTTTACTTATAAAATAAAACAACTTTCAAGTTAATGTAAAATAGATTAAAAAATAAATAAAAAGAGATCTCGTAGAATTTTCTTTTAGTCTTGTTTTTTTTTAAATAAAAAAAAATAAAAATCATCATGAATATCTTAAAAGAGCTGCTTCATCATCGCATTTCTATATCTTGTTTATGTACCACAGGTAAGCTAGGAGCTTGATTATCAGAAATATTTTTCTTCTGAGAGTCTAAACACCCCCGCGACATTGCAAAAAGAGTATAGACAATGCGATCTTTTGTCGCAAATCTTGATTGTGTTTATTATCCATCCATGCTAACTTGCATAAATAAAATTAATTCAAGAAATTAGTATGCTCTCTTCTTGCACTTTGAGCGATCTAGAAGATTAGAAAATCTATTGAATTATTTAAAAAAATAATAAAAAAAATCTTGCTGGAAATTTAATTGCAAATCTTCTTGACGATCATTTGAGTCATAATAAAAAAATCTCCTCTTGTAGAAATGTGTTCTTCATTCTCAGTGGCTGTCATCAGATCTCTCACTGTACTCCAAGAATATTCCTCATCTCCATCATTTCTAATACTATCAAAAAGAGCTTGTAGCTCTCTTTCAGGAGACAAAGATGATCTACACACAGGGGTACTCTTACTAATAAGAGAGATAGTTTCTACCCTTGAAATTGAGCCAAGGTTCAAAGACACAAGAACATGAGAAATCCGAGGCTAATTAATGTGAGGATAAACTGGAGAAATACTGGCACTTCTTGATGAGCCTCCCTCTCTTTGAGCCAATAGCCTATGCATCATAGACGATATTCGAGAAGGAGAATTGGGTTCGCCTGGGGAGATAGCACCAACAACAAGTTATCATCAGCTGAAGGTGAGAAAGAAATGGAACCGGAGTTGATGAAAATTCCATTTCCAGCACAGGGGTTCATAAAACCATGACTCGAAGCATGATGAACGACCTTACCACTAAAAATGCGATGAATTTGGCAGAGATCGGTGGACTCTTGTTGAATATGTTGCATAGTTTTAGCCTTGTCATTGATAATATTATCAGCGACACACAAGCCTTCGAGAGATATAAGACCACTGGTGGAGAAAGGGATTGGATCTAGAGTATATATATTCCCATCAGAGAGGTACCCTAAGACAAAGATTCGCGACAGGGAGTTGCCCTTTAAACCTGGAGAGGACATAGAAAAACTCGAGGGAGCTCAATCTCTATGGTTTTTTTGGGAAAGGATCATAGCCACAAATCGGTAAGGCACGGGCTGAACACCTATCTCATGCCCATTACTGATTTTCAATCTGGAAGAAAAAAATCCTGAACTGTCAATTACCCCCTTGTCGGATCACACCCTTAACCCACCAGGATGAAAGAACAAGAGATGAACCCATCATTATCGATGTATTTTGATAGATGAACCCAGCAACAATTGGTTAAAAGGCTATCACTAGAGATGTGGGATCTCACTCATTTGATGCAGAAGAATGGATGTTGTAGAGTCGCTTTTTCTATCGGTATTTTCTGAGGATCCCACGATAACAAAGAATTTATGACATCAATGGCCTCGCGACTTGCACTAGGTAGAAGGTCGGACAACTGTTTAGTAGAATCAACATTCACAAAATATTTTGGAAGGGTGTAATTCCTATCTTTAGCAAGATTTACTTCATGAGGCCAAGTTTCTCTATGAAGAGTACCAATGACAGAGAAAATCTTATACCACTGATGTGCCATGCAACAACTCCTAAATAATTCATGGCCGGTGAGGAGTTCTGTCATGATAACACCCATCACCCACATATCGATGGCAGAGTCATAGAAAGTGGATCATATCATGGAGATGTTTGGAAATGTCCGAAATGATCAATATTACTGGTTCAGAGACGACTCCATATCGAACCCCAAAGTTCTCTCCCATCTACAGCAAGAAAACATCTATACCAACGTAGTTATGGATGATACAAGACAATTGCAAGAGGAGCTTTATAATGAGTTAAGAGGATGGATCTAGGAAGCCGATATGACTGTTCCTCTGATGACACTTGCCTATATCATGAAAAAGATGAAGAATTTTATTTAGAGCTTCACCAAGCAAATAGTACCATTTTGTTAGTAAAACCACACAATTTTTCCTCTACCTAAATCTTTATAATCCACAGAAAGAACTAAAATACGTAACTCAGCATGTTGAGGGAGTTGACACAGTAGTAAGCCATCATGGAAACTATTTTTTTATCAAGAAGAGGAGCGAAGAGATCTTCAACTCTAAATTACTTGTTTGTGCCATAGATGATTTAACTACCACAACTTTGCTACTTCCTCACAGACCAAGTATAAAATTGTGGGAGTTGCAGGCATTCAACGATTATCTTGTTGTGTATGAGTGACGAAAATGTGATTTATTGTTTGCTGCGTGGTTTAATTTGCAGGCAAGAACCTACATTTCCTCAAATTTGAATGGGCTTAACCGAAATTGCCTCAGCTCAATTTCTCTGGCCAGTTGTCGTCCCTTCTTGCAGCACGGTCGTTCACTCCATATGCCTCAATGAAAAACCCTCCATATGCCTTCAATCCCACTATTTCACATTTTTTGCGTTTTTTTTTTGCATTTCTTTTGCGTTTGTTTTGCATTTTTAGTTTTAATTTGTTTTTTTTTATATTTATTCTTGTTATATATTTAGTTTTAATTTGTTTTGATTTAGTTATATATTTCTAGTTCTAAATTGTTATTATAATTAATGTTTGTTATGTTGTAATGTATTAATATATTAATATAGTTGTAATTTCTTGTTATTTTTTGTATATATTTAATGTTTGTTATGTTGTTAGGTTATAATTGTATTAATATATGATTGTATTAATATATTGTTTTATATTGTTAGGTTATGATTGTTATTGTTATGTTATGATTGTTATCATTTCTAAAAATATATATATATATAATAAAAATAAAAAAATTGTTGTGTTTTGTGACAGTTATTGTTTTGAAGGATTTAAAGGGTGAATATTTGCATGATAAATTATGTAAAGGATATTGGAATTTTATAAAAAAAAACTTTGGTGTTATGGAAATTGAGAGAATCATGAGAATTACAGAAATTGGTTAAGACTGCAATAGTTGGTATAGGTGCAAAATTAAAAAAAAAAAAACAAAAAAACAAAAACACTTTGCATAGAATTCACATAGCGCAAATGAAATTTATTCAGTTGGATGGTAATTTTCATGGCAACTTCATATTGTTGTATGCTTTCTAACATACTAATATGCAGGACACAACAAATCTATAATGCCAAGCTCTTTGCCATGCACATGTGTTATCTGACACAAACAGGGAGTAAATTTACTTTTCATGGTTATTTCTTTAAGAATGGATTGATACTAATATCATGAATTGAGTTAAGTTCAACACTTTGATTTTTAATAATATGTTTTATTTGGTATGAATTTTTTGTGTAAGAATCATGAAGGAAATGGCCATATCTTCTTGAACACACTTATGTTTTCTTTCTTCCAAGTTTTTTCGCAGGTTAGAGGATAATCAAGTGATCATTAAGGAGATTAAACTGTGACGAAAATTGGTCTTCCCAAGACTAAGTTCATGATAAATTCTAAAGAACCAGTCCATGATCATAAACGAAATTTCCATAAAGTTACAAGTTCTTGCAACTTCCTGTAATAGCTTAATGGTTTGACATGTTGCTTGACAGATTAGCAAAATTCAAAGAGCTGGGGTTTGTTCCTAAATGTACAAGGATGGTGAAATACCTATCCACACTTGAATTTGACGTCTACAGATGAC
Source organism: Pinus albicaulis (assembly GCA_034641835.2). Lineage (NCBI taxonomy): Eukaryota > Viridiplantae > Streptophyta > Pinopsida > Pinales > Pinaceae > Pinus > Pinus albicaulis. The sequence continues at coordinate 62,695,455 of CM076578.1, read as the reverse complement.
TGGTCAATGCTGGTCAAAATCAGCTATTTTAACAGGCAGTCTGGAATTAAGGAGTAGATTTGCTATATTTGAGAGTTTGCATGCCATAATTCATTTTTTTTTTAGCAAGAGTCATTATCCATTTTCCATTACCACATACACTTCATTAAATTTTCTTCAATCCTAACCCACCAATAAAACCAACAAAGCTCATCTACAAGCTTTTTGGTCCACTTTACATATTCATTGTCAGTTTCCTTTTTCCTACACTTGCAAATAAAACCTTGCTTCCATACACCATTGAGTCCATAGTCCTTGAGTCTAAATATTTTTCTAAATACACCCTAAAGTTTGCATGCCTTAAGGGCAAGCTATCATGCCGATAAACAAAGGGAATACATCAATGCCCCTTGTTCATAAGATCTTCTAAGTATTCGACAACAACAAATTCATTCATACTTAGTAAGATGTGTTCGGGGCATCTTGACTCTCATCCACATTAAAAATGGCAGTTATCACGTTGAATAATGGCATTCATCAATGGCCACTAAGTTAACAATTTCTTGTTATGTTTGACACCAAAAAATTTATTCACATGACAAGAATTGTGCCAATGAGCGTTGAAGACTTGAAGACCAATCATTTTGTAGTAGAGGACGCATAACTACTTTCATTACTTTTCATTTTTTGATGTAAATGACTTGAGGACAAATCAATAAATAAGGCTGGGGGGGGGGGCGGAAGTGTAAATTATGAATTTTTTATACCTTCCAAGCCTTATACATTTTCAGCCGCATTCAGCAGGAGATCCAGTAGCAGTTTTAGCAGCAGATGTAGCAACAAATAAAATATTCATTTTTTTGATTTCATTCAAAATTTCCACAACCAAGTAAAGAAGACTATGAACCGAATTTTGCAGCCACATGTGCACAAATCTCATCCATTTTTGAAAGGGTAAGTTAAGGTATGATATTTTCTAATTTTTAACCATTTAATTCCTTGAAAAGTTAGAATGATAATTTTTGGAAAAACTTCACTTACTTTCATCATTTTGTCAAATTTCCAAAGCCATCAATTGAGGGGGGAAATACATTCACATTCATATGTTGCCACATTCATATAACAATCAAAACATTCATATCACATTCAAAGCCCACATACTTTCCAAATATATTTACTATTAAATCATCATGAGCATATAAATGACTTTGTAGAAATTATTTAAAAGTTAATTGGATGCCAACACAATCATGGTTGTTACACAAGAACCAACCATGATGCATTCCAACAAAAATATTCTGCAATAAAAATCACATTATCAATATGCAAAGATCATACATTAAAATTGAATGCAACAAACAAAATATGGTTGAAACACAAGAACAAACCAAGTTGTAGTTCATCAAAAACACTTTGAAAAAGTGAAGTAAATGATATCATGCAGAGTTTAAGCCAAAGCTAAAGTATCAAAAAGTAATGTAATATATTGCATGAGGACATGAAATACCTTCAGTTTGGGGGTATGTTGGGCCTCAAAGTAGTCCCTATTCTCACTCCATTATTCACCAATACCTTCACATTACTTCCATATTACCTTAATGTCACCTTCATTCCACCTCCACATCATTAAATTTACCTCATCATTGGGTTATAACTATGCTTTTCCAAAGTTTATTAATTCTTAACATTTTTAAGTGGATTTGTGGTTAAAATTTAGAAAATAATATGCTTATACTTATACCTAACAATTAGAATGAGTTTGTTGACATGTGTAGGTACAAAAGAAGCTTCCTAGGCACCCTTATGTGGCACTCTATGTTCAAATTCGAATTTGAGGAGATCATGGACCTCATGGAGGAGATCATGGAGGATAGGGTTATGTGTCACCATTGGTTGAAAAATATGTGGGTCAAAGGAGGGAATAGTGGATTTACATTTATGAGTTTGTTATCATAGCTTTTGTATAAATAGGAGTGTTATCTCCTTCATTTGTAGTCTTAATCTTGATTTGTAATCTTAATCTTAATCTTCTTCTTCATTTTGTAATCTTAGTATCTTATAGGTTGGTAGTGAGAAGTTATATTGGAGAATAAATGTAATGGTTGCAATTTCAATTTGAAATTGATGATAAATAAGATGGAGCTTCTTTGATCCTCTATATTTGAATTTTCTTTTTGTGTGCTTGTGAATCCTTGGAAGGATCCTCATTGCCTAGCAAGTACACTTTTATTTTAGTAAGCTTTTATTTTATGTTGTTTGTGAATTTCATTAGATTAAATTATTAGGTTCATATTTTTGGAATATTAATGAATGACCTTTTGTAAGAAAGTAATAATGTTTCCTTCAATGAATCTGATTTGTTATTTAATGTTTGATTTCATTAGTTTAAGTTTTTTATTTATATGCTTGAGATATAAATGAATAGTCTCTTATAAGAGAGATTTAACATTTCATGCACTCAATCAGAATTAGGTTTAAGTGCTTTAATATCATTAGTTTAAATAGTTTGTTGATTAAGATGATTAGAAATACTAATGAACAGTCTCCTGTAAGGGAGCCTTAATATTTGTTACACTTATCACAATGTCTTTAGATTTAATTTTGTTAAATAACTAAAAAGTGTTGGAGATATCAATGAAAGTCTTCCTGTAAGGAAAATTTGGCATTTCTTCACCTAGCTTAGTTTAGTTTGTCTCTATGTCCATATATATTGGATGATCCTCGAAGTTTACTTACCCAGATTGATAGTAAATGAAACTCTAATTTGCACCCGCATTTTAGACCAAACACTATCCTAGATTAATATCGATGGGATAAGTTAAGTGAATTTCAATAGTATAGAGTAAATGAGAAAGGTCGGATCCATCCAACACATAAGCCAACGTAGCCCACAAATAGGTCTACTCAGCAATTGTTTCCTTCAAAACAGTGCTAGCATATCGGATCACCTCCATCGAGCCTATTTTTTGTCACAGTTAGAGTTTATTGTTCAATTTAGGCTAATAATACCCTATCTGTTGAGATAACATTGATTTTCATCAGTTTTGTAATATTTTAGTATAAATACTTCACTGTTCGAAGTATTCTAGGTTAATTTCTGAATATATTTTTCCTACAGCACAATTTTAAATTCCAAGTTTTTCTGGAGCATCAATAATACAAAGAATTCTTTCAAGATTCATGATGTATTCACTGGTGAAGTGCTTCTAATGTTATTGTGTTTTCCACTGTTTTTCCTTGTATCTGTGTATCATAAATTCTTAATTGTAAGACAGAAAGTGTGATGAATAGGACATGTTAATTAAAACACCTTATTCTGGCTTCTTTTACAATTTATATGTTTTTGACTGAAGTCAGATTGAAAAATACATAATGTCCTTTTAGTGTCAGCTGAAATTCACTTTTCTGCCATCTCCATTATTCATTTAAAAATCTAAAGAATCTAGTTAATCCAACCTAGCTTGCCTTGTTATAACTCTTTTAAAAATTTATGCAACATCCATTTTTATATTTTGACTACATTTCCCAATAGGAATATATAAATTTAATCAAACAAATCAATAAAAATCAAACAAACAACCAAGTACAGTCATAACTAGCCTAATATCCATTTAAAACAAAGTTAAATTATAAGGAGAGATCCCTCTTTGAAGCCAATGGGGCTAGATCCCAACTTCCAAAGTGGTTTTGATATTGTCCTTGGTGTTTATTATGCCAATATTTTAAATTACAAAACGATAATAGGGCACACTCTTTCCGAGAGTAGATCTGGAAGTCATGGCATTTTTGTAATACAATAATACAGTATTTAAAAATAGACAACGAGAAATACCCTGTGCAAAGGATATTTTGAGGTAGCGTAACCAGACATGTGACCACCACAAGCCCCAGAGTGGCAGTGATTAATAGCTTTCTCAACTTCCTCGAGAGTCAAACAAAGAAATATGAAAGAGTCAATACCAGTGTGATAGAGGGTGCCTCCAATGATATGATAAGGTTGGGACTGGTAGAAAATATTTCATCACCCAAAGTGTGATAGCCCTGGCTGAAAAGTTTGGGTCTGGAGATTTAGATGATGTATCCATACCATGGATCGAGAGTACTAATGAGAAATAAAGTCTCACTAGGGATGGAATCATCGAGAGTAGTGGGATCCTCTGTGGTGGGAAGATCACAGATCAACTCAGAAAAGACTAGGGATTTCTTAGACTTAGTAGTAGTGAATTCTAAGTCGAAATCTTGAAGGATAACAATCCATTTCGAGTAATTTTCCCCAAAAAACTAACATGTGAGAATTTAAGACATAGGGTTGCAATCAGAAATCACTGAATTTTTTCACAGGAGAATGTAATGACAGAAACGTTGAACATCATGGACAAAAACCAATGCGATTTTCTCTACATGAGCATAATTTGTCTCAGTATCAAAGAGATTGCAACTCAAGTAGCACACTACATGCTCTTGACCATCTTCATCATCCTGAACCAGCACCATGCCAATATTGTTGTCAGCGATGACCAAATACAGGTAGTAATAATGATGATAATTAGGAGGATGCAATAGAGGAGCCATAATGAGGGCTCATTTTAATTCATCGAAAGAGCTCTGATAAATTTCATCCCATAAGAATAGGATTCCATTTTTCAATAAAAAGGTTAAAGCGTTTGGAAATCTCAACATAATTCAGTACGAAGCGGCGGAGGAAATTGGTTTTCCCCTGCAAACTCTGCATTTGATGAACATAAAGGTAGGAGGAAAATTGATGATTGCCTTGAATTTAAGAGGATTGATGTGGATGCCATATTTGGACACCACGAAACATAGGATCTGACAACATTCAACAAAAAAGACACACTTATGAGGATTCAACCTAATATTGTAGTGCCGACAATGAAGGAAGATAGCTCTAAGGTGTTCCAGGTGATCTCGAAGTTTCACAGTATGAACAGGAAGATCATCGAGATATGGCTAAACTATGTACTTGATTTCATGAAAATCATAATACAAATCTCGCTAGAAGGTGGCATTAACATTCTTCAAGCCAAAAGGGAGCTTTTTATAGGTGAAAATCCCCCTTGGACAGATAAATGTGATTTTATGCTGATCATCTGGAGCAATTTTAATCTAGTTATAGCCAGAGAAACCGTCCACAAAGAAAAAAATATCACTCCCAGCACATTCATCAATTATCTGGTTAATAAAAGGAGTGGGGTAACTATCCTTAGGATAGGATTTATTAATATCATGGTAATCAATGAAAACCTAAATGCTCCCTTGCTTCTTATTGACAGGAACAATATTCGAGATCCAATCTATCAATGGTATGGGGTAAATAAAACTAACTTTAAGAAGTTTTTCAACTTCACCCTTTATGGTGGCAACCTTTCTCGGGTGCACGGGATGAAGTCATTGGTGAACGGGCTTCGAATCCAGATAGGTGGGAATTTCGTGCACAACGATACTCAGATCAATGTTAGGCATTTATTCGTATGACTATGCGAAGACATCGTAGAATTCCTGAAAATGTTTAGTATAGATATTGATCTCATCGGGAGAACAAGATGCACCGATATGCACATTCTCGACAATACCTGTTTAAACAGAGATGTCGATCGAAATGGTCAGAGTAATATTTCCCATGTTCCCTTGGACAACACTTCATGGATCAAAGTTGTATTTTGAAGTGGGTCAGTCGGTATTGGTGAAGCATGGGATTCCAGACAGGCGGAGATGTTAGCTAGGATTGGGATAGATGAGGAATGATGATGTCCATCATCCCACAGAGTTTATTCAAGGGAAGTTACCTCCACGATACTATCATCAGTGGGGAAAGTCTCATTCAAGGGATCATTAGAGTCCCAAGAACCAAACCATGGATACTTCACCTAGGTGTCCAGAGAGGAAACCAAATGAGTATTGGTTTCGGATGCAGCCTCAGAAGCCATGAGAATACTTTGATACATTTTCTCAGTTGGGATAAGAGTCATAACGTCACCAAAATTCTTGAGCTGGTCGGGATTGGGAACAATCCATGGATTGTTACCATATGAAATCATATTGATGGAGACACCATTCAGAGGTGGAAGTGAAAAAAATCCCATAAGAGACGAGTCTTTGAATAGACCCTACCTGATATTCTCATAAGGAGTAGCAGTCTTCCCAACATAAAGAATGTTAATTGCTGAAGAATCGAAGGGGAAGAAAGCCAACTGATCGATAATCACTATCTTCCCTTGATGAGGGAAATGGAGGACACGAAAGAGGGTGGAGACCACGCAAACCATAATTTTTTTCCAAATACATCCAAGAAGGAGATTATAGTTCAAGTTGGCATCTACCACTTCAACTTCCATGGTTATCATTTTCCCCTCCAATCGGATGGGCAATGCCTTGAGAGTATCGTATGGCCAAGAACCTATACCATTAAAAGCTTCTAAGGTATTCATGGACTGACTCAATGGGGGAGAGTCGATGGCTTTTCGGCATGCAAAAAACACGATGCAGGTCTAAGTGCCTTAATCAATGACAATTCAATGAATATTACTTCCCATAATGGTAACTTGAATCAAAAAATATACCTAAGATGGGAGGCAAGGAGCGAAATTCTCGAGATCAAAAGTGATCATATTGGAATTTGCAGGATCAATCCCTCTAATAGTAGAGAGTAGTGCCTTCTATTATGATGGGCACAACTGAAGGACCTCAAAAGCCGACATCGACGAAGGTGCTTGAGCCACATCTTCTACAATATTTTAGTGTTGTGCTACTCTCGCATTCGTATTGTAAGACAATTTTCAAAGAACACCTTTTGGGGGTGTTCAGATGATGGAGTCACTACTCAGTCTCTCAATCTTGAGAGTACCAGAGTTAGAATTCATGGATGAGGAACGGTGACCTGTAACTTCCGATTCCACTGGAGCCTTGGATGGATTGGGATAATATTTTGTAATGTTCCCACTTAGCCCTAGCTAAGAGGAACATTCAATTTTGTTTTAATTTATGTTTCATAAATAAATGAATAAAGGATGAAATGTAAAACTCCTAAAAAGTATGAATAAATCAATGCCCATGTGAAAAAATACAAATCAGGGCCATGTAAATAATCACTTGTGGGTGTGAAAGAGGTTTGAGCTAAAGACTGGGTCAACCTTGACCAAATCAACAACACTATCCAGGTTCATTGCATCTCTAAAAGGGACAACGCAGTTCTAGAAGGGAGCCTCTCATGTGAATAGGGCTAACTCACCAAGATGTTTTAGGGTTTGCAAAAGCTTTCTCATCTTATAAAAGGAAAAGGAGGGTATCAAGAGAAGGTTTTTGATTGATCATATTTCTAAGTATTTTTCTGCTTAGACAAATACCATTCTTTTCTATTTAGTGGAGGATTATATTTGGAATTACTATGCAGGGATTTCACCTCTTCCTTTGAGGATTCTTGGAGGAAATTTTTCTGAATTGAACCACTATCAGGCTTGAGGCCAAGCTCTACTTACATTAGCAGCGCTGATCCATTGAGGGTTTTGCTGTCTCTGCAAGCTGCAACAAGTGGGGATCTAGATCTGCAGAGATCTAGTGTATTTTGGAAGCATATTCCATGGAGTGGGTCCTTTGATCTCATGGAAAAGTGTCTCAATTATTTGTGCTTCATATCTACAATTTTACAGTAGTTTTCTATGTCATTTGAGCTACAACGATGTTCTCATGGGTAGACTGCATTATTTCTATATGAGGGTTTTCATGGTGTCTTGCTCATAGTTTAGATAAGAGATATCTAGTGTTGGGATTTGCCTTCCACTTTATGATCCATGGATTAGATCGTTGATCTATGTTATGTTTAGATCTGATCCATTGTAACGAAATTTTATATTCATCAATTTACTGCAGCAATTTCCAGATCTGCAACTTGTTTCTTAGATCTATTCTTATTTATGCATGCTTTTGCCAAAATTCCAAGTGGATCTTGAAGAGAAGACTATCTAGCTTCCAGATCTGAAATATATCTGATGTTTTGTCCACAGATCTATCCTAGATCTGATTTTTAACTTCCAGCTACTGAAGCTCCTTAAAAATAACGTTGTTGAGCCTTTTTTGCAAATGTACATGTGTTATAACTCTCTTTTCTGAAGATTCTTGCTGTATTGTCTCATGCATTATACTGTAGAGTGAAAGAGCTTAATCCTAATGCTTATTTGCTGCTATATTACTCAAATATAAACCTCCTTTCTGATCTCCACTGAACATCTTATAAAACTGCGCAATTTCGGAAGCAGTGTTTGCATTTGGCTACAGCCTCCCTCTTTGGGTGCTTTTTAGGTAGTCTAGTTTTTTGGAGATCTGTTTAATTTATTTAAAATGATTTGTTTTAGATGAAATTCCACAAATAAGTCCCATACAACATAAATAGGAGGAACCAAGTCCTGAGCTACATTATTTTTTCACATTTTTACTTATCCAATGTTTATCTTGAGCACCTTGTTGAAATTCCTGAAAAAGAATCATTACAGTGGTATCGGAGCTCCACTCTTGGCACAAACTATGCTTGTCTTGGAGCACCAGTCATGCTGCATTTTGAAGAAGAGGATACTCTCACTGAGAGGGAGAGGAGGTACCAAAATATAAGTCATAAAAAGTATGACTACACCACTGATGACCTCGACAAGGTTCAAGACAAGGGGAAAGCCCCTGAATATTTAAATGATAACGAAGCAAAGGAGTTTGCAAAAAATATCTTGGAGACTATGCAAAATCTTGCCAAGGATATAAAAGAGATGAGGGTGGATAGAATAAGGGAATCTCTTGGGAGATTCCATCAAGGAGAAAGTTTTGACATGTCTCATTATGGGACTGGTCAACCTGTGAGCTTGCCACAAGCTCCACATGCCTCACAAAAATATACTATGCCTATCTTCTTGGCTATAGAGAATGAAGGACTGCAAGAACCAACCTCCCTGGAAGGTTACTTTGTGGAATATAACTCACAAAGTCAGAGATTCAAGGATAACTTGAGTTTCCAAGACTTTTACCATCTCAAGGACCGGAGGAGACCATGGCAGTAGTACAGATATGGTGGTTTATTTCATGGGAGACACCAAAATATGGGCAGGTTCTTTTTTCCCAAGTTGGATGGATCACCCTCTTTTTCTGCCAAGGCATGGGTGGAAAAGCTGGATATCTATTTCCAGTTGAACAAAGTCCCCGAAGTAGAAGCCATCAAGATTGTTACGCTGCACTTTGAGGGTGAAGCCCACAACTAGTGGTTCCATGGACTATCTACATTGGGACACATAAATGTGTCTACCTATGCTGATTTCACTATAATACTAGTGGAGATATTTGACCAGAAGGATCCCAAGGCACCTTTTATAAGCCTTGCAAAGCTGAAGCAGACAGGAGATGCAGAGACCTATATATCTGAGTTCATGAGATTGTCAGTCATGGTCCCTAATCTATCTGTAGCAAGGAGAGTTTACATGTTCATTGATGGTCTGGAGGAACCTTTGCATGGGTTGGTTAAGTCTACCAAGCCCATCACTTTGCATGATGCCATTGAGAGAGCTAAAGAGCTCCAAGATGCCTTGCCAAGAGCAAAGGCAACTTTCCAAAGTAAAGCCCCTCACTCTTCTAAGGGGAAATAAGGGAAAGCTGCTCCACCCAAGGAGAGATCACTGAAGAAACCTCTTGACATTGATCTCCAGAGGGAGTTGAGGAAAACGAGTTTGTGTTTCACTTGCCAAGAGCCATGGGTACTGGGACATAGATGTGCTACTAGAAGGGCACACTATATAGAAGTATTCTCAGATTTTTAGGAGGAAGATGGGAATGATGGACCTACGAGGGGTCACAGCGCTGGTGATGATGAGGAGGAAGATCAATCACCCTCCAGAGGTGAAGAGGGAGCCTTTTCTCCAACAAGTGGGACTCTTGCCTCTTTGAGAGGAGTGCCTAATTACTTGACCCTGAGAGTACAAGGCTCATTCATGAACCAGAGAGTGTCTATTCTGATTGATAGTGGGGCCACCCACAACTTTATTGATGCTCACCTTGGGCAGAGGATAGGAATTCCCACTGACACTTTTGATGGGTTTTATGTTTTTGTCCCAGGAGATAGAACCATGCAATGCATGCAATATGTTCCATCACTTTCTGTCACTATGGGATCCTACACTTTGGTGGACCACTTCTTTGTAGTTGACATACCAGACACAAATATTATCTTGGGTGTCTAATGGTTGATTACCTTGGGGAAGGTTACCACTGATTGGAAAGCCTTGCAAATGGAGTGGGTGGACTTGAATATTGGGAAACCACAAATAATTCAAGGCATGAAAACTTATCTTACACCTAATGTTTCCACACAAAAAACAGAGATGGATTTGGACAGTGGAAGCAAGGATCTCACAGTTCCTTCTCTCATGTTTATGAGAATGCTGCAAGGAACATTCCTACCTCATGGCAAGCCACATGGAATTCCATTAGACTCTGATCATGTGGGGGAAGCCTCACAAAGTGCTGCTCCAAACATAGATCATGAAAGGATTGGAGCAATGAGAGAGCAAGCTGCAGCGCTGTGGGAGGAAGGAAAGGGGAGGATCAGCCTCCCAACAAACAATTTTGGCATGTGTAATGTCAAAGAAGAAATCAGAAACATGGAAATCACCACCATAGATGTATCAGTAGAGCTGTCATTGTCGAGCTGTGTGGATCCATATTGGAGATCTCAACTCCTTGTGGATTACTCCAAAGATCTTCACACCGGGATGATATTAGATGGCATGAAGCAAGGGGAAGGCTATTTGGTCCATGAAGGGGTCATCTATCATCTTGGTAAAGTATTCTTGTCTCATGCCTCCAAGCTTAAGCAAGGGATACTAGAAAGAGCACACAAAGAGTTTCTTTCTAGCTATATGCAGTCAGCAAAGATCTACACCCTAATCATGAGGAGTTTTGATTGGGAGGGTATGAAGGAGGAACTACATCAGCACTTACAAGAGTGCAGTAGTTATGAGGAGATGGGACAGCCAAAGGACTCTATGCAGGAGTCATTTCAGCCATCTCTTCCCTCTCTTAGAAATTCCCATACCCAACTCCATGTGTGTGGGAGACTTGAATGGTAAAGAATATGATCTTATGGAGCATGTTTATTTTTATGATTTGACATATTCTCTTACCATATGTATGCAGGCCATGGCTCATACAAGGAGTGATATTACATGCAGATCTCATGGCATTGGTGAGGCCAATAAAAATTCTAAATCTAGTCACTCCCTTGAGGTGTAGAGGGAGATTCTCTATCATGATGGGTGCTTCCCAAAGGCACCTAACTTGGGTATCACTTTCAGCCATGTCAAAGTGACCCGTGCAGAAAATGTGTGGTGGGAGTACCACTTACCACATTTAGATCTACTCAAGACAAGGAGTGCATTGCATTGGTATCTTATGTGGGATTGTGACCCACCTCCTCAAGTGCAAACTTCAGTTTGCATATATGTAATTTTGCTTCCATACATAGATGATATATTGGTATTATTTATGGGTTTGTATAGGAAAAAAGTGGGCAATGAATATGTAACACATGGGATGGAACTTCATCTTTTACTTCATGATACATGTTTTAGATGTGACATTGCTTCACCCATGTTTATTTCTGTTGAGTTTTACACTCCTGAAGGGTTGGACTATTCCCTTATCATGTTAGCCTTAGAGGAGAATTTTTTTATTTATTAGCTTAAAGAGCACTTGGCCCATGATGAAATCTTGATCCTTGATGGTGCCATCAATGGAGAAGGAGAAGAACTACATCTCTTACCCTATCAGTTGCTTGGGGACAAGCAACATTTTGGAGGGGAGGACTGTAATGTTCCCCCTTAGCCTTAGCTAGGAGGAACATTCAATTTTGTTTTAATTTTTGTTTCATAAATAAATGAATAAAGCAGAACATGTAAAACTCCTAAAAAGTCTGAATAAATCAATGCCCATGTGATCAAATACAATTCAGGGCCATGTAAATAATCACTTGCAAGTGTGAAAGAGGTTTGAGCTAAAGACTGGGTCAACCTTGACCAAATCAACAACGTTGTCCAGGTTCATTGAATCTCCAAAAGGGACTGCACAGTTCTAGAAGGGAGCCTCTCATGTGAAAAGGGCTAGCTCATGTTATAAAAGTAAAAGGAGGGTAGCAAGAGAAGGTTGTTGATTGATCATATTTCTGAGTATTTGTCTGCTTAGACAAATACCATTCTCTGCTGTTTAGTGGAGGATTGTATTTGGAATTCCTATGTAAGGATTTCACCTCTTCCTTTGAGGATTCTTGGAGGAATTTTTTTTGAATTGAACCACTATCAGGCTTGAGGAAAAGCTCTACTTACATTGGTAGCACTGATCCATTGAGGGTTTTGCTGTCTCTGCAAGCTGCAGCAAGTGGGGATCTAGATCTGCAGAGATCTAGTGTATTTTGGAAGCCTCTTTCCATGGAGTGGGTCCTTTGACCTCCTAGAAAAGTGTCTCATTTATTTGTGCTTCAGATCTGCAATTTTGCATTATTTTTCTATGTCATTTGAGCTACAACACTATTCCCATGGGTAGACTGTGTTATTTCTGTATAAGGGTTTTCATGGTGTCTTGCTCATAGTTTAGATCATAGATCTCTAGTGCTGGGCTTTGCCTTCCACTTAGTGATCCATGGATTAGATTTTTGATCTATGTTTTGTTCAGATATGATCCATTGTAATGAAATTTTATATTCATAAATTTTCTACAACAATTTCCAGATATGCAACTTATTTCTCAAATCTACTCTTATTTATGCATGCTTTTGCCAAAATTCCAAGTGGATCTTGAAGAGAAGACTATATAGCTTCCAGATCTGAAATATATTTGATGTTTTGTCCACATATCTTTCCTAGATCTAATTTTTAACTTCCAACTGTAGAAACTCCTTAAAAATAATGCTTTTGAGCCATTTATGCAAATGTACATGTGTTATAGCTCTCTTTTTTTAATATTCTTGATGTATTGTCTCATGCATTCTACTGTAGAGTGAAAGAGCTTAATAATAATGCTTATTTGCTGCTGTATTATTGAAATATAAACCTCCTTGCTGATCTCCACTGAACATCTGATAAAACTGTGCAATTTCTGAAGCCGTGTTTGCATTTGGCTGCAGCCTCCTTCTTTGGGTGCTTTTTAGCTAGTCTAGCTTTTGAGAGATCTTTTTAATGTATCTAAACTGATTTTTTTTAGATTAAATTCCATATATAAGTCCCATAAAACATAAATAAGAGGAACCAAGTCCTGATCTACATTATTTTTGCACAATTTTACTTATATAGTGTTTCTCTTGAGCACCTTGTTGAAATTCCTGAGAAAGGATCATTACATATTTTGTTCTCATGGTAATGGAAAAATATTGCATTCCAGTCATGAAAAAATGAGAGATTATAGAATATTGAGATTGATCTACCATTTTCATCTACTGATAAGGGAAAGGTTCTTTCAAAATGACTGGAGTCTTGGATGCGCTCTTTAGAATACGGGAAAATTTGGCACATCGAGGACAATCCTTGGTGTAATGATCATCATCACATATAAGACAAGGATATTTGGGATTATGTGTTGAATAATCACCAACAGATCACTTATTTGAATATTGTTTAGGGTTTTTGGATTTAGACTTTCTTTTACCATTTTTCTTATCCTTCAATTATTTATCTGTTGCAGTAGATTGAACAACATTTACCTCTGAGGTTTTACCATGATTCCTCTATTTTAGGAAGGATTTGGGGGCATAGCGGTAGCAGTGGATTTGGACTTCAAAGAAGTTTTAGGTTCACTACTATTAGTATGAGCCACTGTACCAATAAAACCATCCACCGTAGGCGTAATAGGAGACTGATATGATGCAAGATCAGTCAAAGGTTGCAGTGCATCAGGTAATAACTCATATAGAGTCCCAAATTAGGAATATACCAAATCAAGGTATTGAGATCTGGAAATAACCTCATCTTCCGTGACACACCCACCCATTGGAAGATATTTTGTAATCCCAGGAATGAATGATTTTGTAAACCATTCAGTCAACATCTGATTAGGTATCTCAAATTTTATGAGGCGACAGTGATTCTTCCATTCATGGATGTGATCTAAAATACACGTAGTAGTTGACTGCATCAGCGAAGTGAGAAGATGGATGTTGGTTTCATACCCGATAGGTATTTGGAAGTGAGTGAGGAAGGCCATAGCCAAGGACTTGAAATCGAAGAAAATCCCTCGAGGGAGCTCAATGTACCATTTGTCCGCAATACTGGTCAAAGTACGCTGAAAAAGATGAAGAGGAATAGAATCGTCGACCCAAGAATTAGAGCAACACCACAAGTGGTGTGTCATAATATGGGTTTTGGGGTCTTCCCCAGATTTTCCTTCGAACTTGGGACAATCTCCTGGAATCATAGTTGGAATTGGTGGCCATTGAAGCTGATGCTGCATGGGGTCATTTGTGAGCTTCGACATATATTACAATTCCAACATAGCCAGGAATGGAAATGGTGGATGATGAGGCGAAAAAGGTCGAGGGTTACAACCTGATTGATATGGATTCTGCCCCCAATAGGGCGGATTCTATCGCGGATATGCATATTTCCCCCATGGCTAGTAAGGACCTTGCTGCAAATATTGTTGGTAGGGACCTTGTTGGGGTTGTTGATAAGACCCTTGTGGGAACTGAGGCTACGAACCTTGTTGGACATAGGGTCCAAGATAAGGTCCTTACTAAACATGAGGTCTAGTTTTCGATCCCTGCTAAACGTAGGGTCTAGCCTGCGGTCCCTGCCGAACATAGGGTCCAGCTTCAGGTCCCTGCTAAACATAGGGTCTAGCCTGTGGTCCTTGCTTAACATAGGGTCCAGCCTGAGGTCTTGATTGAGGCTACTGGTACTGAGGAATCTACTGATATGAAGCACTAGGCTGAGGCCCAGATTTGGGTTGTTGGTACTGGCCTTGAGGAAATGGCTGGTATTGAGCACTAGACTGATGAGGGAAAGGACGAGATTGACCCAGAAGGAGATTCATAGTAGCTTGGGTGTAAGAATCAAACTAAGGATTAGTCACAACAACACTTACCTAAGGGTAGGGCTATTGGACGTACTATTGAGATACATTCAGTTGAGGAACATACTAATATTGTATGTTCGACCTTTGAACGTAAGGAATGTTAGGTTGTTGAACATACGAATACAATACATTTGGTTGTTTTAGGGGATACTAAACTTGAGAATATTTAACATGAGGTTGTCCTACCCCAATAATAGACCTAGAACTTGATTGCCCCCCACCCAACAGGGGAGGTACATAAAGAGGGTTAGACTGCCCCCTAGGCAAGGATGAAACCATGGATTTCCACTCAATGGTGGGACTATAGTAATCATAGATGGAGAATAAAGGGCAGCGGATTCGATCGACATGGTAATTTTACCAATGGTGACCATAGGTCGAACAAAAAGTTGAGACACAAAGGCCACATTCGAAAAGAATGGGCCAGAATACGGAGGAATACCCATCGACCAAACGAGATCCATCAATAAATTTGTACCACCAGAAGCTCCAGAAATGAGGTTTGACAATGAGGTATAACTGTGTGTGAGCATGGACGCAACATGATTGGACGATATTTTGGTTCCACTACTTGAATTGTGAGGTGTGGATCGGAAAATTTCTCCCTCGGAGGGAGACACCGATGAAGAAGCTTTCGGGATATAAGATCCATAGGTTTCTTGAAGAGTCCTTTGAGGAGGGCTCACGAATGGAACATCGACAGCATTGGATGTCATTTTGTCAGGAAACAAGCGATGGAAAATAAAGCGAGATGCTACTGGAGAAGCACGAAAAGGGATTCCAAGTTGATAAAAATCATTATAAGGTTGATGAGGCGAGACTATAATCAAATCAACGAGTGGATTTTGAGGAAACGCTGAGAACTATGTAGATGGTTCAGGGCTTTCTAGCTTAGAGTCTTCTGATGTTGTCCAAGTAGAATCATTAGGCGGTGCTCGAGATGACATGGGTTGAAAACTGATGACAATTCCAAATTCCTCACCTCGTGCTTCAAGGGGTCCAACTAGAAAATGAGGGACCTCAAGAGGAGGTTCTTGAGATCCATTAGAGGAGGGAATAATATAATTCGATGATTCAGCCACGATGACCTTTCAAAAGAAGATCAAGAAGGAAGGAGGTGAAAATTTTCACAATTTACCAAGAAGTAATGAGGTTGGAGAACTACACGGGTGATATTTTTTGGAGGGAAATTACTTTAATAATTAACAAAAAATAAATAATAAGGGTGTGTTAGGCATAAATGTTTACCAAGTATCCATGAACTGCAATCTACACCTTGGTGATCAAATGATATAAAAATGACCAAGGACTTAACATACGACATCCAATCTCCTTGAATGCTATGTTCAGTGTATCACGTTTACAAGGTAGCCGAATCGGTTACCTATGGTAGGGTTGCAACCTAGTGGTGTATCCCCAAGTATATGTGTCAATACGTGGGATTCCAGTCCGTAGTAGTGCTATCTAATGTGTAACCATTCGATGAGAGCATCCCAAATATAGTTATCATACATCGATATACTTCCATACGTGGGACAAGATATCACCCCCGATTTGTAACACAGATTGTTAGCAAAAGCTCCTACGTTTAATGATGCCAGAACATATCTCTAGCCTAGACCACTAAATATTCTCATTAATTCCAATGCTCCTTAAGGTAAATTGGGTTCATTTTAAGTTGATCTTGATTAAAGTTTCAGTTTCAAGGCTCAAAACAAATTTCACCTAAATCCTTATGGTGTAGAATAATGCAAAAAATAAATATTTCAATTTTGATGAATCCTAAACTATTTAGGGAAGAGGGACTGTTACACTACAAATTACCTCATCATTAGCTTAGAGGAGAAGGACACATGGAAGGAAGAAATTGACCTAGATAAAGACCTATTTTTCCAAGGTAACGCACCCCAGAGACTACTAGGTTGAGTTATAACACTTCCATGCCTCTTGAAGGGAGCGTTAGGGCCTAGGTTAATGCAGTGCCTTACCTAAAGGGAAGTGTTACCATGTTTCATGAAGAAAAAGGGAAAAAATATGTTGTAACTGACTGACATTTCTGGATTTTTCTCAAGGAGTCAATCCAAAAAGTGGGAAACCTGTGGTGCAAGCCTCTGATTGGAAATTTCTAAACCTAACTAAGCATCCAAAGAGGAAAAAATCTAGGAAAACATGGAAAAATCATGAACTTTCCCAATTCAAAATAATGGAGAAGAATGGAAAGGTTGATCCTCTCAAACTCTTATAAATTGGAGGCTAGGGCTCATTGTCAAAGGTTGAAAGGTTGATTGTGTGAGGAGAAAACTTTTGTTGTTGAGTGTGAGGTTTCATGGTTGGCTTGGTTCATTCTAAACTATTGGCCTAAGCATTGTCACACTTGGATATTGAGGAGAGAGAGCAAGGAGTCGGAGGACTGAGGGAAGCTTGATCAAATTTATGCTTGTAATCTTCCTTCTTTGAATAATAGAAATACCTCTATTTTTTCCACTTAGTGTCTTATTGATGCATCTATTTATTTATTTGTTTAAGATACATGTTATAAGTGGCTTATATTTACATGATTTCTAGTTTTATTATATTCTTGTTTGATTGATTGTTGTGATAATACTATGAAGATTATGCTAGTTTGTTGTTTTTTTGCAAGATTCGGACTTGGAGCGAGTGAGGAGGACTTCTGCCACACTGCATTGCGCTCTCCAACATATTTTCCTTATACATCAAGGTAATTCTTCAATGCTTCACTTTGTAAATCAAACATTAGTATGAGCAATAATTTATTATCTTTGTGAATGTTGCAGCTAATATGACTGTCTACCTTGGGTCCCAAGAAGGCCTAATAGGGATCTTACTCTAGCTACCACCTGTGCATTTTACCCCTAAGTAGAATTGGCGACTCTGCTGGGGACTAATCCTTAGCTAGAGTGGGACCAACAGTCTCAAAAAGGAAAACTCGTCTTAAGTATGAGTCAACACAACATTCCAAATTTAGTTAAAAATTCCATAAGGGCGAGTTCTGTCTCATTTTCACAATTTTGTTGAGAATTTGGAAGAGGAGAAAAATCAAGAGAGTATTTGGAGCCATCAAGGAGAGAAGAATCGAGATTAGAGCTTGCATGCACCATCATGCTACAAGAAATAGAGATTTTCTAAAGGAAACTACAAAGGCAAATTAGCAAGGGTACAAAGGGGATACAGAGTCACCAGTGGGTGAAAATGCTTCCTAAGGAAACCATATACCAAGAAAAAACACCATGGGATATAGGTAAGTGGTTTCCATCCTCCCACACTAATATTTATCCATGAAATTTACACACATCAAATTAAATTTGGAAATTAAAGGGTAATAAAAATTTCCAATTGTTTAAGACCTCCATATCCAAGACATATTCACATAACACTCAAACATCTCAACACGTTCCTATCACAACCATTAAATAGGAGGGGGATTCAAAATAAGGGAGCCCACTAACATTAAAATAATTAGGAAACATCCTCAAGTCATGGAAATTTTCAGAAATCGCCAATGGTTAGGTTCTTCGAGCTTTTGAAAGGTTTTTATGAAGAGATAGCTTGAGAATTTGTAGTGGCTCTGCAATCACACTCAGAAGAGAGAGACACCACTGTGGTTAGGGGCCTAGCCATCACACAATTACCTGAAATTATAAGCATATTCAAAACTTTGCACTTAGGAGTTAAATCGGTTAAAGAGAGGATGCCAAGCATTGTAGCAAAGAAAAATTTCTTTCTTCCAAGAGAATAATACATTGAATAAAAGAATGGAGTGAGGAGAGAAAGCCTTCCATACCCCTCCGATGCAGTAGCCTTCGATATAATGAAATTTATTTCTCGTAAAGGAAGACTTAATGTATATATGGGTACCATTTCGGGTTATTGAGTGAGCTTAGGTCTCAAGGATAAATCCCTCTAGAAAAGAGATTAAGCATTCCTCATTTCCTCCTGAACTCAATAATTGACATGAGAAATGCAGTGAGGCAAAGAAAATTCCAGCATTTGGACCATCATGGCCTTATAAAACTGATAGTGAATGATGCTTTGAGAAGATTAAATCTCCCTGTATCTTTGTCCTCTTTCATAGACATGGATAGGGAAGCCTTCATAGCCACCCAAATAGGACAAACCTCTGCCTCTAGTCTAGAGAGAATGAGGTAGAAGAAGAAGGAGAAGAGGCAAAATATGAGGAAGAAAAATAAGGGATCGAGATTGAAGCAAAAAATATAGAGACAGTAGAGATAAAGAAGAAAATGCTAAGGGGAAGGAGGAAGAAAAGGCTAATAAAAAGAAAGGATTGGACCATATCCTAGGCAGTGAAACCTCCCCTCAAGACACCAGTATGTCACTAGAAATTACAGATCAGAAAGTGGCTACTACCTTATCCATTTTGAGGACACATGTAAAAACAAAAAGGAAGAGGCAAACACCTATGTATTTCAAGACTAGGAAGAGTTAAAGGGTGAGGCAATGGAAACCACAAACTTCCACCAAGAGCCCTATTTCCATTGAGGAATCACCAAAGAAATATGATGAAATAAGATTAGAAGAAGGAAGGGTGCAAGAGGTCACCTCACCTGTGAGGACCCCTGTGACATACATTAGAAGACACTCAAAATGTTGGCATCCCATACATCTCATCCAACCCCCATATACCTTCAAAAGACCAAAAAAAGAGAAAAACAAGAAAAAGAGGGTATTCAACAAGAAAAATAGATTTTTGTACAGGAAACTCTGTCTTTGCTACAGGAAACTCTAGCAGACCCAGAATTGGAGAAAAATACTATTGAGTCTCAAAATTGTTTTCCATCTTCATCCATATTTCCATCATTTCATAACCATTTAGCCCTCATTTCATAACTATCTAGCCTAAAACCCTATATCAAGTAACATCTTCATGATCATATGGGTTAGAATAATCATCTTCCAAAGTTATTTATTTTATGTATTTTTAAGTGAATTTATGATTAAAAACTAGGAAATTAACATGGTTTCATATACATATATATGTGTTATGATTTTTGTGACATGTGTAGGCTTATTTGGAGGTTCTAGAAGGGTCTTAATTGGCCTCCCAAGAAAAAATTCGAATTTCAACTCAAGAGGTGGACCATATTCCAAGGTGAAATATCATGGAGATCTTGATGTGTCATGGGATTTGTATCTAGTATTTAGGGATAAGCTGAGACAAATATGGATCTAGTAGATATTTAAGGGATTTACATTTATTGAGAAGATATCCTTAATTCATGTATAAATAGGAGGAGCATCCTTCAAATAAAGCTAACAAGATGTCAATTATTAATTAGCATCAGATTTATGATTGTTCATTTAGCATGAGTAATATCATTTTCTCCAAATCATGAGTTATGAGTGTTGTTTGATTCTTAAGATGTGGCAGTTGTTCATGTGTTCTCATTGAGGAATGGATAGATCCCCATCAACCACAATTCACATACATCTGTAACATAGTTTGATTTTTTTTATTTCCTTGCATGCAAGTGTGCTTTATTTTGTGCAAGTGTGCTTTATTTTCTGCAAGTGTGATTTCGTTTCCTAGATTTTATTTGATTATCATTAAACTACTTGCTTACTAGCTATCTTAGTTTGCTTGCTTGACAACCAAATCACTAGTTTCTATTTACTTCTTTCTAGATTAGTTTACTAATTTCTATATTATCATAGTTTGCTTCTAATAGCTTTTCACTTTAGTTATCATGAAATTTCTTGCTTACTAGTTCTCATAGTTTGCTTGCTTGATAACTAAATCAATAGTTGTTCTAGTTTTACCCACTTTCTAGATTATCATAGTTTTCTTCTTATAGTTTTTCAAAGATTAGCTTATAATTTTTTAGAAAGGTCATGGAATTCAGTCATTCCACCCTTAGAATCTAACCCCCACCCTTAGAATCTAATTCAGTTTTCTTACATGTGATTTCTTGTGCAATTTTCTTTAGTTATACTTGTAATATGCATTTCCTTTCTTTATTTCTATCCTAAACAATATTTCTACAATTGTTTCATCTGAGGTCCCATATATTTTGGTTTTCTTCTAAATTTATGAAACCCCCAGGTTGACATATTTAAATGACAAGGGATTTAACATACCATTAAATCGCCCCACATTTTTGGCCTCGTTGCCGGGGAAGCAAACTTAGATGTAACTGAGTTACGAGGATTGTTTAGGAAGCATTTTTTATTTAGGGTCATTTTCATTGAAGATTAACTGCATTCAGGAATTTTCATTTAAGTTTATTTTTCATTTGCATATATAAAACATAGAAATAATATTAAACATCCACAAATCAAAAACCCCCATTCATTAAAAATAATAATAATAATAATAATAAAATCCAATTGAAAAAGCAAGATCTGAAGATTTTTGTGCTATGACAGTTGAAGAAGATCAAAAAATTAAATAACACATTCAAATTTGGTCTCAACTAGTCATTAGGCTACAATTTTTAACATCAATTCTTCATAATCATGTCCAAGGATTCACTAGGGTTTATTTTTCAAACTTGGATATGATTTTACTCATGATTTTTTTACACAAATGGATGCATTGGAAATTCTCTTATACTTAAGATAATGTTTCATTTCTTTAGTAAAATAGGACTAATAAATATAAATAAG
Source organism: Pinus albicaulis (assembly GCA_034641835.2). NCBI lineage: Eukaryota > Viridiplantae > Streptophyta > Pinopsida > Pinales > Pinaceae > Pinus > Pinus albicaulis. The sequence goes on along the minus strand of CM076578.1, from coordinate 62,673,729 downwards.
TTTTTCTAATTTTTAGGATAAATTTGCAATTTTTTGGTGCAATAAGAGGCACCTATTTACTAACCCTTGGCAAGAATATTGCAATAAAAAAACAATTATGAAAAATGAGCACAAGAGAAGATTAAAGATAAATAATTTAAGGTGAGATTGATTCTTTTCATTTTATTTTCTGAATTAAAAAAAAACGATTAATAAACTCCTTAGTATGTTGTCTTCTTACACTCCCTACGATCTGGAAGATCAAAAAAGAAGATTGAACCAAGTTAGTTTTAGAAATTTTCAATAAAAATGACTAAGAGATCTAAATTTACCATTGATTCTTAAAAAAAAAAATGATCTCTAATTGTTATATATATTTCTTTTATAATTTGCAGGCGGCGAGTTTGCAGATCAGATATGAGAATTTTGGTGAAAATTTTGCAAAAGAATATATTCATATTTGAACTCTTTGCGAAAAATCACCCAAATTCGAAAAAAAAAATTAGTCAAATCAGAGTCGGGATGAGGGAGATATCATTGATTTAAAATCACTATTTTCTCAGAAATTTTTGCGATGGGAGGATTTAAAAAAAACGCTTGTTTAAAAATTATTCCTAAAAGAAAATAAATCAGTCCAAAATTTGTAGAGAGATAAGTTAGAAAATTTTCTCTATGCTTTAAACCTACAACAAAATAAATGAAATAAAATAAATAATTTAAGTTTTGGCATCAATATTTTCACAAATTTTATAAAACAAAATTGGTTGTGAGATCCACTTTTTTGGGCAAGAGGATGAGTTCAAATAAAAATAAAATATTTTGGTGCGATGAAATTGATTGAAAATTTCCCTATAGTAGTTAGGCACATGGAAACTTCTCCAAAAATCTTGAATTTTGTTTGTTGGGGTTTTTCTGCAACATGGCGACATTTGATTGGTCCACGTGGCAACATACCATTAGTCAATATTGAACAGTCATCGCCTAGTTGTTTGCCATGTCACCTTGTCTATTCAGTAGTCCACTTAACTCTGCCAAGTTAGCATCCACAAAGACATGTATGTGACGTGGCTCCTTCCAGTGCTTCCATGTGGCATTCCCTGGTGCTGCTATGCGGCATCCATACACCCCAATTTCACTATTTTTCTAAAAATTCAAACAACAATAACTTTCTCATACGACGTCTGTTTGATGCGATTCAAATGTTATCAGAAATATCTCGATGAAATATATGAGATGGGACAGTATTAATCAACATTTGAAACAAAAAAAGAATGAATAAATTGCCAACAATACATGGAAGGTAAACCAAGGAACTAGTTTCAAAATAGGTAAAAATTCATTTGATTTTCTTTTGCGAATTTGTTTTATTAGTACTAATTCTGAGTTTTTTTTTTTGTAAATTTCAAAAATAGTGAGATTGATCACCTCACTCTTTTGAAAATCTTACATTTCATTGTTGAAAAATTACTAAGTTTTTGCAGGTTCCAGGAAGACAAACAAATGACCATAAGCAAACAATGTCTCTCAAAGACCAAATTTCTTAAGAACATGATTAGGGCAACATCAAAAATGAAATATCCAAAGGATGAGCATATAATTTTGGATAAAGAATGCTAAATAAGATCTATCACACTATTTGAAAACCTCTCAAATAACAGTCTTGCCATTGGCTCCCTACTTATTTAGTCAATAAAATCTTCATCTCATTTTCCTTCACAGTCATTTTCCTGCCTCACTTTCACTAACCTATAACCCAACAATAAAAATATCCAGCTCCCCTAGAAAGTTGATTCATTTCATTTCATTTTCAATTTTTCAAATAAACCTTGATCTACTGCAATTTTTTTCACTCATATTTCTTCAAAATTATTGTTTTATGCTCACGTTAGATGATGGAGGATTCATTAAGGCCTCCCTTCTAACAAGTCTTGGCCTATTGACATCAACACATTATCTAGGTTCAAGGCCAGAGTTCTCTTTCAAGTACCTTGAGGCTTGTATGCCTTAATGACAAGTTCTCTCGCTAACAATTAGGGGAATACACCAATTTCCCTTGATCATTGGATCTTGCAAGTGGCTCGACATCAACTCATCTATGAGCACTTCGAAAGATGTACTTAAGTAACTTGGCACTCATTGAAATTAATGGTGATTTTGCCTCATTATTGAAGGTTTTAGTTGGTGAATTAAAGATCTTAATATTTAATTGTCAATCCAGGCTCGTAAACACGAGCTGCACTGCACTTCTTGATTCAGGTTGTAGGTCAGAGCTTTAATGTTTCCTTTATAATGATCAACTAAGTAACAAAACACACAACTGCATATGGAAGAACAATATTTAGAAAAGAAATCAATCCATATTGCCACTACATGCATAAACAATAATCAAATTCAACTTGAGCACTTAATATCCTTGTAAATCTGACCTATTTCGTTACTAAAATGGAATCTAGATTCAATAAAAACCTAATTTTCATAAGTTCTACTTCAATGAAAATTCCTAGTTTCAACAAAATTCACTCTTCAACCTAGCAACTCAACACTTAATTCAATCTAAAACCCTAATTTTGGCTTTTATAAGTCATCACTTGAAAGGACTGAAGAATCTGCTGTTAATTGTATTTGTAAGTTAATCCTATGTTCACACAATAAATCTTACGCTTAATAACTGTTTCTTCAGTTAAACCCTAGGATGAGAATGCTTCACATCAATCCCATTGTCTTAATAACAAGCAAAATATCTTGATATTGGAAACTAATTTGAATGCTTATTCTCATATGCTAAAGCTAGCAATGTGATCTTTCACACTCAACCACTCTGCATGTATATTACCTACTCTATGACAAGTTCAATTATCAAAACCTAATTCTTCTTTCAAGAATGAAGAGAAAATATGAGACAAATCTGAACTACTTTAGGGCACATAGAACTATACTTGAGAAGCTATGCTATAGTTGCATGAAGCAAATCTCAAACTGGGCTCAAGCAAACCTACCTAAAATCCTCATCAAACCAACACTCTTTTTCCTTAACGAAAAAGGTAAATTATACTGTTGATTACAACCTTCACTACTTCAAAGTCTAATAAGCACACATTGTACTAAGGCACTGCTAATAGAAACTATCTCAAGCTGAAAACTAAGATTTAAATATTACAACTAGTGAAATGTATACTTTAACCATTCAATCAATCACAACTAGCTGACTAACCTAATTCTCCAGAGTCTAATGAAGGAAAAACACTCCAAAATAAATTGAAAAGACTGGAAACTGAAAAAACTATGATCACTTAGTCAAACTTCACTCATTAGCTAGGAATTCAAGGTTGCATTCAGAAGGTTGATTTTCTTTTACAATTTATGAAAGAGCTAGAGGCCTAATATATCCATAAGCACAATTTAACCAATATTGCATTCAAAACTTAAACTTAAAATGAAATCCTAGGGTAATCAACACTGGTTCAATGCCTTTTGATGATAATTAAAGATGAATCTGGGAATTAAGGATTGACCTAAATACCTTGACTCAATTAAACAAGCTGAGAATGCAATTCTATAAATCCTCTTACAGTTTCAAGATATCTCACTATTGAAATAAAATAAACTGATGGAATCCTAAGGCTAGTTTAGATTATAAGAGACATAACCCCTATTAATTCTATTCTAGATCACACCAAGCAAGCAATGGAAGACTACACTTCTACATTGAATAACTTATAACTTCTTTGATGCTAATCAATCCCTAAACTAACACTTTGTTTCGAAAATGAAGGAAAATTACACTGCCAACGCAATTTCAATAAATCATCAAATGAGCTCTGAGATCTATTTTAAATTGTGCCTATAGGATTTCTATCTAACTCACATTCATGCATAAGATCTAATATTTATCCCTAACGCACTCTCACTCTTTGTGACAATTCGAAAATTATATCAACAAGATCAAAAGAAAATTTTCCAAAATTGATTCATTATAACAAAATCACACTATGTATATTAAATCTATGCCAAATCCATGTGCTAAAAATATGAAAACTTGATCTGTAACTAAAATGATACAACTCCTTACAAATTTATAATAACACTCCAAGTGATACCAATTCAGTTTCAATTTGTATTTATCAGTGCAGAGGTTTGGTTTTTAATCTAATTCATTTGTTTAAGTACACACAAAGAGGTATCAATCAAGTTCATGGTGGTTTTGATTTTAAATGACAAGAACAACACTTAAATCTCTGTGTTATATCAATGAACACTAGAAAAGTTAAATGTAAAGAAAACACAACAAATCTTTGTAAATGCAGGATACACACCCACAACAAAACAATTCTTTGAAACCATTCAACACATGACTTTAACACTTAACTGGTTTAGTTGAGATTAGGCACATGAGATCGTTTATTTAGCTAAAACCACTCCAGCATTAACACACACACAATATCAAATAGATGATTGAGATCAAAATAAATTTTTAAAAAACAAATTTATACTAAAAAGTAGAAATTAATAAAAAAATTCACACAAATTACCTACATATATGCTTACAGAAGTTGATCCGGATTCTGGTGGGCCCTTTCCACACCCAGAATCAGCTTGGAAAATTACATAGATGAACCAAGCTTCAAAGTATCTAATTCAAGAACTCATTAAATCCATAACACTCTAGAATTTGATCAATAACACACCATGACATATTACAAACTCAAGCTTAATTACTGGAGAAAAAAGTTACAGTCTTCTGGTTTTGATGGAAATATCAAATTAAAATCATCACTCCCCCGACATATTACATATTCCATCCTTTATAGGCATCATGACATTCATAAAAGAACACCATTTATGTACATAGAAAAGTGTTGAAACCAAACGATGTGGAAATCCTATGAACTATTCATATTTAGCATTATGCTCTACCTGAGATAACTAATTCTCAAACTACCCTATATATGGCATAATTGCATGCTGATTTGGAAGGGTGCTTCTATACGTCATAAAACTAAACCCAAATTCTTGGAAAATGGGCAGGTGGTCATCCTATCGATCCCATGAAAACTGTTGAAGCATTGGCTGGAACATCAAGCTTCAAGTATGTTGGAATGTTGAGCTGGAGCATCAAGCTTTGAGTATGTTGGAACATTTCCTGGAGCATGATTGGGGAAGCCCATTTATTTCAAATAGAGCCTAGGTGCCAGCTGAATGAGGACTGTAGGAAAATTCCACAGCTATATCCCATAGTGATGAGTTAACAAACAAGTCATGTAACTTCATTTACCTAACTTAACCATAGAATAGTTAAAACAATCCTACTTGTAATGTGTTTTAACTTAGGTTGATAGCTGATGAGATTTAGGCCATATGAAGGATAAAGAGGGAATAAAGGAGTTCATAATTGACCATAACAAGGTTGTTTAGGAGATTTTGAGAAATCTAGAAATTTTGAATTTTATATAAATTAGCTTCAAAGCACCCTGAATATCTCCCAAAATGTAAGGGATTTTGAAAAAATATTCTAATATTGGTAAACTGGCTATACTGGGATCAAAACCCATGTGCCTGAATTTCTTCCTTCACCTTCATATACACGAAATTTGAGGCGGAAGTTGGAATTTTAGAATTTATTACAGATTTGGACAAATTGGCCAATTTCCTTCTAGAGACCCATATGAGTGAGATGGGTGGAATCAAATTTATGAAGAGGTATCATAATATAATTTTTTATAATAACCTCTCTTGATTTCTTTGGAAGCATGTTGAAAGTGCAAAAGCCCTAAATTAGACATTCAAATACTTAACTGGCTTGTGAGGGATTTTAGCGATGGAACCCTGTGAAAAATGTACTTCAACAAAAAATTCATTAGTAAAACATGGCATAATCATCTTTAGTCATAGATAAGTGAAGAAAAATAATGATAATCAACAATATAGAGTATTTTGTGGCAAGTGATGGAATTAGGGTATGCATCGACTAAAAACCTAGGGTTTTAGGGTATAAACAGTGATATTTTATGATGCAAAAATGGGAATATACAAGGCCCAACACTCACATTGGTTAATGAAATTCATTAATGGTTGGTAATCCAATGAATTCTCTTAATGCTCGACATAAAAACATTTATTCACATGACTAGAATTGTACCATCATGTTTTGTAACGATTGAAGACTACATCATTTCAGTAGTTTGCAGCAGGAATCAATTTGTAACAGTAGCAATACAGATCCCAATATTGTCATCAACACAAAGAGAATAAATAATCAAATCAAATTCCTATTTTTACATACTCCATGATCCAACAACAGCAGCCACACTCTTCAGTAAAAAAAACTCACCACATTGAAGGAAAAGGAAGGTATGTTGTTTTCTAATTTTTAGTCATGCATTTCCTTAAAATACTAAAATCGTAATTTTGGAAAATTTCTCACCACCTATATAATCCCTTTCTCATATTTTCATAAACTGAAAAACACCTTTAGTTGGGGGGAAGGGACACCAATTCATATTCACATGTCATACATCATCACACATTTTCATATCATTCCAACTCACATATTCTTCCCAATCAACTATTATTGCAGTATGATTCCAAAATATTATATGCTTTTCAAATTATCAATTCATTGATAGTTATTATAGGACTTGAAAAGAAAACTCTCAATGTTTTCATGTACTTTGATGCAACAAAAATAAAAGTATTGTTACACAAGAACCCATGCTCAAAAATTTGGTTTTCACACAAGAACCAGTAATCAAAAATATATGTTGCAATCAAATGTACTACAATTTTCAAAATAGAATATGATGATGAAAATCTTGAAGAAAATCAATACAAGTCAGAAGATCATAAATAAGAAAAGAATTTCAAGAAGATAAACTTATGGACAAATGAATCAATTCAATAGTTGCATGAGGACATGCAACAACTTTAGTTGGGGGGTATGTTGAGTCTCAACATTGTCTTCCATCTTCATCCGAATTTCCATCATTTCATAACCATTTAGCCCTCATTTCATAACTATATAGCCTAAAAACCTACATCAAGTAACCATCTTCATGATCATACGAGTTAGAATGATAATTTTCCAAAGTTATTTATTTTATGTATTTTTAAGTGAATTTATGATTAAAAACTAGGACATTAACATGGTTTCATATATATATATATATATATATATATATGAGTGTTATGAGTTTTGTGACATTTGTATGCTTATTTGGAGGTTCTAGAAGGGTCTTAATTGGCCTCCCAAGCACAAATTAGAATTTCAACTCAAGAGGTGGTCCATATTCCAAGGAGAAATATCATGTAATATTCCCAATTTTCCATCAGATAATTGAAACATTAGAGTTCATAATTTTTATTAATTAATTAATTAAATAAGAGGGTGGAGGGACCCATAAACCCCAAATATGAATAAAATCCACATTTGATGTGTGTATGTGGATATTTTAGAGCTGGATCTGCATTATGGAGTAGTGGAGAAGCTTCTTAAATGAAGGAAGGGTGGAGATCATGCCACATTAATGATATATCATGGAGATCATGGAGGAAGTCAAATGAGATCATGGTGCATTAAAAGTAATATCATAGAGCACTAATTATGAAATAGTAGAGGATGTTGTGCATCTAATGAACACATGATGGAGAGAGTGGGAATTAAATGCAGAGATGGTTGAGAACATGGAGAGACAACACAGTCTTCATGGAGGCTAGTGGCCACATGTGCAGCGTATTTATGAGGTGGGCCAGGGATATGGAAGGCTCACAAATCATATAAGGGAGATGAAGGTAGAAATAAAAGGCAGGCTTTGTATTAATATTTTTTATCTTTAGATCTATATTTGTCATGTGACATTTCTACGCACACTTATGTTGTTTAGATAAGTCTACAGTGTTGTTTAGCACACGGGTGTTTCCGAGTGGAAATCCCATCCTTACCCATGGGGGACTTCAAGTGCCTAGTATGGGAAGGTTTCTATTGATATTTATTCATCATCAGGCATTGGTTCCATATTCAACCACTCTCATATGCACATACAGTCACAGGAATAACACATTCTTGCTTGATGGTTTGAGAGGTGGTGGTTGTTTCTAGCATTTCCGCTAGGAAATCAGTGGAGGATTCATCATTTCACCTTGTGATTCATGTTCATCCCTTCAGGAGCAGTAGATCTATATCTGACATTCAGGCCATCAGATTTTACCTCCATCCAGCAGCATTCCCCTCAAGGATTGCGCAGTCGAGTCTTGTAGATCCGAAGGAGGAAGGAATTTTCCATTATTTCAGTTGGAAATCCTATGAGGAACCATCTCCTCACTTTGCATTCACTATTTCCACCATTTTTGAGCTTATTTGCAATGATTATTATGAGGCTAGAGAGCCTCCCTCCTTGACAACATCGTTTTTTTCAAGTAGTTGTGTAGCAACAACTCCATTCGGTGGAGAAGGTTGGAGGAGATAGATCTTGAGCTTTTAGCTTAAGGATCTAGTGAAGGGATCAACCCTTCTTGAATTGAGCTTATTGTATAACATTGCAACCATATATTCTTCAGTTCATGCAACAGATATGCATACCCAGCAGTTTATATGTGCAAGCCCTAAGAGGGTGATTTTCCTAGATTTCTAGATCTGGAAATCCCTTTCTAGGTTATCTTGGGTATTCATCATAGAGCTTGGATCTAAAGTTGCAGCATCATTGGAGCTCCAAAACTACAAGATCTACAATTTTATATTTTTCTGGTAGTTGCAGTCCTAACATTTGCAACAGGGATAGTGCAGTATTCCTTCCAAAATTCCAACAGTTATGTAGTCCCTCTTGTGGGATCATTTCAGGGTCATTTTAGGCCATCTCTTTGGCTTGAGTGTCTCATATTTTGAGCACCGTTGTACTGTTAATCCACCTCCTATATAATAAAATGGATCAGCTATTCTGTACATTTTGATGGTGTATTTAGATTATTTGTTTACTTTGTTGCAGTTCTTATATTGTGTTTTCGTAATACTACATTATCCCTTTTCAAATATTACAATGGTATCAGAGCGTGATCTTTGGCTCAGTTTGTGGGCACTTCATCTTTTGCATCAAAAGAAGAACACATAGTAGAGATCTACCATGAAGAAGGATTGCAGTTTTGCCACTCTTCTCTCTAGATCCATCTAATATCTCTCCCAGGAGGTCAAAAAAATGAAGAGAGAAACACAAAAGGAGGATCCAAGAAGAATATTTGATGAGGAAGGTCCCCACACTTCCTATCAGTAGAAGAAGCAACCGGAGAAGCAAAGAGCTTCACATCATTATACTAGATCCAATTCCTTTGAGAAGGAGAGGGAATGGTGTGAATATGAAGGAGACTTGGGGCATGAGACCCTAAGTAAATATATGTTCAAGTACAAAGCACAACCTATAGCTCTCAAGAAGAATCTAACTCTCCAAAAAAAGTTGCAACTCAAAGAAGAGAGGAGATCTTGCAGTAGTAATAGAAGAAAGAGGCATAGATTATTCTTGCCTACATTTGATGGATCTTCCAAAATAACATTGAGGGTTTGGAAGGAAGAGTTAGCTACATTATTTTTGCAATATCATGTAGAAGAAAGAGAGGTTGTGGAGATTGCAGCACTGCACCTAGAGGGTGAAGCAGGAGATTGGTGGTTCAGTCACTTGTCAAACATGAAAGTGTTTGATTATGCAGATTTCATTCAGAGACTAAAGAATAAGTTTGGTAGAAACAAACAACATACATCTCACATAGAGACATATCCCATCATTGATGAGATATTACATGAAGAGCTCAAGGACAATGTCATCATTATCACATAGGAGGAGGAACCTCTTCCGGCACCACCAACTGGAGATGTACTTACATAAGGAGGAATATCACTTGCATCTTTGCAAGATGGTCTTAAGCTATTGAAATTTGGAGCCCCATGCATGAATGATGATATGCGTAAGAAGGAGGAGTAATATACCAGTGCTGGTACAGTTGAAGAGATGCAACCATCATCATTACCAGTATTTGGAGAGACCATTGCATCGGTTGAAGGAACTCTTGTAGATGTGCAAGATGTTCCCGAGACTCTGCTGATCCAAGGCCTGCAAATAATTTCATCTCATATTATTTCAGTACCTCTTATTGATATTTTTGAGACCATGCCATCAGGGCAAGTGCATAACCAAGGATTATATCACCTTGCTGATTTGGAGTATAAAATTATCACTGCAAAAAGGACCCTTGATTTGATCAAGGAGAAGATATATTTCTATCCCAGTTTGTCATGGTTGAGCTACACCCAACACTTTGTGTTGAATGCGGAGTTGCAAAAGATGGGAGGAGCATAGTCCTATTCAGTTCAGTGCCAGACTGTGAGTTTAGCATAGTATATGGCCATGAGACAACACATGTATCACCATGTAGATCTACAGTGCTATTGTTACACCATTTTTTGGTCATCTAACCTGTTACTATTAGATGGACCTAAGTACACCATGTAAGACCAATTTTACCCTAAGTAAAATTACTTTCGTTATGAAAAATAACTTAGTAAAACACCTTTATTATGTTGTTTATGGTCTAAATAGGAAACCCCATGAGGAAATATTAAATAAAAATATATTTGTTTAATTTTCCTCAAGGAATAATTAGCAACAATTTAATTTATATTCCTTGTCATATTTAACACAAAACAAGAAAATTAATTAGACAAATTATTATTTATCTTATTATTTTCTAGGAATAATTATTTAAACCTTATTTAAATAATATTCCTTTTTAAATTTGACTAAATCACTCATAAATAGTTAAATAAATCATTATTTATTTAATTATTACTCATCCACATCCTTAAAATGATACATAAATCATTTATTTATTTATTATTTACTAATAAATGGATTTGACCCAAGTCAAATTCCTTTTCCCTCCAACAAAAATAATGAAATATTCCATAAAAGTTGGATCTTCATTTGGTTAATAATATTTTAATTATGCACCAATATCTAGACTAACTCAATATTTTGTTATAAATAGAAGGGTTTTTCCATTCATTCATCACCTTTTGTTGACTAAGATCACTCTGGATCTATACTTTTGGTCTGACTTTGATCCACCATCATTGTCATATTTTTCTATCTTTTTGCGTGTGAGCTCCCTTTGAGTTCCTTTTTTGTCTAGGTTTCCTACACCATCAAGAGAGAGGAATTTTAGGTCTAAAGTGTTGAGGACATACAAGAGCCCATCCCATTGAGGAGAACTGGTAACATCCTTCTACTTTTTCCTCCCAGGTGCCCTCAATATAAAATTCATTCAACATATTCTTGTATTGTCTATTGGATGCATGGAGTAAATCTCGTTTTTATGTACTACTTAATGTCTTTTGATGCATAGATCTAGATTTTTGCAGCATTTATCTTGATCAACTAATTGCAGATCTGAAGATATATGCATCCATATTTTCTGTTAGGGTTGTTTGTTATGCACAACTAAAGTGGTATTTTTTCGTACACTTGCAATTAAGATTCATATTAACAGCTGTCACATAGTAGCAATGATGAGATGAGGGCCCCATTATTCTTGTAGTATTCTAAAGGTAGATTCACTCATGAAGCACTGGAGGGATAGATGATAGATGGTATACATCTTGTGATGGAGAGCACTTTCCATTTTCAAGATGAAGTTTCCTTGATGAGCATCTCACAGCTCAAGGAGGAGATTCTACCCACAACATGTATGGAGCCTTATGGGTTCCAATGGGCCATTGATGAGAGGATCTCATGGAGAGACCTCAATGGAGGTGCACTTCAACATTTCATGAAGTGAAAAGCTACTCAGATGGAGGATGTTGGTATTCTACATTAATAGGATACCAAGATTGATTATTCATCATCCACATTGGGACGCACGAATCCGGATGAGGATCAAGAGGTTACCAACCTTCTTGCAGATATATGATATTGGACAGCAAAAAGCATGGTTACGCTGGTTTCTTTTGGGTGAGTATGGATACTGCCCAACATCTCACATTTCCAAGATCCATGCCATGTATATCACTGATGACATGTAGCAATAGGAGGCATGGTAGCACTGGTTGTTCATGAGATATTTTGGACATCTCATGATGTATCTTATGTCCATGTATTTTATTTTGTTTGCGATATGTCTCATGTCTTTACATGTACTTTTGTTTGGGATGTATCTCATGTTCATGTATGTACTTGGGTTTGGGACATGGAATAAATCTCACATGATCTGGCAGACGAGAGCTTATTTGTATTGTTCTGATGAGACATTATACATGTCCATTATTATGTTTTGCTCCATGACTTGCATCATGATGATGTAATATTGTAGCAAGAATCCTTGTAGCTTTGGTTACTATTGGGAGAGCTTGGGCTGATTTCTCCCCATACATTTCATGATATTGATGGAGGATGGAAATAGGAGGCCTTATTTCATTGGCTTATGTTGGGATATTATGGTCATTGTACTTGGTATAATGATGATTGTTGGGTGCAGGAATTACACTTAAGCAAACTCCTCAACACTTAATTTGTCAACTCGGGGGATTCATAAACTTAGAGACGAATCATAGGAAATTCTAAAGATGGTATAAATCTTTGTAATGTAAATCCCTACTTTCTTTAAAGGAAAGATTGAAGAATCAAATCAAAAGAGAAAAAAGGCAACTTGAACCATCAAAATAATCTAAGACTGGAATGAGGAAATATGCATTTGCAAGAGAGAATTAAACATAAAAGGAAAACACTCCCACTAATAGTTGTTTAATATACTGAGTGTGTGCTTTCCCTTAGCAGAGACAGTTTAATAGTATCGTTAGATGGGCCCTTAAACCTGCTTCCTTAGAGATTTCCTTCTTGCATTAATCTGTCCTGCACAAGTGCAGGATCAGAGATTTATGTAGAAGGTATAAATAGTGTCTTTACTGAAGACTTTTTTTAATTCATGCAAGGGCTCAAACTTTTCAAGGTTCAAAGCACTTAGATCTTGTGGCAAGAAACTAGTTCCTGCACCAGATCAGAGCTTCCCGCACTTAGCTTTTAATCCTTAAAACAAGTGTTCAATTATTGCAAGTGCTATTTTTCTATCGAATAAAATTGCACACATAAAAGTGAATGTTTCTGATCTTAACAAAATGCAAAAATAAAGAAACAATCATTTATCCTGTCATAAGCTTTTAAAGAAAGAAATAAAGGTTGCAGAAAGTAGATTAAGAAAAATTTCTGCATCACACCAATGTTCACTGGTACAGGTTCATTTCTCCTACTTGGACCAAGTGGAAAACCAATTAAATAGAATTACGAGAAAAGGAAATATCACACCAATGTGCAATGGTGCAGGTTTGCTTCTCTTGCTTGTACCAGGCGAATGAAAGCCAGTCTAAAATCAAGTGTAGGAAAGTAAATTGCAAGGAAAGAAAATGTAACTACTTCACACGACGGATCCGTTTTCATGCAGATAGGAATACATGTGCTGAAAGTTAAATTGCACTTTAATAATATGAACACAAATTACAAGAAACAAAAATTGGGGTAAACGTGTTGGGTTGGTTGGGCCCTAGCCAACCAACACGTTTCCCTTTTAAGTTAAAATGCTGCTCAGTAAAATAGTCAATTCATCAGCTTAAAAATAGAAACACAATTTCTGAAACATGAGGCAGAAAAACCTTTTTATTGATTCATTAAGGAAAATACATGTGTATAATACAATGTCCAGCCCAGATTCAGGCGATAACAAATCAACCGGTTACCACCTATCAACTTTGCTCTAAAAACTCTGCTCCAAAATTCTCCTTAGTCCTATTTACACTTTACATTATATAGATCTGTTGGCCGAAGGCCAAAACAGATCATTCAACTAATTCATAACAAAATGTAGAATTTAGTTTCGGCCTTCAAGATAAGATGCTTTTGCAAAACTGCCCATAGCTAACTAGATTTCCCCCTTCACGGATTAGTCTCGGCTGCCTTTGAATCATTCGTTTTCGTGGCTGAAGTGGCTCAAGACGAGGCGGTGATAGAGGAGGTCAGATCTGTCATGAAGATCTATTATGCTGGAAATGGTGTAAGATCCGGTCCTGCACTAAGATCAGAAGTCATGGTAAGCACTCTAACCATCAAATAACCTTGGAGATATTGATATGTTATAGAAGTGATTTAAAAGTAAGAAATCATGTAATAAATATTTAATTAACGCTAAATTGAATTAAAAAATTAAGAACAAAGTTTTATACGAAATATGTCACCGTGCTTGGACTGGTGCAAGATGAGGGTGCATAAAGGAGGTAAAACAGAGGTAAATGGTTAAGATTTAGGAAGGGGAAAATGGTAAAAAGAGAGAAAATTAGGGGGCTAGCATCCTCCCATTCCTAAGCTATTGTGTGTCCTCACACAGCTCTTTACCTCTACCAAAAACCTTCAAAACTTTGAGCGTTCCAGCTCACTCCTGCTCTGGCGTACTATCGTTAGTCTGCAATGTTTCAGACTTCGTCTTTTTGTTGTTCTTAAATTTCTTCGTCACCTTTTTAATTCATATGTAACATTGCGAAGCACAGTATTTCCATACCCTGACTTCTCCTTTCTTCTTCTGGATCTTCACCGTGAATTCTTCTTTATTCTGTTCTTTTTCCTCCTGCGCTTTAGCTACAAGCTGCTCTAAGTTTTGCACTTGAAGCTCTAGCTCGACTATCTGAGCAACTGGAGCTACCAAGTCTTCTTCTTTTTCTATCTCAACAGGGGCTATGTTTTATTTAGGGACCTCAGTATCCCTCAAGGTTTCAGTAAATACTTCTTCTTCTTCTGGTTCTTCTTCTTCTTCTTGCTCTTCTGATTCTTCTTCTTCTTTCACTTCTTCCCGTTCTTATTCTTCTTCTTGCTCTTCCGGTTCTTCTTCTTCTTCCACTTCTTCCAATTCTTCTTCTTCTTATTTCTCTTCTGGTTCTTCTTCTTCTTACACTGGTGCAGGTGGAGATTCAACGTTCTGTGGGGACTGTGGTTCTGCACCAGGTTCTTCATTCTTTTTCTGGCCCTTAATAAAATCATGAAACATAGTGTCATCTTCAATTTCCACAGATTTTGCTGCGTTCGCAAGGAATAACAACAAATCTTCTTCTTCGGGGGTTTTTTCATGCACTGGTGGCATCGGAGGAGTTTCTTCAATAGGTGTACCCACTGTCTTCTATGTTTTTGGAGATGGGCCCTTTTCTTCTGTTGATTTCCCGGGTTGTTTCCTTTTTGCACTAGTGCAAGAAGGATTTTTATCTAGATGCTTCAGCAACTCCTTCCAGGTCATGCCCTTAATTTCCAATTGTTTCTGGACCAAGATTTTGATCATGCCATGGTGATATAATTTCTTATCGGCATGGTCCACCCGTGTGCCCTACACACTCTTGGCCATATTTTCTAAACTCTTAAGAAAAAGATAAGTGAAATCCATCCTCCACCGGACATGCCGACTGGGTTCAAAGTGTTGCAGCATCCTGAAATGATACATAAAGGTGAGGAAGTACTTTCCCTTTTAAGTCACGAATTTCTGGAGAATGAAAAGGAGGTCTCGCCACTGTCCCAGCACGGCACTCCATGGAACTCCTTTCTTCTAGTCTACCTTCATGTCCTTATCAATGATGAAACACTGCCAACGCTTCCTCTCAAGCTTCTGATTTTTAAAGTACTGCACACTAGTGTTTTGCAAGCCCGTCGTTGCTACTATTGATTTTTCCATGACTTTAAATTTCAGGGGCCCAATATTTACATAGCCGTTTTTAAAACTCTTTGAAAACTATAAGACCTCTTCACTGTTGTGCCCATCAAATTTATGCAAAAATGGAAGAAATCCCGAGTCTCGCAATAGTGCAAGACTATTGTGAAACTCGGCGGTCTGATCTACCTCACTGAGGGACGAAGGTTCACATCTAACAGGCGGCATCTCTGCCTTAACAGTTATGAACATTCAAAAAATTTTGCATGCACTACTAGAAAATTTGGCTCTTTATAGATAGGGATCCAACCGTCCACCATCTCTTCTGTCTTATCACTGATCCATTCGACCAAAATAGCCATAGATGCGCGACATGTTTAGAATCATGCGGGAATCGTACTTGCAGCGGCGTTTTTAACGGTTAAGTGAGGTAATCATTATAAGTGAAGGACATTTAGGATCATGGAAGAAAGGGTAATTATATCCAAGCAATGGTTAAACGTTTCCGCACTCCTTCATAATTCAAAAAACTTTAGCATTTATTAAAAAATGATCATGATTCTTAACTAAAAACACTTTGTACTTTAAATAATTTTCTCCTAGTTAATATGATAGCATAAGTACTCATCAAATAAGTGAAAAAGGTTTCTTGTAAACTTTTATGATGACCACTTCATATGACATATGCTCATGAAAAAACAAATTGTACTCTGCTTCTGTCAAGGTGCATGCTTGCACCGATCTGTTTACACCGCTTACTATGTTGTTCTGGTGGTACCATTCTGCTTGTATTATTATATAAGACGATATGCTTGCAATAGTGCAATCATATTGTCTAAAAAAGGAACAGAGAATTTATGTAAAATATAGGTTGGACTTATAACATAGCTTCCTCAACTGATATTGGAAATTTGCTTCGCCCTTTCTTGATGCTTCAGGGCATCTTTTTGCTCTTTTTGTATGAGATACTGCAATGAATTCATGAGGGAACAAAGAAGTGGGAAAGGGAAAATTTTCAGAATGGGAAGGAATTTTGTTACGGGGATTCTAGGAATAGTACCAAAAAGGGATAAACAGAAGTGGGTTAGGGAAAAATAAATTCAAGGGTAAAGTGGGATTTTTATGAAACGGGTAGGGTAAATTCAGAAGATTGTGGGAAGGTTAATCATTCCGGGATTTAAATAAGAAAATTAAGGGAATATTATGAAATGGGATATGAAGAAAGGCATAAAATTTTCTAGAAGGTATGCCTGCACTGGTGCAAGAAAAAATAATTGCAGCGAAAATTAAGTGTTACTTGAATAAAAATATGCATGCTAATTACCCCAATGTATAAAGGTTGGTCCTACTGAACCTACTTTTACTCGGTGGTCGATAGCATATCTAAAGATGAAGCAACATTCTCTTTTTATTAGAAAATTTTGATCTTCCTGCTAGCAAGCTGGTTTTCAGGTTGACCCTTCTGCAATCATGTCAGCGAACTGATTTTCACAATTACAGAAAAATATTTTCTTTTTACCTTTTTATAAAAAACTTTTTGTATTTTTTTTATTTTTATTTTATTTTTATTTTTTTAAGAGAAAGAAGGATTAATGTCTTCAAAAGGTTGGTATTACCATTTACCACTACAGTCCCGAATTGTTGTTGGACTTGTTGTGTAAAATATTTCTTGGCAAGTGGCGGAAAATGCTTCTTTAATCTATGTCCATTTACCAAGAATACTGAATTTTTTCCATCGATATTTTTAACTTATACTGCTCCATTCTCTAATACTTGGATCACTTCATAAGGTCCCTTCCAACATGTATGGAACTTCACTTTAAAAATTTTAAATATAGAGTCATAAAGGAGTACCCAATCACCTGGTTGGAACTGCTTTTTCTGAATAGTCTTGTCATGCCACCCTTTTCATTGCTACTAAATTAGGATGTTCTGCTGAACAAAAACTCTATGAAATTCATCTAACTCATTTAATTGGAGAAGACATTGTTGTTGTGCCTCAGAGAGATCTAGTCCTAACTTAACTATAGTTCTGAAAGTTTTGATCTGGAACTCAATTGGTAACAGAACCTGTTTGCCATATACCAGCTGATATGGTGTATGTCCCATGCTATTTCTCCAAGTGGTTCTGTATGCCCACAAAGCTTTTGGTAATCTTTCAACCCAATATTTTCGATGCATATTGACTGTCTTTGTAAGAATGGACTCAATCACTTTGTTTGTAGATTCCACCTGGCCATTTGCTTGCGGGTGATATGGCGTGGATTTCCTATGCCGGATCTTGTATTGCTCCATCACACCCTATAACATATTAGAAATAAAATTCATACCATTGTCAGAAACAATTTCTCTAGGCACACCAAATCTAGTAAATATTTCAGAAAAAATAAAATCAACAACAACTTTTTCTGTAGCAAAAGAAACAGCTTTAGCTTCTACCCATTTTGTAATGAAATATGTACAAACCAAAATATGATTTTTACTTAAGGATTTTGAATTTATTGGCCCTATAAAATCAATAGCCCATTTTTCAAATGGTTCAATCATAACTTGGGGGCATAAAGGAATTTCATTGGTTTGATTAGGCTAGCCCATTCGTTAACAGCTATCACATCGCCTGACATACTATTTGACATCCTTAAACAAGGAAGGAAAAAAGTAACCAGCACGTAATACTTTATATGTAGTCTGCTTATCCGCGAAGTGGCCTCCGTAAGGTTCATCATGAGAATATTTCAATATGTCAAACACTTCCTCCTCTATTACAAATTTATGGACAATCAGATCTGGACCAGTGTAAAAGAGATCTCCTTGAATCCAGGAATATGCAGCACTTTTCTGAATAATATTCTGCTTTTCATGAGCGGACAAGTGAGGTGGTGTTTTTCTAGTGACCAAATAGTTAGCAATATCAGCAAACCATGGAGAATCTATTGACATAGAAAAAATATGTTCATCTAGAAAATCATCATTAACAGGAGTTACTTCACCAATATTATCTAATCTAGAAAGAAAATTTGCTACAACATTAGATTTCCCTGGTCTATCAACAATAGTAATATTAAACTCCTGCAACAATAGCAACCACCTAGTCACTCTGCCACTTTTCAATGGTTTTTTCATCAAATATTTAATCGCGGAATGATCAGTATGTACAAATACTTCCTATCCTATAATATAGTGCCTGAACTTATTAATTGCAAAAATCATAGCTAAAAACTCTTTCTCTGTAACTGTATAATTCAATTCAGCGGAAGACAAATTCTTACTAATATAATAAATAGCATAGGATTGCTTATTTTCCTCTTTTCCTAGATATGCGCCAATAGCTAAATTTGAAGCATCAGAGGAAATGTGAAAAGGCAGGGACCAATTAGGACCTCACAAAACTGGTGCCTGTACCAAATTTTCCTTTAATGTTTCAAAAGACTATTGGCAAGCCGTGGACCAAGAAAATCGACTATCCTTAGCTAGAAGTCGGAAAAAAGGAGTAGCTATCTTCGAAAAATTTTCAATGAATCTTCTATAGTAACCAACATGTCCTAAAAAACCTCTTACTTCCCTTTGATTTTTGGGTGCAGGAAGATGCAAAATGATTTCAATCTTTGTCGGATCAACCTGGATACCTTTGTCAGAAATCAAATGGCCATGTACCACTCTTGCTTTACACATTAATCTACATTTATTTTCACTCAAATAAATATGAGCTTCTTAACAACGAAGAAGGAATTTCTCCATATTTTTGAGAGCTTCCTGAAAAGAATCACCAAACAGAGAAAAGTCATCCATATAAATTTCTACAATTTCTAGATTAGCAAAAATAGCTAGGACTACCCTTTGAAAGGTGGCTGAGGCATTACATGAACCAAAGGGAAGAACTTTGTAAGAAAATGTCCCCCATGGACATGTAAAAGTAGTTTTATCCTGATCTTTGGGTGAAATCTGTATCTGGTTATAGCCACTAAAGCCATCCAAAAAGGAGAAATATTTCTTTCCTAAAAGGGTATCAAGCACCTGGTTAATGAAAGGCAGAGGGAAGTAATATTTAAGAGTGGCTTTATTCAATTCTCAATAATCAATACAAATACAACATATTCCATCTTTCTTAGGTACCAGTACTAATGGAGAGACCCATTGACTGTCGGAAATAGGATAGATAGCACCGGCATCTAAGAGTTTTTGTACTTCTTCCTTCACAATATCTCTTAGAGCTGGATTCATTCTCCTTTGGGGTTGTCAGATAGGTCAGGTTCCTTCCTGAATATAGATATGATTTGTACAAGTTTCAGGAGGGATACCCTTCATATCTTCATAGCCCCAAGAAAAAGCACTAAGATGGTTTTGCAACAAATTCACAAGCTGCTCCTGCTGAGATGAGTCCAAATCTAAACTAATATGCAAGGATTTACCAGGGCTAATCTCAACAAGAGTGGTATTAGGCTCAGGATTACTCAAGGGAGTGGTCAAAGGTAGTGGTACAGAAGAATGAGAATCATGATTTTCTTGAAAATCTAGGCTAAAAATTTGGCTCAAAGGCTCATAATTAGGCATAGTGTCTAGATTATTCAGAAAATCTTGAATCTCATATTCTTGTGAAGACCCATTATAATGATGGATAAGGGAAATAGAATGAGTCTCCTCATCACTACTTTGATCCAACCATAAAGTATCTCAAAGGCCCTGAATGGATCTGGCAGGAGGGTATAAGGTAACTTTCTTCCTAGAATCTCCATGTGAAATACACATATCACCGGAATGACATCCAATATATGCATCGGTCGTAGCAAGCCATGGTCGACCCAAGATCAAGGGATGTCCTCCTACCGGGTTCTTTGGCTAAAGCACAATGAAATTAGTAGGATATTCCCAAGAATCTAATGATATGATCACATCGTCCAACACTCATTCTGGCTTAATTTTAGATCTATCTGCTAATTCAAGCATAGTGGGAGTAGGGAAAAGATGAGATAACCAAAGTTGATCCATGGTTTTCTTAGTCATGACATTAATGGCTACCCCCAGGTCTATAAGAACATTATAGACAAGGAAATTATCAATCTGAACTGAGACAATAGGGTTTCCGGGATTAGTATATTTTTCCATAGACACACATCCCATCATCAACTCTGCTGCCCTACAAACAAATTGAATGGTTCGGGGTTCCAATCTCTTCCTCCTAGGTTTCTTGAGACATAGTTCCTTAATAATCTTGGTACAAATGGGGATCTCTTTTATGGCTTGAAGAAAAGGTATCTTAATGAAAATATTTCAAAGCTCAGATGCCAAACTAGTCTCAGAAATAGGCTCACTCCTTTCCATTAATAGCCTCTCTGGGAAGGGAGGTTGGTTGGAAGAATATGGCAAGGATTCAGAGGGTAAGGGTTGCTTAGTGACAATTTTCAGATAATGGTTAAGAGTTTCCTCTTCTCCTTTCTCTTCAATGATCACCATAGGTTGCTTCTGATTTTTTGATGTTACAGTCCTTCCCAATCTTAATTGAATATCATGAACCCCAACTGGAATAGACTGGTATTCAAATGGTAAAGGTGGGTTTGTTACATAAATCATTTACATTGCTTTATTATTATTAGGATTGGGCATAGGTTGAGCAGGCAACTTAGGAGGTCAAAAGGGTGTAGGTAAAGGAAATGGTGGAGTGGACTAACTCGGAAGTTGATGCATTGAATAAGGTGCATGCATAGATGGATATGACTGCATAGGTGGCTGGTAGGAATATGGAGAATGAGTTGGCCCTCTCCAACCTTGTTGCCATGGTTGAGAAGGTTTCCCATGCTGATATTAATTCCCATACTTCCACTGCTGATGAGAGTTAGGATAATAATATGCATGTGAATTATAACCAAAATAGTGTGGAGAAAATTCAGAAGCCATACCTGTACCTATGTGAGGCCAATTCCTTCTTGCTCCCATAGCATTCAAGTATTCAGCTTCAGGTTGTCCCCCTATAAATACAACTTTAAGTCCTGGTATAGAGGGACATTTTTCTATAATATGGTCTTTTGCACAAACAGCACACTTATTAGTTTCTTTCAAATTAAGAGGACACTCTTTAGGAGGATGCTTGTCTCTACATTTAGGACAAAAAATACATAATGACTCTTGTTCCTTCATAAGTTTCTGTTAAGATTTTAAGGAGTCTAACTTTTTGGTAACAGTGTTCATTATATCGATTTTCATGTTTTCCATTTTATTTTCTAGTCCAATAATCATAGCATCAGTAGATTCAGTTTTTCTATTTCTATTTCGAGTTCCTCTATCGGATCTATACTGGTTTCTTGAAAATTTCCTGCATAATTCACAAATTTGATCAAAATTTTGCTGAGAAATATCACCTTGTCCTAAAAATTCAAATTATTTCTAGCATTATCAGTAATTCCTCTTAAGAAAAAGGTTCTAATAGTGTTGGGATCAAGCTTAAGTTTTGACCTTTGTAAAATATACAAAAATCTTTCCAAATAATCTTCAAGCATTTCATCATCATCTTGTATGATTATAAAAATTTCATCCTGCATGTCCCGGGTTTTTCAATATTATTGATATTTAGAAAAAAAAACTCTCTTCATCTGATCCCAAGAGGTTATGGTGTTTCCTCCTAACCCCATAAACCAGTGGAGAGCTGAGTCCTTGAGGGTAACATGAAATAATCTTAACTTCTGAGCCTCAGTTGCATAATCATAACTTATACACAAAATATCAAACTCAAATAGAAAAGAGTCAGGATCTTCATGAACTTTACCATGGAAATGAGGGAGAGTTGATGGTGGAATATTCTTCATTTGCGACACAATATAAGGATCCATAATTGGAAACACAAAATTGGATTGTACTTCACTTACCTGGTTGTCACCAGTCCCTTCCAAATGATATTATTGGTCCACCATTGTTCCCCTTTTACTTGTACCGCTCTTCATAGGTTGATCCACACCTGAGCTGTTATCACCATAATCCAGGTGGATTGTTCCTACGTGATGGGTTTGAATTGGATTGGGCTTCTTGCTGACAGAAGGAGACCCAATATGAAAAAAAAATTCAGAATTCCTTCGGCCCTTAGTGGGCTTCAAACCCTTACCTTTCCTAGGCATTCATTTCAAAAGGAAAGAAAAAAGAAAAATAAAAAACAACTTCTAAAAAATGCTGTCAGAAATAAATTAACACCAGTAAAATTCCTTTAAAAAACAACACTACTGAAATAAAGAAAAATTACCTCTATTGTATAATCAAAAAATTCTTACCAAATTAAATCGCCTCCCCGACAACGACGCCAAAATGTTGGGTGCAGGAATTACACTTAAGCAAACTCCTCAACATTTAATTTGTTAACCTGGGGGATTCGTAAAATTAGAGATGAAGCACAGGAAATTCCAGAGATTGTATGAATATTTCTAATGTAAATCCCTACTTTCTTTAAAGGAAAGATTGCAGAATCAAATCAAAAGAGAAAAAAGGCAACTTGCACAATAAAAATAATCTAAGACTGGAACGAGGAAATATGCATTTGCAAGAGAGAATTAAAGATAAAAGGAAATCACTCCCACTAATGGTTTTTTAATCTACTGAGTGTGTGTTTTCCCTTAGCAGATACACTTTAGTAGTCTCGTTAGATGGGCCCTTAAACCTGCTTCCTTAGAGATTTCCTTCTTGCATTAATCTGTCCTGCACTAGTGCAGGATCAGATATTTATGTAGAAGGTATAAATAGTGTACTAAAGGCTTTTTTTACTTCATGCAAGGGCTCGAAATTTTCAAGGTTCAAAGCACTCAGATCTTGTGGCAAGAAACTAGTTCCTGCACTAGATCAGAGCTTCCTACACTTAGCTTTTAATCCTTAAAACAAGTGTTCAATTATTGCAAGTACTAATTTTCTATCGAATCAAATTGCACACATAAAAGTGAATGTTTATGATCTTAACAAAATGCATAAATAAAGAAACAATCATTTATCTTTTCATAAGCTTTTAAAGAAAGAAAGAAAGGTTGTGAAAAGTAGATTAACAAAACTTGTTGCATCACACCAACGTGCATTAGTGCAGGTTCATTTCTCCTACTTGGACTAGGTAGAAAGCCAATTAAATAGAATTGCAGGAAAAGGAAATATCACACCAACGTGCACTGGTGCAGGTTTGTTTCTCCTACTTGTACCAGGCGGATGAAAGCCAATCTGAAATCAAGTGCAGGAAAGTAAATTGCAAGGAAAGAAAATGTAACTACTTCACACGACGGATCTGTTTTCATGCAGATAGGAATACATGTGTCGAAAGTTAAATCACACTTTAATAATATGAACACAAATTACAAGAAACAAAAATTGGGGTAAATGCGCTGGGTTGGCTGGGACCTATCCAACCAGCATGTCCCCTTTATTTTAAAACATTGCTCAGTAAAATAATCAATTCATCAGCTTAAAAACATAACACAATTTCTGAAACATGAGGCAGAAAAACATTTTTATTGATTCATTAAGGCAAATACATGCATTTAATACAATGTCCAGCCTAGATTTGGGTGATAACAAATCAACCGGTTACCGCCTATCAAATTTTCTCTAAAAAATCTGCTCCAAAATTCTCCTTGGTCCTATTTACAATTTACATTATATAGATCTGCTGGCCGAAGACCAAAACAGATCGTTCAACTAATTCATAACAAAATGCAGAATTTAGTTTCAGCCTTCAAGATAAGATGGTTTTGCAAAACTGCCTGTAGCTAACTAGCTTTCTCCCTTCACGGATTAGTCTCAGTTGCCTTTGAATCATTCGATGTCATGGCTGAAGTGGCTTAAGATGAGGCGATGATTGAGGAGGTCGGATCTGCCACGAAGATCTGTTGTGCTAGCAATGGTGCAAGATCCGGTCCTACACTAAGATCAGCGATCACGGTAAGCACTCTAACCATCAAATAAACTTGGAGATATCGATAAGTTACAAAAGTGATTTAAAAGTAAGAAATCATGTAATAAATATTTAATTAATGCTAAATTGAATTAAAACATGAATAATAAAGGTTTATACGAAATATGTCACCATGCTTGGACTGGTGTAAGATGAGGGTGCATAAAGGAGGTAAAATAGAGGTAAATGGTTAAGATTTAGGAAGGAGAAAATGGTAAAAAGAGAGAAAATTAGGGAGCTAACAATGATGTGATGGGGCATCAAGAGGCATTGCTGCGGTGGCTTATTTTGAGAGAGTACAACTCTCATATTTATATTGATGTCGATTTGGCATGGCAGCAAGAGGCATTGTTGTGGTGGCTTCTGTTATCCTCCTATATTCTATAGTATCACTAGATGACTATGGATTTTCTACAATCTATTGAAGATAGCATTTCTTGACTATCAGCTATCTTCAGAAATCTCACTGCCTTCATTATCTTTGTTTTTCCTAAATTCACTATCTTTCATTTTGCCTCTCCCAAGCACCCTCATGATCTTGAAATCCCATGTATTTTTCATAAAAACCCTCATTCTCGCCTTTTTCCCCTACCCAAAGACTCACTTTCATTTCTAAAAACCCCATTCGCCCCTCCCTTTTCATTCATTTCCCTTATTTTCTCAAAACAATGTAAAAAAAAATCTTTTTACATTGTTTTAAGACCAAATTTTTATTTTTATTCGGGACCCATTTCTTTTAATTATACCCTGTTTTAATTAAATAAACCCAACCCCTTTGATATTATACCCCGCCTCCTTTTCATATTAAAACCTGTGTTTTAATAAACCAAACCCCCTATGTTTTTAACCGTCCCGCACTTCGTTAAACCCTGTCATATAACCCTACCCTCCACCTTATAATAAGCACATCTGCTTATTATTTAACCCCCGACCCCACTTTATAAATGACCCCCCACCATACATTCTACCTTCTGCCACATAACCTCTGGGCCCCACCGTCTAGACTTGCTCGTTGCTTCGTCTATCCTCGACCACCATTGATCTCGCACCCCCCCGATCCAACGACCCACACACCATGTCACACATCCAACTTCGTGGGTGATAAAACACTCAAATCTCGTGAAATGGGCGGTATTCACCCTTGTACCTCTTTCCACATGGCACCCTTTCTGTGGCATCATGTCCCTCCACCCAAAACCATTCACCGCCCTCACTCCGTTCGATAAACCACCTTCCATCTTATCTTGAAACCACTAATCCATTCTGATGTATAACCCCTGTGCCTTTTCGATAAACCCTGATCCACCACTAAATCCTTTGCAAACTCTCCAAAAAGACCCGATAGGCCCAAAAAAACGCAAAAAATCCATAAACGCAGGATTTTAAATTAACAGTTGATTTTAATGTGTAGGTGGCTGAGGTATCAATGCATAAAATTCATTTCTGAGGTCCCAAAATTTTTCAAAAAGGCTCCTTGGGTGACAATCCAGCAAGTTTGTTCATCAAGAGAACCACGAGCATTGGATTAAAGCATAAACACCAATGGATCATGACCATTCATGGTCATTTAAAAGCACCAAAGCAGAAAAAGGTGCTTCAATGCGCAACAAATACAGACAGAGATATAGGCAAATGAAGAAACACAGTCAGAGGAAGGGTTAAAGGGTTAATCACAGATCAGAGATAAAATCAGAGTTAAGGAGAAGATAGTAAGATAGACAGCAAAGCTAAATCAGAGGTTTAAAGGATAAATCAAAGGCATATTAACACAGAAGACAAATTCGAATGCTAAAAGAAAAGCAACAATTACTTCTCATAAAAACTTTGGACACCTACAACTTGTTTCACTCAAATAAAGGCAACCACGGTTATTGAAACAGTTAGAGATATTTCATTTACTTTACAATTAACTCAGTTAGCGAAAAAATATCCCAAAATTTAGCAATTATTGAAATGCATATTACAAGTATAACTAAAGAAAACTGCAAAATATTTCATTTTATTTAGTGATTTATTTCATTTAGTTTTCAGTTAGCTTATTTAGCTAAAAAATAATGGAAAGCAGAAGGAAAACATTGACAAAGAAGAAATAATGCACAAAATGGAAAGCAAAAGGAAAACGTTGAAAAAGAAGAATAGCTTCACCATTAACATAGTTCAAGAATCCTGTGAACGTGCTTGTATTACTGATGTCCAAAATAGTTACAATACCCCAATAAAATAATCTCTGCAACTCAAAGTTTGATCTAATCTAGCCTAGAAGCTCAATCCAGCAATCAGGCATCTAATCAGCTAACCAACCAACACTAAAAATGAATAATACATGCAGTATTTATCTGCAAAATGAGGAGGTGATCTCAAGCTAGGGTTTCATATTTGTATTTATTACAGAGTTAATGCATTTTGACCTTTGAGACCATGCAGGGCCCAAGGCAAAATATCTGTGACTAACTCACTGTAATGATAACTTCTAATTTAACTATTGAGCTAAATTTTGGGATATTTTGGCCTAACTGAGCTAACTGCAAACTAAATGAAATAAATCACTAAAGAAAATGAAATATTTAGTTTTATTTATTTTTGAGCTAACTAAGCTAATTGAGATAACTATTGAGCTAACTGAGCTACTAGGCTAGATTAGATCAAACTTTGAGTTGCAAAGATTATTGAATTGGAGTATTGTAACTGTTTTGGACATAAGTAATACAAGCATGTTCACAGGATTCTTGAGCTATGTTAATTTTGAATTTATTCTTCTTTGTCAATGTTTTCCTTCTACTTTCCATTTTGTCCATTATTTCTCTGATAAAAGAAAAGAAAATTTAGATTAAGATATGTTGTCTTGGCACCTTAAGTCCATCTAATTTCTTTCATTTTCATGTTTTCTTCTACAAGGTCTGATTAGAGAATTCTTAATTTCTCTATAGTTCCACCTAGCTTGTTTCCTTGGAAATGATTTAGTAGAGTCCAACCAAAGAAGTTTATGGTTTTCCCTGTCCTTTGGTCTTGCTTGAAATGTTATTTTTACAGCTTTATTTGAAGTTTACTTAAAAGATTCTAGCAAAAGAAGTCTATGGTTATCCCTATCCTTTGGTTTGTCTTAAATTGTTGCTTTGAAGGTATTTTAGTAGTTTGATTAAAGAAGACAGGTGTATCTTGCTCTTTAGTTTCACTCATTGTTATCTTGAATGTTTTCTTTGTTTGAAATTAATTCCAAGATTGCTAGATTGTTGTCTTAAGGTTTTCTTACTAGATTCTGGCCAAAGAAGTCTATGGTTTGCCATGTGCTTTGGTTTTTCTTAAACAATTACCTAAAAGGATTTTCTTGTTGAATTAGAGTTAAAGGATTCTTAACTGACCTTTAGTTTTTCTGATTTCACAACTTATTGTCATTTCATATTTCATCTAATCTAAGAGATCCACTTGATATAGTTAGATTTCCCTATGAAAACCCTTATAGAGTTGATGAACCATTAAATCCTTTTATGACTCCATAGTCCAATGGATTAATGCTTCCCACAGTCTATCTATTCAACTAAAACACCCAAGCACTTAATCACACAATCAATTAATAAACCAAACAAAACAAATAGTCCTAGAACTTCATAACTAGCCTAAAATTAGAAAAAAAAAGCATAAAGATATATCATTTACAAACACATACATAGAGAGAGCCCTATCTGAGTCCAGGAAGGCTAGGTCCTTGGACTCTAAAGTGGTTTGATGTGGTTCCCTGCAGAGTTGTTCTTTCCAATATTTTAAATCATGAGGAGCCAAAATAGTGGCGACCATACTAGGGATATGAGTTATTAAATAGATTAATATTACCTCAAGAACTCAGAAAACCCCTTCAAATTTAGATGAATCAAGTGTTAGCCAAGAATGGTATTTGGTTGCTGATGGTGGACAACAACTAGCCTCAAAACAATTAAAAATTCTCCACCTGGTGAGTCCACTAGTTTTCAGTAGGCTTGCTAACTCCACTGGTTTTCTACACACTCCACTAGGAAATTATTGAGAAATCTTGATATCATTAAACCTCAAAGGAACCCAGTCAAGAATACTTTGTGGATTAAGTATTTATTTCACAGATTGGTTTGTTTTTCAAAACTGTTATAAACTCTCAACGTCTCTGAATTTTGGGTCCAAAATCTAGCTTCTAGAAGAATTTGCACCAGATCCCATCTTGACCCAAGCCCTCCTGTAATAGTTTACAATCCTGAAAGAATCCTTAGGAAATATCCTAGATCCAAAATTCCAATTGTTACCAGACCTATCCACAAAGCAAGTTCCCTACCTGAAAACCTTAAAGACTTGCAGAATATCCTCTCTGACCCACCCCTAGAACAAAGCTCATCTAGGACTAGATCTCATAGTTCGATAAGCAAGAAAATTTTAGACCCATCCATCTTACAGCAGAATCCTGTTGTAATAACTTTAACCCCCATTCATACACCCATTGTTCACCTTCCTCCATTTAACCCTTTACCTCCTCTGGTAAACCCTCCACTTATTAACCTTCCTTTGTTTCCCCAACTACCAACCATGGCAACATGGTATGCCCCATTAGTTATACCATTGCCCTTAGCTGTTCTACCATAGGACTATCAGTCCAATATTCCTTTATATGCTATGAGTAGTTCTATAACTGCTCAAGTACATGTGGATAGAACGAATGACTATTTTGACGGACAAGAAATAGATGATGAGACTGTTAAACTAAGTTGTTTGCACAAAGTTTAGGGGGAGAAGCAAGAAAATGGTTCAAAATCTTATCCCCTAATAGCATCAATAACCTACCTTGCTCTTCATCAAGCATTCATAAATAAATGGGAGATAAAGAAAAATCCTCTTCAAATCCTGTCAGAGTATGAGAACCTCAAAAGGAATGCAGGAGAAAGTGTTCAAGATTAGTGCACTAGGTTCAACAACATATATAATGCACTTCATTCTCACATGAAACCCCCACAGGGTTTAGCCCTAGTGAAATTCCCAGATGGTTTTGATCCAGAGATGGCTTATCAATTAAGAGAAAGATAACCCTTACATTAGAAGACATGAAAAGGGGATCAGTAAGTGTAGAAGCCAATCTGGTTGCCAAAAGGGCCAAAATGAGAATTGAATGAGGGTCACATAAAAGAAAGAACCTATGGCCTCATAATCTAATACTAATATTGATAACCTTGTTAGAAATATGGAAAGGATGTTGGAGATAATAAACGTAAATGAGGGAGGTTCCCCTAGAGAAAACCAAACAACTCCTCAAAACAGAAATCAAAACTAGAACCAAAACCAAAACTTTAGGAGAAATCCCCCTCAAATAAGACAAAGAGGATCTGACTAGAAAATCAGGCCTCCTTTCCAAGAAAACTATGTTGATGAGGATGAGGGGGTGATTGAAGAAACAAAGGAAAGTCATATCAATCTAATGGGAGTAAATAATGAGGATATTGTTTTCCTCACTAAGGAAGAACAAGGCATATTTGCACAAAATGAGGAAGAAAGTCTAGAATATAAAGATTATAAACAAGGCTTTGAAAATGCCATCATGGAAGTACATAGATAGTATGACCTCAGAAGTAAGAAAACCCAAGATACTCCCAAGAGAAAGAACTATTTCTGCTAGGAAGATCCCTGAAAATATTCCAAAAAATATAGCAGAAAATCCAAACATAATTGCTGAAAGTTATTATAGAAGTAAAAAAAAATAAAACCAATATAGTGGTGACCAAAGCAGCTACAAAAATCCAGCTAGTGGCTCTAACAAAATTGTTTTAACTCGGACTCCAAATAAAAATCAACACAGTGTAATTGCTGTAAAAACAGTGTCTGATAAAACTGATTTGAACCTTTCAAAAACAAAGACACCTTTCAGTATTGAGAATGAAATTGCCAAGATAAAAATCTCCATACCTCTTACTGAATTAGTTACTCAAGATGTGTACAGAACCCAAGTTTTGAAAGCTTGAAACATATGAGAAAATGTTGATTCTATAAATTTAAATGATGACAAACCTGAACTTTTGTTTGGACCAGAAGTAGAAGGTAAATTTCAAGAGGGAGGTGTCCCTCCATTTTATGTCAGCTTGAATATCCATGACAAGATCCTTCACAATGCCATGTTATACTCAGGTGCTTCCCATAACCTCATGCCAAAGGTAGTAATGGAAAGACTAGGCCTTGAGATAACTAGACCATACAAATATTTGTACTCTTTTGATTCTAGTAGAGTCAAATTTTTAGGCCTAATCAAATATCTCTGTGTTAATCTGGAAAAAATACCATAGAAGAGCCTAGTAATGGATATTGTAGTGGATAAAATCCCTCCCAAATATGGCATGCTCCTATCATGCTCATGGGGAGCTAAGCTTCAAGGTACCCTCCAAATGGACATGACCTATGCGACCATACCTGTTTTTAGTCAACCAAGAAGACTATATAGGGAAACTCATATAAAATACATGGTTAGTAGTCAAGAGAAGCCAAATAAATCACCTCTTTATTCTACTTACACTGACCATGATTCATTTATCCTTTACAATGATGAAAACATTAATGACCAAGTAGCAGAAAATGAGAAAACAACTGATGAAGAAGAAGAAAAAGAGAAGGGACAGTCAGAATAGTTAGGCCAAACAGAAAATGAAAAACATAGTGAAAACCACATTGACCAACATGTTAGAAAATTAAATATTACAGAGAAATGCAACACATAAAATATGCGGAAAATAAAATCACACAAAACACATAAAACTAGAGAGACACAGATATACGTGGTTCACCCAGTTTGGGCTACGTCCACCCCGAATAGCCAGTCCTTCCTTTCTATTATCCAACAAAACATGAATCGAAAAAACCTACAGCAGATCCACTATAATATCCTTTTTTCTCTCTCACAGTCTCCCTCTCTGTTTCTCGCTCTCAGAATACACATACAATGCACAACCGCAATACAATTCCCTCATAAAAGCGACGGGTTGCCTTCTAGGGAAAAAACCCTAATCTAAGCATAACTTCTACTGTCACATCATTTGCCTAATGAACGGCCCAGATTGACTAGAAATTACTATACTTTTACAAGGAAATTTTACATCTGTTTTTAGCTTCGGGGGTGCTACCCCCGAAAACCCCTGCCAGGGGGGGCTTCGAAAAGCGCTGCCCGCCCCCCCTGGACCCCCCACGACAGTGATTAATTACGGGCGGCGTTGCCACCACTTTTAAGGTACAGGGGTCCAATGTTGTGATACAAAGTAAACAAGATAATCAAGCTCCACACCCAACACAACATAATAATGGTAAATCTGAAATTGAACCTCTTTGAAGCATGAAATTTGATGGGTTTTGTGGCAAAACTGGTTCAAGACCAAGTGTTTAGGTATATAACACTGAAAAAAAATCATGCAGAAGGCCACTCATATAAAATTAACTTTCAATGTACAAATAACATAGCAGAATATGAGGCAGTCCTTCTAGGGCTACAATTACTCAAGAAAATAGGATCCAAAAGGATTTTTGTCCATCGAGATTCTGAGCTAGTCATTAGGAAAATTAAGGGAGAGTATTCAGCTAAGCATCTGTTGTGTAACCATCTCCAAAAATAGAAGAAAAGAGATATCAATGCCTTAGAAATAAGCCACTTCAAGGGGGAAACCTCCAATACATTACATAAATGAACAATTCTTGGATGATATAATTTACAAAACCTCCTTTCTATATATAGAAGTCCATGTGGCCATAATGTAATCCTAGTGGGCCACAATGTAATCCTAGCCGACCTAGAAATAATAATTTAAGGGCACAATAATAACAAAATGGGGGTTACAAGGGTAATAAGAACAATAAAGGGGTTACACTAATAACAATAAGGGACTATACTGGTAATATAGGGACCTAACATGCCCCTCTCCTTCAAAAAAGTGTTGTCCTAAATGCTTGAGTAGCTCTGGGTGCTTCAGTATAAACTTCTCATCCTCCCATGTAGAATCTTCAGTGGATAAGTTCTTCCACTTGATGAGATACTCTGAAATTGATCGATTCCGTAGCTGTCGAGTTATTGTTTCCATGACTGCTTCAGGTTCCAATATGTCTTTTCCTTCCTCATCAAGTTTTGGAAATATTGTTTGAACTGGAAGATTTTCACCTATAACCTTTTTTAAGCATGAGACATGGAAAACTGGATGCACTCGCGAAGAAGCAGGAAGCTCCAATTTGTATGCCATAGTACCAATCTTTTGCAACACCTTGTAAGGACCATAGTACTTTGGCGATAATTTATTATCCTTCTTAGCTTGCTTGAGGGACATTTTTTTGTATGGTTGTAGCCGTAAAAATACCCAATCTCCTACATCAAAACATCTCTCGCTGCGATGTTGATCTGCCTGTTGTTTCATTCGATTTTGTGCCAAATTTAGTTTATCCTTTAAGAGTTGGAGAACTTATTGCTGATGCTCGATGTGATCTTCCACTGCTTGAACCTTCGAATTTTCCCTTAAAGATGATGTGATAGATGGTGGATGATATCCATAAAGTGCCATAAATGGGGTCATCTTTGCTGCAGTATGGAAGGAAGTGTTATACCACCATTCAGTGAGACCACTTGACCCATTGTGCTTGTTTATCAGATACAAAACAACGAAGATATCATTCCAAACATTTATTTACTATCTCAGTTTGACCATCAGATTGAGGATGATAAGATGAGCTATGAGCTAATTGAGTACCCAAACAAGAAAATAACTCTGTCCAAAAATTTCCAGTAAAAATGGGATCTCTGTCACTCACGATAACCCTTGGGCTTCCATGTAGCTTTTGAATTCTGTCCATAAACGTAGTAGCAACTGTACTTGCTTTAAATGGATGAGATAATGCACAAAAGTGTGCATACTTGGTAAGTCTATCAACTACCACCATGATGACACTCTTTCCTTCAGCTTTAGGTAAACCTGTGATAAAATCCATTGAAATCCCCTCCCAACATTTACTTGGAATGGATAAAGGTTGTAGAAGACCCGGGGTCTTAATTGTCTCAACTTTATTCTGCTGGAAAACCAAAAATTCCACCACAAAATTTTGAATATCAGATTTAAGGCCATCCCAAAAAAATTATTTCTTCACCCTGTGGTAAGTTTTTAAAAATCCTAAGTGTCCTCCTAAAGGAGAAGTGTGCAATTCCAGAAGAATATTTTGTTTTAGTTGGGAATTATTACAAAGATATAAGCGATCTTTGTACCATAAGGAATCATTTTTCCAACTAAATTTATTAGATGTACTAGAATCTTGCTGCAACTTTTGAATGAGTGCCCATACATCTTTGTCCTTCTTCCATTCATCTCTTGCTTCGGTTATCCAATTTGGTTGGATAATATAAATGGCACAAAGCAATGCTTCCACCTCTTCATTCTTTCTTAAGAGTGCATCTGCAACAACATTAAGCTTTCCTTTTTTATAGATTATTTCAAATTCATAACCCAACATCTTTGTGACCCATTTTTGCTACTCTTCGGAAGATAGTCTTTGTTCCAAAAAGTGTGTAAGACTATCATGATCAGTTTTTACCTTGAAGTGTCTTCCCATTAGGTAAGTTCTCCATTTCTTTAGTGCATGCAGTATTGCTAACATTTCCTTCTCATAAATAGGTTTCTGTAAATACTTTCCTTTGATTGGACGACTTTCAAAAGAAATGGGTCTTCCTTCCTGCATTAAAACAGCACCAATTCCATTTCATGAGGCATCACATTCCACAATAAAGGCTTTTGTGAAGTCTGGCGTAGCTAAGGCCGGTGCTAGACACAATGCCTCTTTAAGATGTTCAAAGGCCTTAGTTGCTTCAGGAGTCCATGAAAATGCATCTTTCTTCAATAATGTTGTTAGAGGTGCTGCTATTCTCCCATAATTCTTAACAAACTTGCGATAATACCTGGTTAACCCGAGAAATCCTCGCAACTGCTTTATGGTTGTGGGGACTTTCCATTCCTTAATGGCTTTAATTTTGTTAGGGTCTACTTTAACACCCTCGTGAGATACAATATGACCCGGATATTCCACCTCTTGTACTCCAAAGAAACATTTGGATGTTTTTGCATATAATTGTTTCTCCTGCAATAGTTTGAGCACCCTGTCAACATGTTGAACATGATCCTTCCAAGACCTGCTGTAGATTAGTATATCATCAAAAAATACTAGCACAAATTTCCTAAGGAAGGGTTTGAAAATGGAATTCATCAACCCTTGAAATGTAGAAGGTGCATTGGTAAGGCCAAAAGGCATGACCAAAAATTCATAATGACCCTCATGAGTTCAAAATGTTGTTTTTGGAATATCTTGAGTCTTCATTCTAATTTGATGATATCCTGAACGAAGATCCAACTTGGTAAAATAAATTTCTCCATGTAATTCATCCAATAATTCATCAATCACAGGAATGGGAAATTTATCTTTAATGGTGAGCTTATTGAGCTCCCTATAATCCGGACACATTCGCCATGATCCATCCTTCTTGTGTACCAATACTATAGGAGAAGAGAAAGAACTTTGACTAGGTTGAATTATACCCGCCTCTAACATTTCTGCAATCATACGTTCAATTTCGCTCTTTTGGAAGTAAGGATATCTATAAGGCCTGATGTTTGGAGGAACATTTTCTGGAATCAAATGAATAGCATGATCATGATCACGAATAGGTGGGAGTCCTTTGGGAGTTTCAAACACCTTGGAATGATTGTCCAAGACTTGTTGGAGATCTGCAGAAATAGATGATTTTGATGTTGGAACTTCTAGTGAGCATAATTGTGAAATTACACCTCGTTGTTCTTTCTTTAGAAGCTTTGTCATGACATTAGAGCTTATTATCTTTCCCAACATCCCTGAAATAACCCGTAATTCGACTTCCTTTCCTTCTGAAAAAAATTTCAAGAAAATTTCTTGAAAATTAAAAGCTACCGTCCCCAAAGATTGTAACCATTGTACTCCTGGTACAACATCAACACCTCCCATAGGAATGGAAAGCATTGGACTAGTCAATACATATTCCCCCATGGTTAGCTTGATATTATGGCATTTTCGAGAGCAATTTATAGTTCCTCCATTTTCCACCATCACTTGACTTTCAGGTGTTGGGTATAGGAAACAATTTAATTCCTTTGCTACCTTGCAATGAATAAAATTATGGGTGCTACCTAAATCAATAAACACTATTACCTTTTTCTTATTGATATGTCCTTCTATCTTGAGAGTTTGGGGAGTGGTAATGTCTACCAGTGAATTACACGATATGGTTGGATTCATTTATTCCTCTTCTAGGGTTGGTTCCTGGTGTATATCCTCTTCTTGTTCATTTTCTTCTTCCTCTTCACAATCTATGTAAAATAATTTCTTCTCAGCAAACTTATGACCTTTAGTGTATTTGCTATCACAACTATAGCAAAGCCCTTTTGCTCTTTTTTCTTCCAATTGTTGTGGTGTCAACCTTGTAGGTTGTGGAAATCTAGGCGTAGCAACACTTCCTTCTTTATAGAATTGAGTGGTAGGCTTACTTGTTGCCATAATTTTACATTCAACTTTTCTTGCCAACCTGAATGCCTTCTCCAATGAATCAGGTTCCAGAACGCGAACTTCATGTTGAATGTTATCCTTTAAAGTGCCTATGAAGAGATCAATCCTGTGTTCCTCTGGAATATCGGTTACCCTTATATTCAATTTTTGGAAGTCCTCAATGTGCTGCCCCACTAAACCCTTTTGTTTGAGATTTATCAATTGGCTAAAGAAGGTGTTTCTCTTTGTATCCTCATAATGTGCTATCATTTCCTCCATAAAAATTGACCAAGTGACAATTTTTTTACGGGAGCAAAGCCATCGATACCATACAAATGCACTTTTTTCTAAATGTAAAGTTTCAATGCATACCTTTTGTGTGTTTTTCACATTATGGAG
Source organism: Pinus albicaulis (assembly GCA_034641835.2). NCBI lineage: Eukaryota > Viridiplantae > Streptophyta > Pinopsida > Pinales > Pinaceae > Pinus > Pinus albicaulis. Next base: position 62,637,209 of record CM076578.1, on the reverse strand, counting down.
ATCAAAATATTGCTCCATCTGTAGTATCCATGTTACAGGATCCTTGCCATCAAAATTCCTCATATCCATTTTTGGAATATGGTGGTTCTTCCCGCAAACATTAGAGTTTATGAAATCACAATTAACATTTATTTTGTTCTCATCATGAGTTTCGTCTACTATCTTTTCACCATTAGGAAACATTTCTTGTATCAACTTTGTCAAACCTTCTATGCCTGCTTTTAGATCATTCTTCATGTTTTCCATTTTAGATTCCATGCCAGCTTCCATGTCATCTATCTTTGATTCCATGTATTTCTTCAAACCATCCATATTATTATTCACACCATCCATCTTTGCTTCCACGCCTTTCTTCAAAACTTCCATTTCATTTCTTGCTGCTCTTTGCGAGAGCGAAATTTGGGGCATTTGCTCTTGTAATTTTGATAGATCATGTTGCAATTATTCATCTTCATGAGTCATAGTAGAGCCTTCTGAAGGCTTAATGGGTGTTGAATTATTTTTACGGGGAATTTTTTAGAACCCAATACTGATATCTATTCTACAATATGCCCTTGGAATCAATTCAAATTGATTTTTCGAACAAGACTTATGCAATTCGGAAAAAAATACACACCTTTTTCTTGCTTTCGAGGAGCTCGATATTGAAATTTGATTATCTATGTGATTGAAGCTCTTCAATATCTGAAATTCAGCACTGACGTAGCCCTATGAATTATATTTTGAATGCCACAGGTCTGACCTGATTTTGATTCTCCAAGACAAAGTTATGTCCAATCTCCCACAATGACCTAATTATGGACTAGTTCAATAGAGTGAACTTGTACGACTTACCATGTGTCACTGTTTCATCCTTCACCTCTGAAATTGATATCCAAGAAACCAAGGTCCGTGTGCTTGTGACCACTTTTTACAGCACTCCAATCCGATGCTCAGAGGGAGAGTTATTGAAATTTTCCCACGATCACCTATTTGAGATGAAATTCGAGAGCCTGAAAAAGCACCATCTTCCACAGATCATATCTCCAAAAATATTGTGAATCAAAATCTGAAATTTTTTTCTGAGTTTCCCCAAGATTTCAGCTTCGCACCCTAAAAATTTCAGATTCTGAACCTTCGTAGAAAAACATTTATAGCACAAATTCCACGATGACCTGTTTAGGAGCCTGAAAAAAGACCTAACGTCCACAGATCATATCTCCGAAAATATTGCGAACCAAGCTCTGAAATTTTTAGAAGATCTTCCTCGGGATTTCAGCTTTGCACCCTAAAAATTTTAGCTTCTGAAACTACGTAAAAAAAACATTATAGTGAAAATTCCATGATGACCTGTTTGGAGTAGCGAAACCCTAGAATCCAAAGATCTGATTCCAAATTTTGTGTAACCAGCTCCAAAAATAGAAGAAAGAAGATATCAACACCTTAAAAATAAGCCACTTTGAGGGGGAAACCTCCAATACATTACATAAATGAAAAATTATTGGATGATACAATTTAAAACACCTCCTTTCTATATATAGGAGTCCATGTGGCCATAATGTAATCCTAGTGGGCCACAATGTAATCCTAGCCGACCTAACAATAATAATTTAAGGGCACAATAATAACAAAATGGGGGTTACAAGGGTACAATAATAACAATAAATGGGTTACATTAATAACAATAAGGGACTATAATGGTAATATAGGGACCTAACAGCATCCTAGATTAAGAGCATATAGGAATTATGTCCTTGACCTCCTAAAAACCTTCCAAGAATATAACCTTGCCTTTGTCCCAAGAAATCAAAACATCCTTGCCAACAGTATAGCCTTTGCAGCTAGTACTTGTGAAAAACCTTATCATAACAAAAAATACATAGTGCAAGTCAAATATAGACCAGCAGTCCCTGATAACATAAATTATTGGCAAGTTTTTGAAGGAGATAAACATATTGAGGATTTCCTGCAGTCCAAAAATGAGTTTGAAATGCCAAATTCAAACTCAGATCATGAAGAAGATTTCTCTGCTAAGGAAAAAACTTGCAAAGAAGAACCTCCTGATCAGGCTGATATAAATCTGTTAGGAAAAGAACACCCACATGAAACAGAGCTGTGTGCAGACCCAGAAAAAGAAGATTTTGAAGTGTTGCAATCCAGAGATAATACTTTGCCAAAGGGAATAGTTCCTCTAGAATAATTTTTTGACTTAAGTGATGTTGCTAAGAAGCCAAAGATAGAATCTACTGAAGCTAAAGTAGAAGAATGAAATATAGGCAGTGAACAGGAGCCCAAAATGATAAAACTGTCAAAAACACTGCCAAATCATATACAACAGAAATATCTTGAGATTTTTAGAGAATTTAGTGATGTGTTTGCGTGGAGCTATGAATACCTGAAGACCTATGATACTGGGATCATCCAGCATAAGATCCCTCTCAAAGAAAACCAGAAGCTCTTCAAATAGAAATTGTGCAGAATAAAACCTATACAATTGCCACTACTTGAGAAAGAAATAAAGAAAATGTATGTTGCTAGAATAATAGTCCCTCTGAGATACTCAGAATGGGTTTTAAATCTTGTATTTGTGAGGAAGAAAATAGGAGAAATTAGGCTATGCATAGACTTCAAAAATTTAAACAAAGCCTCCTTGAAGGACAACTACCCTTTACCAAAAATGGATCACATTTTACAAAGGATAGTAGGCTCCAAAGGAATTTATCTTCTACATGGATTTTTAGGGTACAATCAAGTGCTGGTACACCCAGATTCAACACAAGACAACTTTCACTACACCTTGGGGCAGATTCATGTATGTTAGAATGCCTTTTGGGTTAATGAATGCTGGGGCTACTTTCCAAAGAGCAATGGATATTGCTTTCTCAAAAGAAATATGTTACTTCATTGTGATATACCTTGATGAAATCACAGTCTGCTAAAAAATTGATGAAGAACACCTAGCTCACTTACGAAAAGTCTTTGAAAAGTGCAAAAAGTATGGTCTATCTTTCAATCCCAAGAAAACCTTCTTTTTCCTTCATGAAGGTAAGATTTTAGGCCACATCATATCTGAATAAGGGATTAAGATTGACCCAAAAAGGATTGAGGGAATATTTTAAATCAATCACCCAAGAAACATCAAAGAGCTGCATTCTTTCATTGGAAAGATAAATTTCTTGGCAAGGTTCATACCAAACCTTGTAGAACTCCTAAGAAACATTACTAACATGCTGAAAAGAGAAACAGGAGTCAGATGGACCATAGAAGCAAAGAAATCCTTTGTCTTGGTGAAGCAAACACTTACATAAACACCAGTTCTAATCAGCCCTGATTTTACCAAAGGTTTCTTCATATTCTCCTTTGCATCACAACACATAGTTGATGTTGTCTTACTGCAGAAAAAATATAAAAGGACATAAGTAGCCCATAGCATTTTTCAGCAAGGCATTAAGAGATGCACCTCTGAAATATAAAATAATGGAAAAACAGGATTTTTCCTTAATCAAGGCATTGAAGGATTTCAGAGTATACATTTTTCACTCACACATCATTGCATTTGTGCATCACATAGTGGTTAAAGATATCTTGACACAAGATCCTGGTGTCAAAAGAGGCAAGTGGATTGTTTTCATATTACAATATGATCTATAAATCAAGCCCACCAAGCTAATCAAATGGAAAGGAATGGCTAAATGCATGGCTGAAACAAATTTTCAAGCACTTGACATCAATATGATTAATGCATTGGATGACCAAGAGGAGAGGGAAACTCCACCTATTGAGGAAAAATTTATGAACTCATCTTACTATGCTGATATATTATATGTGATTTTTAATCTGAATGTTCCTCCTGGTTTGTCCAAAACAAAGGCCAGATTTTTTAAGTTAAACGCTGTAAATTTATGCATTTTAGACAAAGTTTTATATTGGAAAAAATGTGGTGTTGTATTGCTTAAATGTTTGCTTGAAGAAGATGCAGATAGGATTATGCATGAATTTCATGAAGGAGAATTGGAGGTCACCTCTAATGGAAAAACATTGCCAATAAGATCCTTAGAGCTGGTTACTATTGGCCCACCCTCTTTCAAGAACTCCATAAAATGGTAGTTTCCTGCCATAAATGTCAAATATTTGAGGGTAAAAGAAAGTTGTTGCCTTTTCCATTACAACCTATCTCTCTTGAAACTCCTTTTCAACAATGGGGTCTTGATTTTATTGGAGAAATCCATCCTACCTCCTCTTCCCATCACAAATGGATCCTTACTACAACTGACTATTTTACAAAGTGGATGGAGGCCAATCCTCTCTAGAACTACCACAGACTTGGTAATTACCAAATTCCTTGAAAATTGCATTTTATCTAGATTTGGTTGTCCTAGAAAAATTATAATTGATAATGTTGCTACCTTTAGATCCAAGAAAATGGTGTAATTTTGCCACAAATATCAGATTACATTGCGAAATTCAACAGCTTATTACCCTCAAGGTAATGGGTTGGCTGAATCCTTAAACAAAAGCTTGGTAAACATCATCAAACATTTGTTGGAAAAGAACAAGAAATCATGGCACAAAAAACAAGTACATTCACTATGGGCAAACGAATTAACAAATAAAAAGTCAATTGGTATGTCACCCTATCAACTAGTGTATGGAGAAGATGAAGTTTTCCAAACAAGCTTGGGAGTGCCAGTGATTAAGCTCATTCAAGAAGTACAGTCTGAAGAAAATTGTTAGGTCCCTATATTACTAGTATAGTCCCTTATTGTTGTTAGTGTAACCCCCTTATTTTTATTATTGTACCCTTGTAACCACCATATTGTTATTATTGTGCCCTTAAATTTTTATTGTTAGGTCGATAGGATTACATTGTGGCCTCACTAGGATTACATTATAGCCCCATGGACTCCTATATATAGAAAGGAGGTTTTGTAAATTGTATCATCCAATAATTTTTCATTTATGTAATGTATTGGAGGTTTTCCCCTCGAAGTGGCTTATTTCTAAGGCGTTGATATCTCTTTTCTTCTATTTTTGGAGCTGGTTACACAACATTTGGTATCAGAGCTTTGGATTCTAGGGTTTCGCTGCTATAAACAAGTCATCGTGGAATTTTTGCTATAAATTGTTTTCTACGAAGGTTAAGAATCTGAAACTTTTAGGGTGCGAAGCCGAAATCTTGAGGAAACTCGTAAAAAAATTTCAGACCTTGGTTCTCAATATTTTCGGAGATATGATCTGTGGAAGGTAGTGCTTTTTCAGGCTCTCGAATTTCATCTCAAAGAGGTGATCGTGGGAAAATATTCATAAATCTCTCTCTGAGCATCAGATTTGAGTGCCATAAAAGTGGTTGCAAGTACACAGGATGTAGTTTTTTTCTATCAATTTTAGAGCCGAAGGATGAAACAGTGACACGTGGCAAGTCGTAGAAGTTCGCTCTACTGAACCAGTCCATAATTAGGTCATTGTGGGAGATTGGACAAAAATTTTTCTTGGAGAATCCAAATTAGGTCAGACCTATGGAATTCGAAAGAGAATTCAGAGGGCTACGTTGATACTAAAATTCAAATATTGAAGTGCTGCAATCACAAAGATAATCCAATTTCAATATTGAGCTCCTCAAAAGAAAGAAAAAGGTGTGTATTTTTTTTTCCGAATTGCATAAGTCTTGTTTGAAGAATAAATTTGAATTGATTCCAAGGGAATATTTTATAATAGATATCAATATTGGGTTCTAAAAGATGCCCCATAAAAATAATTCAACACCCATTAAGCCCTCAGAAGGCTCTACTATGACTCATGAAGATGAAGAATTGCAACATGATCTATCAAAATTACAAGAGCAAGTGCACCAAATTTCACTCTCGCAAAGAGCAAAAAAAAATGAAATGGAAGTTTTGAAGAAAGGTGTGGAAGCTAAGATGGATGGCATGGAAGTTGGCATGGAAGCTAAGATGGATGACATGAAAGACAACATGGAAAACATGAAAAAGGATCTAAAAGCAGACATGGAAGGTTTGACAAAGTTGATACAAGAAATGTTTCATAATGGTGAAAAGATAGTAAAAGAAACTCATGATGAGAACAAAATAAATGTTAATCATGATTTCATAAACTCTAATGTTGGAGGGAAGAACCACCATATTCCAAAAATGGATATGAGGAAGTTTGATGGAAAGGATCCTGTAACATGGATACTACAGATGGAGCAATATTTTGATCTCCATAACGTGCAAAACACACAAAAGGTACGCATTGCAACCTTACATTTAGAACAAAATACATTTGTATGGTATCGATGGCTTTGCTCCCGTAAAAAAATTGTCACTTGGTCAATTTTTACGGAGGAAATGATAGCACATTATGAGGATACAAAGAGCAACACCTTCTTTAGCCATTTGATAAATCTCAAACAAAAGGGTTTAGTGGGGCAGCACATTGAGGACTTCCAAAAATTGAATATAAGGGTAACTGATATTCCAGAGGAACACAGGATTGATCTATTCATAGGCACTTTAAAGGATAACATCCAACATGAAGTTCGCGTTTTGGAACCTGATTCATTGGAGAAGGCATTCAGGTTGGCAAGAAAAGTTGAATGTAAAATTATGGCAACAAGGAAGCCTACCACTCAATTCTATAAAGAAGGAAGTGTGGCTACGCCTAGATTTCCACAACCTACAAGGCTGACACCACAAAAATTGGAAGAAAAAAGAGCAAAAGGGCTTTGCTACAGTTGTGATAGCAAATACACTAAAGGTCATAAGTGTGCTGAGAAGAAATTATTTTACATAGATTGTGAAGAGGAAGAAGAAAATGAACAAGAAGAGGATATACACCAGGAACCAGCCCTAGAAGAGGAAGAAATGAATGCGACCATATCGTGTAATGCACTGGCAGGAATTACCACTCCTCAAACTCTCAAGATAAAAGGACAAATCAAGAAGAAAAAGGTAATAGTGTTGATTGATTCGGGTAGCACCCATAATTTTATTCATTGTAAGGTAGCCAAGGAATTAAATTGTTTCCTATACCCAGCACCAGAATGTCAAGTGATGGTTGCAAATGGAGGAACTATAAATTGCTCTGGAAAATGCCATAATATCAAGCTAACCATGGGGGAATATGTAATGACTAGTCCAATGCTTTCCATTCCTATGGGAGGTGCTGATGTTGTACTAGGAGTACAATGGTTACAATCTTTGGGGACGGTAGCTTTTAATTTTCAAGAACTTTTCTTGAAATTTTTTTCAGAAGGAAAGGAAGTCGAATTACGGGGTATTACGGGGAAGCTGTTACACCATTTTTTTGGTCATCTCACCTTTTATTATTAGATGGACCCAAGTACACCATGTAAGACCAGTTTTACCCCAAGTAAAACTGCTTTCACTATGTTAATTAAGGAAACCCCAAAAGGAATAATTAAACAACAATTTAATTATTATTCCGGGTCATATTTAACCCAAAACAAGGAAATTAATTAGATAAATCCTTATTTATCTGATTATTTTCTAGGAATAATTATTTAAATCTTATTTAAATAATATTCCTTGTTAAATATGACTAAATCATTTATAAATAATTAAATAAATCATTATTTATTTAATTATCACTCAACCACTTCCTTAAAATAATAAATAAATCATTTATTTATTTATTATTTACAAATAAAGGGATTTGACCCAAGTCAAATTCCTTTCCCCTCCAACAAATATAATAAAATATTCCATAAAAGGTGGATCTAGATTTGGTTAATATTATTTTAATCATGCACCAAGATCTAGAATGACTTAATATTTTGTTATAAATAGAAGGGTTTTTCCTACCATTCATCACCTTTTGTTGCCTCTTAGATCACTCTGGATCTATACTCTTGGTCATTTTTACGCCATTTTGCTCCCATTGAGCTCTACCTTCTACATTGGGTTTTCTACATCGACGAAGCTTAGATCTGAAGTCTTGAGGACTACAAAGAACCCATCCATTGAGGAGATCTGGATACACCTTCTTGTTTCCTCCCGTGCCACGTAATATAAAAATTCATTCAAAAAATCGTGTTCTTGTCTTGTATGTTGGATGCATGGAGCAAACTCTTTACTTTACTGCTTAATATCTTTCCATTTATAGATCTGTTTTGTTGCAGCACTTTAACTACTAATTGCAGATCTGAAGATGTTTTGCAGCCATTATTGTTGTTAGGGCTATTAGTTATGCGTAGCTAAAGTGGTCCTTTTTCGTACACTTTGACAAAGGATTCATACTAACAAATGGCGACTCCACACGGGTTTTAAATTACGACCGCTGTCGTTTTCATATTCCTGCATATCCAGCTACTTCAGACCCTAGGGTTTCTTTTCAGCTGTTTATTTTTCCTATTTTTATGTTGTTTTTCTCACATAAAACCCCAAATCATTAAAATTTCTAACTTCCGTGTGTTTTTGGCCCTATTGCGGAGGTAAGCGACACCAGCTGCAACTAAGACGACAACTTTTCAAAAATGTCTGGCGAAATAGCGGAACGGGAGGGGTCGCACCCCTTTTTGGCCCAAAACACACGAGGCAGAGCGCACCCACAGCTGTTCCTGCGCCCTCAACTCAGATCAGGTCAGAACCTGCGACCTGCCTTTTTTTCCAGCATTTTTTCTGTAATTTTTCTGGGTTCTGCTGCAGCCTCTGCCAGGGTTTTCCAGCCTCTGTCTCAGCCCGCCTTGACCAAGATATGATCTGTTTTTACTCATCTAAGTGGGAACCCAGCCCCTTAGGGCTTTAGTACCCTCCACTTTTTGTGGAAGAGTTTCAGCTGTTTCAGCCGTCGGTTTCAGAGCTTCAGCCCCCTCTTTTTCCAGATCTGTGCTCAACGGACGCCCATGGGGGACGAAAAGAAAGATGAGGGAGCAGGAGATCCTATCAAAATATTGCTCGAGGAGGCCCTCGAAAAACAAAGGAACGCGATGATGGATAGCTTTGCTCAGATCCTTCAACGGCTGCCCACCGGCGGCGCATCTGCATCCAGTCGCCACTCTGGAGTTGCGACTCCCTTTAAGGTACAAGTAAATTTTGACATTCCCATATTTGAGGGTCAAATAGACGCAGATGCCGTAGATAGATGGTTGAATCTATTAGAAGGATATTTCTCTGTTCATGACTTTTCAGACCGGGAGAAGATTATTTTTGCACTCTTCAAAGCTACCCCCCATGTTAAGGACTGGTGGGAAACCTACTGTGAGAACAAGGACCAGACAGAACCCTCTCTGTTCTCGGCCGTACCAACTTGGAATTCTTTCCGAGACGCCGTCAAGGAACAGTACTATCCTGTGGGGAGCTATGAGGACAAGTACATACAATGGACCACGCTGCGACAACAAAGCGATCAAGATGTGCACGAGCTGACGAATCTGTTCCATACCCTGCGCACAAAGTTGGGTATCAAAGATTCAGAGAAACATTTGGTGCTAAAGTATCGCAGCTGTCTGCACAGATACATTCAGGAGGAAATGGAGTTCCTCGACATCTCCTCGCTTGGTACGGCATACCGGTATGCTGCCAAGATTGAGCAGAAATTCAAACAGAAGAAGCGAGACTTTGGATCTGTGAATCAAAAGCAAGGAAAAGGTGCTTCCAAACCGCAAAACAAAGGACAGAGCATGGCGGCTAAAGAAAACCCATCAAAGCCACAAGACAAGAACAACACCGTAAAGCCAAAGAAGGACACGGGAAAGTGGTGTGAGTTCCATAAGAGCTCCACTCACAACACAAGTGAGTGTCGGGCCAAGCAGTCGCTAGTGGCCGAGATGAGGGCTTCTGAGTCAGATGCATGCTCTGACTCCGAATCAGAACCTGAAAAGGGGAATGAAAAAGGAAAACAGATTATTGATGCGGAGCCCAACGCCACTGTTGCCACTACAAAGGTCCAGAAGGAGGAACCGGAAGATCCAGAGGAGGAGGAACGTCTCTTCCACTCCCAGATTTGGGTAAAGGGCTCCCCTGTACAGTTCATTGTCGACAATGGGAGCCAAAAGAACCTCATTTCAGCAGACGCCGTGAAGCGTTTGGGCTTGCCGACCACAGCTCACCCACATACATACACCATCGGGTGGCTTCACCAAGGACGAGATCTCCGCGTCAGCCAGCAGTGCCGCCTTCCCTATAGCATCAAGCCCTTCACAAATGAGGTATTATGTGACGTTGCTCCTATTGATATTTCTGATGTATTATTAGGACAACCATACTTGTGGAAGCATCATGCTGTGTATGAGTCTCGACCTCGTGTTGTTATTATTACTTTGGGAAATAAGTTTTACAAGATACCAGAGGTACCACCTCCTACGACTATCTCTTTGGTTACTACAAAACAATGTAGTAAGCTCATTTCCCAAACCAGGAAATTCGTTTTCCTAATGATACGCCCCCAGGGCAAGAAGAAGACTGTGGCCATGACCTCCAGACAGGGCCCCTCTGCACGAAAACAACAAATGGATAAGGT